>JACATO010002458.1:42500-372500 GCA_018389105.1 Nautilus pompilius
AACTCGAACTTGTCGATCGGCTCATCAAGATGAAGTTCGGGAAGGATTTCATCGCCCTGTGGATCCCAAACTCTAAGCGTCCCATCTATCGGACTCAGCAGTTTAGCAACACGGACCAACAGAACATCGTTGCCAGCCGACCAAGCGCGTGCAGAATAGAGACGATCGGTTGGCAGCGGCCGACCAGAATCACCTCGCCATTTATCAGCAGAAACGGAGGTGAGAAAGATAAAAGTCGGGAGGATCTTCGGAAAGAACTCGAACTCGTCCGTGAGGAATTCATGGGCTAACAGCTGTGGGTAAAAGACCGAGTCTTTCGTATGACTTTTCGGAGTCGATGGAGGTCGGTTTTGCATTCTTGGTAGTGAACCCGGTCCTTACTCCGAGGGGGTTACTTAAAGGGCTGGTGCTCGGATGTAGCTCCCGGAACTGTTGGTGACGTGAAAACAGCAATCTGGGATCCGCGCACCTCATTAGGCCGAGCCGGGTGGGGTGAAAACACGCGCATGCTGACTCCGTGCTCTCTCCGGACTGCTGGTTCTATTGGACACATTCTTACAGCAGGTTTGCACCTCCTCCCCCTGTGTAGCGGTTAGCAATCGGCGCCCACCATTTGGTCGAGCAGTGGTTACACACGAACGACAAAAAAAGGGGGAGGAGGATCGCCCCTGTGGAATAGTCTGATGCAAAAGAAAAAAAAAATGGGGGGGCCCAGACTCTTCGACTGGTCGTATCACGTGGTTGGCGGTCGGGGGTAAATAATAGTCCCCGTCTGACGACTTTTTAGAGCTTAGAAGAAAAACGATTTGTGAACGAGTTCCAACAACGGGTGATCACGATTCATATGTTGCCTTTCAACTAATATCGACGATTTTTCTACATCTATCAGCTGGTGTGTGTGTGTGTGTGTGTGTGTGTGTGTGTGTCCCGTTTTATTCACTAATCTATTTATTGTTTCCCCCGTTAACGTTGACACGGATCTCAGTGTGGCCACAGTGTTTTTTTCTTTTTATGAATGAATAAACAAACCACCATACGGCTTGGTGAGCGTCATAGTTGTGTATGGTATTGCGTGGTTCGTTTGGTTAGGCTTACGTCACGTCTGTGCAAGATGGCGGCGGCGCGAGGCATTCGTGCAATTCCTGACGCCATCCACTATGCGCGCGTCTATGGGCTTTGGAGATTAGTGGTCTTCACGGAAACGAAACCGCTGGTTTTGAAAACAAAGGCCGGCTATTGAGAAAGAAAGGAAAATTCCCTTAATGCGCTAAGAAAAAAAAGAAAAAGAAAAACACGCCACACGTTATCGGCCCCCTTTTCCGTCCCGTGAATTCCTCCAACTTTTTTGGAAGTTATTCAAATTCCGCGTTTTGGTTGTTAATGCGTCTTGATTTACTTCGGGGCTTTCTTTTCTTTCGTCCTGTGGCAAGAAACCACAATTACCCGTGCCACTTCACAAGAGATTCACACACAGAGAGAGAGCCAGCTTTGGGGGAGACTTACCACCCCGGGCAGCTATTCGCTCCTCTGTCCGTGCCTTCGTGGCTATAAAGACGCACCACGCACGCACACCGAAAAAAAAAAACAGAGTTCCGACTTCCAGACCCGCGCGGACATTCCATGAATAACTTTACTACTAAACATCCGGTCGTTTTAATGAAACAACAGAGTCCCGACGGAGCTTCCAGCGATTAAAGAGCCATTACTCCACTCACCCACTAAGTGTAAATCGTGGCCTGTTTTTTTTTTTTTTTTTTTTTTTTTTTTTTATTTGAATAAAATATTTTGCATGTATATTTCCTTTCAGTTTTACACAATTAAAATGTCCACCGCCGTCCTGGCCGCACTGTTTGCTCCTTGCTCTTTCTCGGAGTAAAGGCTCATCGCTAACGGTTTACTTGGTTGCAGCAAATGTTCTCGTTTCCCGTTATCACCTGTCTGGAATCTACTGTTGTTATCTTCTTTTGGAACCACTTCGTTCTCATCGCCAGCATCTCACTTCACATCTCTCGCCATTGTCGTTATTGTTACCCTTGGCCCGTTGACACATGACAGCGTCAGCATGACAGTATTCGTGACATAATTGTGTTGGCCTTTCTTTCGAATAAGGGAACAAAAACAGCGATGTATTGCAGTTGAAACAATTACAAAGGTGCAGGGACCGCACAAGCCTTCATACCTTTAAAAAAAAACCGCTTTATTAATCTTATTATTATAAATACCGTCAACCATCGACAGTAATCTATTTCTTTTATTCGCAGTCTATTCTTAAGGCATTTCAAATATTTAGCCAATTTATAATTGTGACCAGTAGTATTATCACCACTTAAAGCCACAGAATAACTGTATACTGTCCACGTCTGAAAAACCATTAATTATTTTCGAGGTCTTTATAAAGCCCTTTCGTAACCTTATCACCAAACTGCATGAATTTAATTCCTTTAATGGAGACTATTTTCTAGCACCGAACAGTGATGACGCTTCAGCTACTTAATGACCTTGACCTTCCGCTGGTTACTTTAGATAATCAAGAGCAATCTTTACTGTCCGCACGCTTAAAGGTTATTCTGAAAATCTATAACGGATTCTTATTTATTTCTAATACCCGAAATCGGTAAACCCGATATCTTAAATGGTTTACCATATTCTATATGCTTGCATCTGACAACATTCGTGAATTTGCATATGCATTCTTAAAGTGTGCCCCACACCTGGCCAGCATATTGAAGATGCGGACGAACCAAGGACTTACCCATTAGAAGAAACAATTTTGAGGGTTTCGTAATCGATAGTTTGGTTAATTAATTATTGCTAGCATTCGGTTAAACTCTGCTTATCGATTTTAGACTGAATCTGTATCGTTGATAGTTTTAATAGTACTATAGATACGCGTGTAGGCGGCCGGCGACTCAGCTTGGGCCTTCCTCCGTCCCTGGCCCCTTCAGTTTCCTCCCAAATCTGAAGAGTTCTGGTCGTGTTTTTCCGGGTACATGAGGTGAAAGTTTCGCGGCTAACCCTACTGGCCAGGCCGCCTAGGCCTCTGATTACCCACATCAGTAGTATCTAAGGCTTGGTCACCAAGGACGGTATCCTACTCTTCCAGCTCCCTGCTGCGGGACGTCTGTAGACTTCGAAAGTCAGGGACAAGGTTTCGGAAAGAAGAAGAAGAAGCCATATTTCTCTTTCACTTAACTGGCCATGATCTAACTACACTAAATAGGAGAGGGGGGTAATTCTCCATCTTCGACGACTTATTACTGATATAAACGACAATAAAAAAAAAAACAGTTTACAGTTGTCGAGCACAAACCGACTCTTCACGCCGGATAGCTGTTCTCTTCCTAAATTCGAAATTATAAAACGTGTTTTGGTAAATCAGCATTTAAGTAGAGTTAGGTTTTGGTGGTTTACGGTTTAAAAAAAGGGGGGGTTGGGGTTAGCAAGGAAACTACTTGAAAAAAGGTCGAAGACGGAAAATAAAGAGCGCAAAGTAATATGATACAATGATGAACTATTCTAGGCAGAAGGTTGCCACCTGAATAAGATGAAAGCAAACAAATAAATCAATAATATAACATAGATTGGTTCATTCTATTGGTCTATTTAGCTAGGAAAGGTTCTCAGAATATGAACAAATATTGTATTTGCATATTTAAAAGTTTCTTCCTCTTTTGTTTCAATTTATAATTTGGGGATAAAATAAAGTAGATACAAGGGATATGTATTCTCTCTCTTTTTCTTGGTGTCTTTACGATTTATTAAAAGTCTTACAATAAAATGTTTAAATTATACAAAACATTAGAATGGGAAATCGTTGACCAATAACCAACGTGATCACCGGAAATTACAACTGCCCGAACCAAGTTTCGGTCCGTCAGGAAACGTCGATTCCAAGGAACTGGCCGAGCAGAGAAAAGGAAAGTATGAGAATTATTCGACAAAACAAGAAAAACCCCGGAGAACAAAAAGCTGTCGAAATACGAGAAAGTGTGTGTGTGGGTGTGGGGAGGGGAGAGGGTCCCACTAAATGGTCTGGGCGGACCAAGCGAAGAGGCGGGACGGAGCCCCTGCCACACCGGTCGCGCGAGGTGTGTAAGCGGTGGCGCAGGTTAGCAGTCCGACCCGGATAGCGGCGCGAGCGGAAATCTGGTGAAAGGAGACCCGAGATAAAGGGAGGTGGGGGGGGGCCGGGACGATGGTGCGGAGGGCTCTCGAACGGCCCTGCCGCTCTCGCTTATCGGGGACGTGTCAAGGACGAGCGAAAGATGACCGCAGCCAGTGTCACGAATGACGACGGCAGTATCGCTGCTTTAAACGCCCACCAGGGAAGTCGCTTTAATTCTTTGCCCGCTGTTTCTGTCTCAGTGATAAATCATCTTTTCCATCAGCCCCCCTCCCCTCCTCATATGTAATGCTTCACCCAAACGTTTCAGCTCGTTACATGTTGGGCAACAGCCGCAACTCATACCACGTGATTCACGAAGAAGGAAAAACAAAAACAAAAACAAAACTTTATTTCGTGGTAGTAAGTAGATGGCGAGAAGAGTTCTCTTCACAGAACCCTCGGCCTGATCGGGCAGCCAGGATTGTTGATTTACCGATAAAATTATTCACTAGACACAAAGGAGATCGTTTTATTTATGTAAATTATCTTGACAAAAGTTTGAAAATAGACTCTTTATAACGAGAATGGATTTTCAGTCAGTCGCGTCTTCATGAATGGCGCTGTACCCTGGTGACTGTTTGCCTAAGTTTGAAGTAGGGGGGGGGTCTTCCGGTGATAGATCTGAGTCCAAGGCTCAGCTACTCCGAGAATAGATATGGCGACTTGATTGACAAACTTTGTGGTCATTAAAGTTATAATTAACGCTTAGGTACATTTAAGTAAATGCACTAATAAAGGAATTTACGTATGGAATATTTCATTGGTAAGTCCGTACTAACGGCCACACCAGTGTGTGTGTGTGCGTGCGTGCGCACGCGCACGTGCATGTGCAGTATCGGAAATAATTATAGAAACAGAAAAAAACAAACAAACTGTGCATCAAATACAGATAACACGTGATAGAATCTTAAGTGTAAAAACGAAATGGTTTATTGTACAGTCACGTGTTGATATAGCTCACTGTGATTGGTTGTCGTACGAACAGTCAGAAAGTGCCACACCTACAGAAAGACTATAAAACTATAGACAGTGACGCCATTGTTATCTGGTGGATATTTTGGCTCCTGCGAAGGAAGTGTCACATGATACGCGTATGGAAGGCAAAGTCTAAGCTAGGAAAGTTACTCCATGCGGGCAGGTTGCAGCCTCACCCCCATGTTTCAGAAAAAGCTGTATGCAAGACCACGAGGAGGATACGTGAAACCGGTAATGATGACAAAAGATGCGGTCGAGGAAGAAAACCCAAACTCTCCAAACGTGGTGGGGTGAAGCACCCCGGGGCATGTTCTTTGCCTGATAGATAACGAGCCAGTAGAGATCTTGCAAATGTCCTGACTGCAGGGTTATGGTGTTAATGTTTCTTCAAGACCTGTACAACGCACATCAGCTGTATGTGGTCTCCGAAAACCTCTGCTGAGGACATTTAACCAAACAACGAGGCTGAAATGGGCAGCAGAAATGAATCAGTGGGATATGACGAAACCTGGAAGAAAGTGATTTTTACAGATGAATCCAGGTTTGAACTGTTTGGCGACAATAACGGCAGTTTGTTCGAATGCGGACCGGGCGGGGATCGGTGTGACAGCTACAGCGAAGTGTGTGCAGATCAGTACAAGTCTGGGATTTTGTGTAAACGGGCAAATTCTCATCAGTCATAGCATTTTCTCAGTACGACAGCTCAGTGGGTGGGGATTCATCTTCCAAAATGGCAATGATCTCAAGCATTCAGTCAATACGGCGAAAACCGTCCGGAACGTAAAGAAACCGATGGGGACACTCACAACGATGTCTTGCCCCGCCAAAGTCCTGATATGAACAACATGAGGCTATATGGCTAATGAGGAAGTCAAACGCTAACCAAAGACTTTGAATGAATTGTGGAAAGTACCACAAGATTTTTGGAACGACATTCCACACTCATACACTGATAACCAGAATAATCGAATGCATAGAAATCGAGGGGTGACGTACGTAAACCGGTAAGATTGTTTCTGTTCCTTACACTAATGGACACATCCATATAATCTTTAGTTTATTTAATTTTGAGACCAAATATTATAAAATTTAATGATAAATATATTTCGTATTCATTTCATTGCAGAGATACGCCGATATAGAGTGGTATTGTCCAGCAGCCACTCTTTGCTTTAACATTTATTTTACAGGTAAGAGACATTGTTGTAGGCGATCTCTCTCATTGTCCTTTACTTCAAGCCGTCGTTGTTGAAAAGTGAATCATCGGTTGGAGAAGATGCAGCAGTGATGGTACGGCACGGTGAACGAGGAGGGTGCGATGTGGATCGTTGCTTTCTTCATAGTTCCATCTATCTCGTGGATATCGTCGGTTGGATTCTCCACCATTCGTTGTCTCACCGTCAGAATTTCCTCCGTCACGCTTCGCTTCATCGCTGGCATCTGCTCCGCTGAACATGTAATGCTTATTTGCAACCGAAAAAAGACTGAAACGGATCTCTCTCTCTCTCTCTCTCTCTCTCTCTCTCTCTCTCTCTCTCCTCTCTCTCTCTCTCTCTCTCTCTCTGTGTAGCTGTTTTCCGGGTATCAGTGGTCCATCATTTGCAGGCTCTGTCGCCTATCAACCCCATTTGCCTTTGCGTTTTGGTTTAAGTCTTTTCCTTGCGTTGTTTGTGTTTGCGATATGTGGACTCGGTCGCTTTGAGTTGAATATTAATAATAAAATTAATATAATAAAATTCATCCAGTTTTAATCAAATCTAATGTTGTGAGAACTTGAAGATTCTATCAGGGCAAACTTTAAAGGAAGTAATCTGCTCTTATCTAAAGTGAAAGCTGAAAAGTTCGTGTGTTCAGAAAATTAGCGCCCCTGAATACTTCCCTTTTTCGTTTTAAGTAAGGATCATCGAGCAGCGGGACACGTCATCAACTTTGCAAGAAAAAGGTGCCATAGCCAATAGCACGGACAACTTTGTGGTACAAGAGTTGAAAATTAACGATCCGCGGATAGTCTCTAAGCGATGTCCGCTGATAAAAAAACCAGAGTGTCAATGTGATTTCGTACAAGCCCTTACATCCGGGAGTTTGGGCCCGATAGCTTCTGGTTGGCAGTTTACAGCTTTCTTACCCGGCGACAATTGAAAAGTACCAAGGTGCGCGGGGTGTTCGTCTTGGAGGGCAAACCCGAATTTCACGCTCATTGTCCCCAGCATGGCCGCATCGGCAGATCTTGTCATAAGGAGGTTCGCTTTAAAACAAAGTGATACGAAACTACTACTTTTAATTCCATTGTGATGACGGGATGTGGACGGGCTTTCTCAGCTGACGATCCAGGTGCTTCCACAGATTGGTTTTGGGTGGGTTGGGTGCGGTGAGAGGCATCTCTTTCAAAATGGTATCAACTAAATGTCTTCGTTTCGTTCTTCTCCGGACCCTCCGAGCTGCCTCCAGACGTAAACTGCTGAAACCCGGATTCAGCCGCGAGGAATACACGCCGCCAGTATCCCAGGGTTCTCGCCAGACAGAGGTCCGTCCCCTAACCCCACCTAACCTCTGGGAAACATTTCTATTTCAACCGGAAGGGAGAGCTTCTCACGCGCTACGCACGCAGGCGCAGCGTCGTGGCCAATTCGTGGAGACGACGCGGGTATCAATTTTTGGCTCATTCCTTCTGTATGAACGGTGACATAAGCAAACAAACAAAATTAATCCACACCACCGGATATTATTACATTCGGAACCTGGTTAAAAAAAAAAGTCTTAAGTATTTTTTTTTTTAATACACAAACGGAGAGGGAAGATAAATAAAGGAGAAAGACAACTCCACCTGAATGTGGGTGATAGCGAGACGAAGAGTTGGTAGGGAAGGCAGAAGCTGCTTGACCGGCAAATCGAATTTAACATTTCCTCCCAGCCAGTCGTGTTGGTTCGACTCCAAATTCCCTTGTGATCCCGATCTCTACCATAGCAGTCTGTCTAGATTTTGACCTTTTCCACAGCGAAGAACCAATGGTCTCTGTTTTTTTCCATTCTCAGGGAAGCAAAAAAGGTCTAAGCTCCAAGAGTGTCTAAATCTGTCCAGTTAATAACATGCATAGATATTCAGCTTATCAGAATCCTTGCTGACTATAGAGATAATGATATCCACAACTGGTGCTGATGCGAGTTAATAAACGGCATACTTTGAGCATTGGAAGCTTTTATTCTTGTTATTTCTTTGAATGCATATAGGTCTTATATGATACGTTATTTGTGCAGTTATCTTCTCTTGAAGAGCTCTCTACTTGCTGTAGGCTTCGTTTCTCCTAACCCGAACAGTGAGTATGATACACGTCTTTTTATTCGTTAAGTTTTTAAAACTCTAGTATTGTCTCTTTTTTTAAAACCCACCAGTTCAGATGAGGAAGGCACCAACTTTGCTGAAGGGATAAGGCAGAGTTTGTCTTTCCACCGATTCCAAGGCGAGCGAGCGTGTGTAGGGCTCGTCGCTCGCTGAGAGGTGACGGATTACATTTGGTCGTGATTTTCGCAGTCACGATGACATTGTTTATTGGATGAGAATCTGTCACGGCATCACCTCCAACGACTGCGCCCCAGAACCACGTTGACGCGGCGTTCAGTGTCTCGTGTTGTATGGGGCGTGAATAGAAGGGGGGGGGAAGACACCAAAGTCGTTCGATTCCTTACGGCTGCTATCCCATTCCATTCTTTCGCCGGAGAAAACTTTGGGAAATGTCAGTTCTGTCTGCCGCTGCACAGCGATCGAAAGTCAGTATGGACAGGTAGCGCACTCGATACTCATGACGGCGGCTGCATCGCGGTTCGGCCTCTGATTAGATTCGGGTTGTGTACGCTGTGGTCTTACACGCTCGTCACATCGCGCAGCCCGTCCTGGACTTCTCTCTCTCTCTCTCTCTCTCTCTCTTTTTTTTTTTTTAACGATTTCTCCCGTTTCTAATCGGAAGTTGCTTTGGCTTTTTGAAAGTCTTGCCTGAATCGGGACGAACGGCGGCTGTTATTTTCCCTACTATAACCCCCCCAAAAACAACGCACTAGGGTAGATGGGGGTGGGGAGGACACGACGGTGGACTGGAAATCTGACGTATTGCAAATAGATGAGACTGCGAGCGAAACATATAAAAAAAGAAAAAATCCGGCGGATTGTGAAAATGTCGGCTAACCCCTCCTTAGGAAGGGCGATGGACCTTTGTGTTTGCCCCGTTTTAATAACCTTCGGCGCGCACAAAGACAGCCAGTCCAGAAGGAGAAGGAGGAGAAGAAGAAAGAAAAAATAGAAAAAGCCCCGTAAATCTCGAGAGTGTTTAGAAAGCGTCTGGGGATTACAAGAGATCGGGGAGAAAATAACCGTTCCGAAGACTGTTTACACAGCTCGTGTTCCTATGAAAGTTACGGCATGCGAAATAAAAAAGTGTGTGTGAGTGCAGCGGGTCGTAACCGGTCCAATTAGCGTAGAGTAATTAACAACAGTCGTCTTGAAATTGTGCCAAGTTGTCGACGTATAAAAATATGGGGTTTTATTTTTAAAAGAAAATAATAATAAAAAAATAAATGAAATATCATATACTAAAGGGAAATAATCGGAGTCAGCTAAAAAACAGCAGGATGACGCAGTCTGCAAACAGTCAACGGTGGCCGGAAATCCCAGAATTCCTAAGCGAGGAAACCCTGACATGCAGGATAAACGTACATTAAATACATCTCTTTCTCAGTTTCCCCCCCGGACAAACTCGAGCTGTTGACGCGAACAGAATCTTAAACGTTAATGTTGCAATGGACGCATAACTGTTAGGTCTAATGCGGTTTACAAAGAATTCCTGACACCACCCCAGCCCAGCCCCACCCCCCCGATTTTAGTACCAAGTTAAAACTTTTGTTTTGCGAAGAAGGAAATGTCGCAAAACGTGTCGATTCTGCTCGTCTGCCAACGCCGGCGTTTTGCTCTCGAAACTATTAGAATTCCTAGCTGCCCGTGTACGTTCCGGGCGGATCCGTCGATGCGAAGTACGGCGAGAAGCGATCCGACGATGAGAACGTTCGTTTATCTCGTAAGTCAGAACCAACACGGCATTCGCAATGTATCAGGAGCGCCATCTCGGTTTTTTAAACGGAACCATTCTCGAAGAAACGGGAACAGAGTCTTGGAGACTTGTCGGAAACGGTTTTGGAGTGACAGTACTCTGGCAGCGGGGTGTGCACAAAAGACCTGACGGTTCCTTCGCGTCTGCTCGTGTCCACAAATGGGGAGGTAACTGCGCGAAGGATACTATCTGCCTCGCACTTCTGATCGAGCACGAAGCAGGAAAGTCCATTTTATGTGGTCTACAATCAGAAAAGAAAAGAAAAAAAGTATTCTTTTTCTGAAGGAAAAAGGAACATATGGGGATCGTAAAAAATCCTGCAAGTGCGGGTTTCCGATAGAGATTCGTACTAGAAGTTTCCAAATTGCTGCAGAGAGTATTTAAAGATGAGTGTCTGTGAAGGTGGGGCTGCCATCAGCTTCAGCCTCTGTTGCAACTCGGGCTGTCTCGTTTCTTGTTTAGCCAAAAAACCCCCGAGAACCTCCTAGAATTGTGCACAAGAAAGTACAACAGATGTAACGCGGGCATAGAAGCTTGATAAAATCTTATTTTAATGCGACGTGCTTCCTGAATAGAAAGAAAGGAAGGATTCCAGCGAGAACAGACAGCCTCATCAGCTGGGCTTGAAGAGAGAAGGAGAAGTCTATTTGCTAATCAGGGGAGTCACTGTTAACGCTTGCGCAACTTGACTGGCGATTTCGCAGTTCCGTTTTGTCATTTCCCCGCGGCTGACATACCTACCTAAAGCTTTATCTATCGTGAGAAAGGAATTTTATCTCTCAGGTAGATGATGACACCGGCCTCAGCAAACCTAGACAAGAACGTGCGAGATTAAGGAAACGAGAAAAGCAAAACAACAGCAACAAGAAAAAAAAGACAATTTCTTTTTGGGGAGGACTTTCTCTGCTCGGGAGAGAGATCAGAGGGGAACGGAAGGCCCCTATCTTACTCACCTGACGTCAGTGATAAGGATAATCTACAATTGGCTAGCGGTGGTCTGGAGGCTGACGCCCACGAGGGCTGAACATTTCAGAGATTAATTCTCCACCAAAACGATTTTGACCGGCGAAGGGAAAAATATTCTATCGGGGACGGTGAGATGGAGGGGCTCTCTCTCTCTCTCTGTACTGACGTAATCTCTCTCTCTCTCTCTCTCTCCCCCTTCTCTCTGTCTCTCTCTGTACTGACGTCATCTCCTCTCTCTCTCTCTCTCTCTCTCTCCCCCTTCTCTCTGTACTGACGTCATCTCTCTCTCTCTCTCTCTCTTCGGCAAAGATGGGGCGCTGAGGCTGACCTCGTTGTGCTTCGGCGCTGTTTCCGTCGAAACTCCGGACGACAAAGGGACAATTGAGTACAGGGCCTCCTTTTTATTGCGATGGTTTTCTATTGCAACCGAAACAGATCACGCCCCCCCCCTCTCCCATACACCAAGTCTTATATATATATATATATGCAGGATTCTCAAAAGAAACTGGAAGAAAAAACCAGTTTCACTTCTTCCTACCTCTCGGTCTCACTCGCGATCCCTGGTTCGCGCTCGGACAAACTAAAGCTAATAGACGGGGAAACGGAAAAAATGAGAAAATCCTAGGGCGGCCGGGCGAAACCTCAGGCGAGCTTCCTTATTCAGAATGCCCCTGTTTAACTAGCAGCGAGTACATAACCCTAATTTTTTTTTTAGCCGATTGCTAGGCCGCTGTCTTCCGGTGCGAGTGGTAAGCTGTCCGGTCTTCTCGGACATTCCTCAAGAGCCTGGTTGCTGAGCAGGCAGCGCCTCCTACCTACCTACACTACAAACAGACTCATGCACAAGGTGCTTGCCTGTTGAGAACGTCCGTCTTCTGTTATGAAGGACAAATATTATTATAAGTTATAGCCTAAGCCCATGCAAATTTCGGTTAATAATCAACAAATTATTATTATTGTATGCTGCAAGTACTTGTAAATAAAATATATCAGTAAACGGCAATGGCATTATGAACCTAAATACACCTTGATCCATTGGTTTTGGAAAAGCGTTTTATTCAGATCCTTTATAATAACGTCAGCACGTGGATCATCCCACAAAACGAGTTAAGGATAAAAAAAATCGACTTAAAAAACCCACATCACGTCGAGTTACTACAAACGGCTAAGTGATAGGTTTGAAATAAATGACATAGCGAAGAGTCTTGAGAGGGAGCCGCTGGCTGAGGACCAATCGGCACCATGAATATCACCGCAGAACAATATAATCATTGACGATCATCCATGTTCTGAATCGAACCATCCTAATGCGAATGATACATTAGCTACATTGCCCACAGGACTCAGTGCGAATGAATACAGTAAAAAATAGCTTAAAATCTGAATGGTACAGACGTTTACGTAATAGTGCCCCCCCGGATGAAAAGGGAGATAATGTGGAGGTACCAGCCGGAGTTATCTGCAGCTATCAAGCAGAGACAGCTGAATTTTCAAACGGCATAGAATGTTTAATTTCACTTGAGGTACCCCCTGTGCCATGTCAATATCCCGGCCGACAGCGAGTCTCTCCTACAATTTCAGAAGAACGAGAGAAAAACTGACCTGGAGTTACAAGAGCAACCAACAGGTAACGGGAGTTTCACCTTTGGATTGCAGTGGGTGCCGAAAAGCCTCGGCCTACCAGGCCGTGAGGAAGCTGGCGGTAAACAACCTCAGAGTCAGGCCGGCGATGACTTCCCGGGCATAAAGGGCGAACGTCGACCAAAAAAAGTAAAACGTTTAGTGAAGTCGGATCCGAAATTAACGCGCGCACTGACTTAAAGAAATCAACCAAGGTGCGAAGAGATTTTTCACAAAGTTACCCAGGAACCTACAGGTGCAGATCGGCGGACTACTTACTAATTATTCCCTGCTGAGCACCCGGATGTCCGCAGAATTGGAGTGACCACTTTAAAGACCTACGCGATCTGCAACGCCGCGGAAACTGCGGAACGCTATTTCGAAGAACGTCCAAGATACGCCCCAAGACCGACAACTCTGTTAGGAGAGCGCCGCTGGGAAAGTTTTTCAAAAACACCAACCGTCTCTTGGGAGGACGATGAGAGTTAGACATGTTCTGAAACGTCAGAGGGGGCTGCTAGGCAAAAAGAACCAAGACCGCGCGATCGATAAACACATTTGACAGTAGCCTCACATAGCCGGCTTCCCACAACCCGAGAATATTTTCTTTTATTCGAATCGACTCCATGTTTCAGACGTCGCTAACCTTTCTTGACACCTACTTTATCCCCAGTTTAACCAGTGAGCGGGCCTCTTTAAGATTTTTTACATTGTTTCTTCTTCACTATCTGTGAACTGAAGAAGACTGTGTTTCAAAGCAGACCAAACAGCAGCAGCAGCAGAGTGAGAGAGAGATATGACGTCAGTACAGAGAGAGGGATATGACATCAGTTCAGAGAGAGATATGAGTAATACAGAGGGATATGACGTCAGTACAGAGAGAGATATTACGTCAATCCAGAGAGATATGACGTCAGTACAGAGAGATATGACGTCAATACAGAGAGATATGACGTCAGTACAGAGAGATATATGACGTCAATACAGAGAGATATGACGTCAGTACAGAGAGATATGACATCAATATGTTTGTTTTCTTCTCCCTGTTATCACCGTTTTAATGAAAACCAATAATCAAAAAAAAAACAAACGGTATTTTATTCAAACGAAACATTTCCTCTGATTAGCATCGGCAGTGTCACTGATCGTCAAAAGATGGCAGCTCAGAAACCATTGCAAAAAAAAAGGGGGGGTTGGCCTCATAAGAATCACGTGAGACTGCTAGATGTGCTCAGCGAGTCCGTCAACACTATGCAGACGTGAAAGGGTGGTGCTTCACATTATAACAGTCACGCCGAAGACAGGCCAGGTTCGTGTAGGAGATCATCAGATGTTGTGACTAGGTATGAATAAGGCCACAGCTTTGTACGTCCGAGTAGTCGATTTCCGGTAATTAATTAGGGCTCATTACTTTCAGTACGACCCTCGTGTATGGAAATTCCTCTAACAGAATCGCATGAACGGCCGACGTTGACGATTAATTGCAAAAACTGCCCCCCCCCGGGTTTAAAATCCTATTGACGAGCGTTTTGACTCTAGACACAAGGATGGGCTTTATGCCTAGTTCAGACTTTCGAGCTCTAAAGCCCTCTCAGCGAAAAAAAACCCGCGAGAATTCCCCGTTTTCGATGATGCGAGAGAAAACCGGAGTAACGGAAGTAAATCTCCAGGCGGCGGCCGGAACTAGCAGAGATCATGTGATGCGAGTAGGCCAAACCGAGTCGGTCGGGACCGAGGTTCGAACTCGGGCCGCCATGACCTGTGGGCCACAGCCCGCTCGATAAAATATCTAAAACAAACAAAGCAAGAGCGATTAAAATATTCTAACCTTTTAAATCGAATTTGTTCTTCATTAAAGAGCCACCGCTTTTTTCTTTTTTTTTTTGTATTTTAAAATAAAACTTTTGAAAAATTGTAATGTGAATGTGATTGTGTACGTCTATGCGGACTGACAACCATCAGAGAAGAGGCACCCATGAAAAGATCCATCAAGCACAAAGAAGGATGATTGGATTTAAAACGTCTTGAATGACAAAAGTTTGCAAAAGTTGAAAAAAAATAAACATTTTTCACTTATAGATTTTCTAGCTTCACGCTGAATAAAATGACTCCTGGTGGTTATTTTATTACCGAGAGAGAGTTTGTTTTTTTTTTTGCAGTCAGTTGGCTGTAACTCTTAAACAGTAGCACATATGTTAACGGAAGTTTGCTTGCAAAAACAGGGGGTGTGTGTGTGGGGGGGTCATGGGAATGCATTCCCAGAGACTGAGGGTTTTGCCGCTAGAGCACCTCGTTCGCTCCGTGACGTCACCTCTGACATTTGCCTCCTTACACGAGCTCGCCGGGCCAGCTGTCAGACGCGTCATTCTGCCTGCAAACAAAACTTTTCTCCTCCCAAGATCGCATAACGTTTGTGTGAAGCCCTTCCACAGAATCGTAATGCAGTGTAAGAGAGGGGGCGCGCGCGCGCGCGCGCGCGGCGGGGGCTTCACGAGCCTTCCGTCGTGGCGCAGGTGCCCCGTCAGCATTCAGCGACGTATTCTTGTCACGCGGCAGCTGGGTACCATGTGCTACAAATTCTTGAAGCCGCTACTGAGAGCGAGGGACTCCGCCAACGCCTCCGTGTCTTATTTCTTGAAATCGATTGGTCCCTTAAGGCGCGACGTCACGCAACACAAGCGGTATGCGACAGCAGCACAACTGGCCCGATTTAAAGAGAACCTTATCCAAGATGTACAGTGAATTGAATGCCAATACAGTTCTCATGGTGGAGTCGGACAATAAGGGCGTCGTTCCGTTTGTTAATCTCTGTTGTTTATAGAAATCCCAGCATCCAGAGAGAAGAGAAAGTTAGAAACGGAATCACTTTCTGGTGAGAATTTCGCGCTTTTATTTTCCCCTATTTGAGGCTAACGTTCCTCCATCCACAAAATAGAATTTCTAATAAATCAGCTACATCACTGTTGTAGAACCTAGACACAGTTTACTCCCCTTGTCGAGCTCTCTAATAAAGCCTTCAGTCTGTTCCCCGATCACGCCGTATTAACGTCTCCGCGTTATCTTTCCAGTCCTAGCAGCTATCTACCCACGACGGTGTAAGGTCTTTCCCCCGGAGTACCTAGTCTGTCAGTTAGGCTGAAAAGACAGAAATACTAATGTCCTGTACGTACATAGGAAAAACAAAAAGACGAAAGACACTTCATGTTTTTATGATCCGAGCTGTACACGAAATAACATCAAATAACAAGACCGTTAGATCCGTCGCAAGTGACTATGGTATTTGTCACGCTACTTTAAGCCCACATCCAGTTTGGCTGATAGTAACAGTGGCACTGCCAAACGGAAACTTCAAGTTGGTGTCCAGTGATGAGCAAGAAAATGAAATAGAAAACCATACAAAAAGTGTCTCAGGTTTTCTTTTGAATGATTCTTTAAGAACCTCCAGATATTTGCTTTAGAGCCAGGTAAAAGATATAACATTAAAGCGGTGGGTGAACGAATGCGCTGGACCAGATCAGTTGGGCAGCTTCGTGAAGTGTCATCCATCTTCATCAGTCAGAGCACCTGACGCCGCCAGTGCGCCACGAGCAACAGGGAAAATGTCGGAGTCTGTGATTGGTTCCCTGTCCTAGTAGTTTATAATATTGAATGAACCATAATCTCCCTGTACATAATTCCGGAATAAAATAGGTTTGCTTGAAAGTGTTATCACCGGCTTCGGTCTCCCCTACCGCGGTTCAATAGGTAAAGTTAGGGGCCGATCGGGTTAGATCTCTATCTACAAGTTTAGGATAAAAGCATCGGATCTACCACAACCAATTTCCCGAACAGAACGGTAGTAAAACCAGTACGCCAAAAATTCCAAATAGGGGTGTCTATGCCACATTCCCAAAATGTCCTCGGTAGACCTATCTACTGAGAACAGGTACACCGAGTGACAACGGACTGGTAGTTCGACACCTGTGGAAAAGGAGAGAAGAGATACTGACTGGGATCTTCGACAAGGAATTTTCCCAACAGAAACGTGACTAATGACTCGGCATAATTTCACACACACACACACACACAAACTATATGTTTATTTATTATTTCGGGATGTAGGGTACATGGCCCTGAAATCACAATGGTAACTTAGAGCGACTACGTGCAGTGTGTTGGAACTTCTCCATGTTCCAGTAAATCTGTAATAGCCCCTCACTTATGCCTAAATTTGGCCCAACTCGACACCTGTAGGATGAGGACGCCATCTATTTTAATGGAAGCGCAAAGTTAACTACCAGCTGATCTTGACCTTATTCGGCTCCCTTACCATACTTTCCTCATTAATAAGGTCTACCCGGGAAAATGAGAACCTTTAACAATTTTGCTTCTAATATGAGTAAATAAGGATGGACTAGAAATCAATGGGCTTCGTAACCTCACCCTCAAGAAACTTGGGGTCCAGGCCGAGTGCTTGTAACAGCAGGGATTTGGAAAGAAAAATATAGGAAATAAATTGAAAATTAAACTTCCGGGGGGGTTAGGATGGGAAGGAAGGGTCAGGCAAATTTAACCGTTTAGCTAAGATAGCCGAAGGAAAACCTGCTGGCTTCACAGCACGTGACAGTGATAGATGGGTGACGATTGTAGGCGACCGACTGGCAAGAAATCTTCTCAGGGACGTTTTGCCACGGTGCTAGTCGGCCGTAGTGTGAGGCACCGAGGGTATCCGGCCATGTCCGCCGGTTAATGACCAAGGAGTCTTGGGTACCACACACTCAAGCAGCCATCGGCACCGCCCTGAGCCGGTTGGGGTGCATCTCGCCTCGCCTGGCCCACACAGGGGCCAGCCCTGACTGGGTGGGCGGCCGTCGCCTTATCCTATCTAGGAACGGAAGGCGCTGATATTCGGTCAGACGCGCACGTACTCCAGCAGGTGCGACGTTGCTCCGATATTGCAAAGTGTCGTCGTCTCGATACGGTCCAGTTCGGCCTAGATACCCGGGCCCCTTCTATCCCCACTCCCGTCAAAGCGGGGGCTGCGATCGGAGCCACGCACACACTTCTGTTCACAGGTAGTCGGTCTTGACGCAAACGGTGACGGAATTTACTTACATTTCAACACGAGACTGGAAACCTTCTTCTGGATTAATCGGAATATCTGACTTCTCCCCACCTCCCACCCTCTCAACATTTCTTCTCTGCAGTAGCGGTAAAGAGCCACTGAAAATAATCCGATGGAAAAAGAATTCTGATCTTCGGTTTAATGTGACATTGGTACGACTCTGGTTCTGCTCTGAGGATTCGTACCAGAGAGACTGGGTTTCTGTAAACGTTTATGACGTCACACACCCGTCAGTCACAAATTCGTGACGTCTAAAGGGTCAAGGCTCGCGGGAAAATTACAATATAGAAGTTAAAGTCAAGTAAGGAAAAAATAAACATAGCCCACAATAGCCAATAATAATGAAAGTAAGTGAAAACGGTACAAAAGGAGTTAACAGTAACTGACTAAAGATAAGAGATTTAAGATCAGCGTATAATAAGACACGTAAAGGGTTAAATAACAAGAAAGGGTGGGCAGAAGGAAGTGTTTCAATGGCTATTGATGGGTTTGTTACATTTGACTTCGTGGATCTTAAGAAGCCCAAGAAATAAAAAGCAAAACGTTTGAGTCAAAGTCCGTCCAACATAACTGCAGTGCAGCTGAGACTGAAAGGGTGAAGACAAAAGATAATTTCCTTGCTGAACAACAAACAAATCCGGTAAACAGTTGGCAATGAATTCTAGTGACAGGTAGACTTGGATTGGCTCCATCGTTTATTTTTTACTGCGCGCCTCGAGAGATTATTTAGACGTTGTTTTTTTTAAACACAAAATCTCAACTTTATTCAAATTCCTGCCTCCCATCCCTAACCTTTCTCAGACCTTCCAGACCTTTCTTGGCATAAAAAGAATAGGGAGAGAGAAGAAAAGCGTCTCATCGAACTCTATTTAATAGTTCCCGCACTGGCTGTCCACGGTAAGGAAACTATTAACTGGTGTTAGACGGGCGCTTTTCTTTCCTTTCCCTCCCATCCGTTGGCTCTGAAGAGTCGGCACCCAGGGGTTACCTGTTGACTCTCGGCCGTTCCCCGTCACGCCATCTCTCCCCCACATCCACTTCCTTTGACCCTCGCCGATCGCGGATGCTCCGCACAAGTGCTTCTCGTCAGGACCTCTGGTACCAGAGATAATGGCGACATCAAACCGAATACAGCTGCATGGAATTAGAGAGAGCCGCAAGACGGCGCGAGGGGGGAGGGAGGAGGTGAGGGGGGGGGAGAGAATGACTTCTCGTGCCGATCAACGAGGGACAAAACCGCTGATCTCGCCGAAGAAAAGCGGGAGACAAAAGAATTTTCGCGAAAAGCTGTTTCTTTTCTTTTCTTTTTTTTGGCCTCTGTGTTTTTTGGTGGGCGGGGGCGGAATGGAGGGCGGTGGCAGCCAAGTTCCCAGACCGGCCTAGAGTGTCGGGTGGGCCGTGTTCCTGAGTGGCTCTAAATCTCGTTACCTGGAAACGCTCAGACACCACTCCAGCTACAGCGAGGGCGCAATAGCAACGTTCAACAGCGACAAACTGTTCCGGAAAGATCTGACCCGCGCTGGAAATTCCCCCATTCTTCCTCCTCCCCTGAGGTTCATCATCTCTCCGTTTCCGCGCGGTTAACTGCGAACAAGAAGAGTCTGGAATAAAAACGGGCTAAAAGAGGCAACAGTTGTTGTTTGTTTTGTTCCTTTGATAAAACTGTTAATGACAAAGGGGTTCGAGATGACGTTTTGTGAGCAGCTCTGCCGATAAGTATATTATGTTTTTAAAGGAAAACCTCCTCCCCCCCTTTTTTTCCCCTCCTTCAAAGATTGGAGTTTTGTCTCTACGCCCAATGGACGAGTCGGGGGGAGGCCATCACAGCTAAGCAGCCTGTCATTGTCCGTACTAATTGTCCTAAACATTTATGGCAGATTTCCATTAGTTCATTACTTCTGCTTAACTTTGAAGTTATCCTTTAATTTACATACATTGAGAAACCACTTATTTATTTTCCTGTTTGAATTCTACTGCGGAACATTACCCTTTGAGCGGGAAATTATTTATTGATTCAATCAACCTCTAGAATGCCGCCATTCTTCTGGATGACCATCCGGAGTTATCGCCCCTTTCTTACTGCTCGGCCCACACACCCCCTCCCTCCCGCGATTTCACCTCTGCACTATTTTGCAAGACGTTCAGTAAAATACCACAACCACACACTGCAGAATAACCTTGTAGAATGCGCAACCAAACCCCCCCCCGGGTCCAAAAAAACAATAACAACAACAAAATCAGATTGTAATCAGGAACTTTCTCTGGAAAGCATTAGTCCGAATTATTTTGTTTTGACGTGAAACCGGAAAGTCGCCATGAACTGAGACCTCGATCGGCCCCCACAAGAGACAGAATAAGTGGGTCAGGGCACGTGTGCTCTAGTTTATCTGGGTTACTTAAAATCCGTGTCGATACGTGATTACGGTGTGACTTCGTCGGGTCGGGGCCGGGAGAGCCTATATATATATATATATGCATGGTTTCCACACAGCTCTGGTGGGCATACCTAAAATTCAGTTTCTATCGCTTTCTATCCATTCCACTGTTTTCTTCCAGATCTGCATTGGAAATACGCGTGTAAAAACATTTAAAAATAAATTATTTGTATCTACCAGTAATCTGTTAAGGAGCAGGTCATGTGATTTCATAAGTGATATCATTATGTAAGGGAATGCATTTCCGGTGTCGTCGTGACATCACTATCTACGCCTCTATTGACGTCATTTCCCCTCCAACCGGAAATTAGAAATGACCACTGACTGACATGTGTTTTAGCATCCACGTTTTTTGTTGTTGTATTTTTTGGAAAATCTTTCCTTGTTTTCGCGTTCGGGGGGGGGGTTCGATTTAAACACGCGGAATGGGTGACAGTCGGATGTTAAATCGTAATTTTACTTAACTGAAAAGTCATTTGAAAGTGTTGCTGGATCCGGCGACCTGCTGCGGGGAATCGGAGAGTCCCCTCCCCCTGCCTACTAATAGAAGGAAGAGGGGAAAGCAACTTAGTAGAAACGTCGGCGGGCGGACGCCGAGTTCCGCGTCGTGCCCGGCACGTCGGCGATTGAGCCAGGCTACGCCGAAATTCTCGGAATTAGCTCATCTACCAACAATGGCTTAGCGTGGTGAGGGTAAAGAACGGTGACGTCAAAAACTGTCACGACCGCCATCTTGCACAGTTAGGGGAGACTATCCGTGATTTTCTTGACAGAGAACCGGGCGCAATCATCGTGGGGGGGGGGTGGACTAAGTTTTCCTTACTGACAGATCTGGATGTTTTGGTTGCGATGCAGGTTTTGATTGGCTGCCGTGTAGATCTGAAGAAGAATGTGGAACACCGATATGGTTATATAACAGTTAAAAAAAAAAAATGTAAGTCGACATTTTTTATTTCGCATTTATTTTCCTCCCTTTCCGTTTATAAACGGATTTAATTTTCCAGGCAGCAAAAAAGGAACATTGACCCTGCAGAGACCGATAGAGTTAAACGTATAAAAGAGTGCAGACGTATCTAAGTCAATGACACTTTCTTTAATCGCCATTATTTATCTTGAGGGTGGGGATATAAATTCTAGAAAAATGATATAAAAAAGGTCAAAATTATAAGTTTCAAAGGTTTCTCTTGATAGTTTGATATTAATGCAAACAAAAACAACAACAAAAAAAGAGAAGTTTTTTTTTTTAAAAAATATTTATTTAAGTAGTCAAATTCTAAAACTTTCGAGAAGGTCACGAATTAAGGTCTCTCTCGACATCAATATTTTGATCCCGTCCACGATCATTTGATTTCGTAGCCCAGACGGGCAGGGAGGTAGCCAAACCCTTGTAGTAGGGGACTTCTACGTTTGCTTCCCTCGGCACACACGTGGGCTGGACTTTCGGGGCCGTAATCTCTATAAACAGAAATTAATTTTTAAAAAAAGAATTGGTTTAGTGTTCGAGGAAAACGCTTTTCAAAAAAAATTAAAAAAAAAAGGAATGAGGTCGCGTCTTCATTTTAAGGAACCCAGAGAGCGACCCGGGCAGGAATATACAGTGAACACCCATCAATTAAAAACGAGAGTCGACGGCATGGCATATCCGGCGAAACTGCTATACTCCCAAAATAAGAAAACATTATTATTATTATTATTATTATTATTATTATTATTATTATTATTATTATTATTATTATTATTATTATTATTATTATTATTATTGTTGTTGTTGTTGTTGTTGTTGTTGTTGTTGTTGTGGTTGCTGTTGTTGTTGTTGTTGTTGTTGTTGTTGTTGTTGTTGTTACGTCTCTCCTCCACAAACTGGCTGAATAATGCAGGCAGATTTCGATGTTTCTCGGATTTTCAAATGAAAGGGCTGCGAGCTCGTACGCTTACCTGTCCATCACGGTAATTAAAGTGGGGAAAGAAGAGACAGATCAAAACGAATTAGTCTGAAACAAACAAAAAAAAAAAGGGGGAAAAGGAGAGAGAGAGTTGGAGGGAATAAGATTTAATGATTCAGAAAATCAGACCACGTACGGAAAGCTCAAATTACACACCTGTACGACGAAAGAACAGAGAATTCAATAAATAACCTCCGTGATTCACCTTTCCACTTTTCGTAACCGTAGTTTTCCAACTTCCTATTGGTCGCGGCTCTTCACTTCCTCTCTTACCTGTATCGACACCTCTGTGCCGCCGTTGTCTAAACACATTAATCACGGCCGAAGAAATTGCCTCCTGTCTAATTTGAGGAGTAGCAAACGTCACAATTGCCTTTTCTCCTCCCGGCGCGTGCAAAAGTGATAATCTATTTTAACTGCGTCCACGTCGTGTTTTCATTGTGTGCGGATCGTGTGCGTGGCGAGAACGTGGGTCCCCACCCAGCCCCCGAGACTTTCCCTAACCAGAGCTGAAGACGGCCTGGTTGGTGCGTCGTAGCAGCGAGGGAGCAGGGAGTTAAAGTTAGGGTGTCTCATCCTAAATCTGTTCTGTCGCCCCCTCCTCCTCCTCCAAAGAAAAGCCGCTTTAAACGAGGTACTGGAGGATAGAAAACGCGCACTGCTGAATAAGTCGCAGCCCTGGTACTGGTGCATGGATAGAACGCACTTTCAGATGACGCTAATCTTAGACGGTAAATAAATTTAAAAAAAAAAAGAAGAGCGGATTAAAATCTGCACGCGCCGTTTTGATTCTGATGCCAATACGACTCTTTTTAAACAGATCTGCAAGTAACAATAATATATCGAGAAGTTTAATGGGCGCCGTGTTTGAGAGCTTGTCTTGAACGTTATTGGTTACACACACATCAAAGAGCAGTCTGGTGCTTGGTAGACCATAAAATAGTGTAGCAGGACCTTTATCCAAGGAGTACCACAGTCAAGCGGCATTAGATAGTTTCTGGTTCAGAAACGTCTTATTTGAAATAGCGAAGTCCAGTCGCGCACGGCTCAATCCGAATACAGCCTAGCCGAAGTTATATACAAGGTTACCAATATTTCTTTGATGTTTCAGGCAACATGCGAAGCCCCATTTTTTTTTTATTTATTAGCTCCATTTGTCGCCAAAATCGCCGTTTTTGCGTTCTCGTACAGGACCACGCCCAAACCCTCGTTCTGGATCCGGATATTAGTTCCAGACCTCCTCCCACGCACGCGGGACGTCTTAAAGCTGCTTTCTCCGCTTTACTGGATAATTTACTTTTTAAGTGTTTATACGACCACTGTTGCGTCACCGGTTTCCAAGGGTTAAGCAACAAAAAATTGTTATCTTCAAAATAGCTAAAGTTTTATTCGCCGAATGTTTGGAACAAGACCCTCTTCACGTGACATGACTTCTATCAAAGAAATATGCAAACGAGGTCCAGCGTGAACCACGTAAGTTGGCTGCATGCGAGACGATCCGTGGTGCGCATCGTCTTGACCCGACACCACGATCAGGAGCAGCTGAAGTGGTGTCGTGAACATGCCGCTCGGACAACCACCTGACCGGAGCCTCGTTCTCTTTACCGATGAGTCAGAATGTAGCCTTCAGTGTGACTCACAACGCGTACTCACCCGGGGAGAGGAAGGGACATGGAACACGCAACCAGCCCACTAGTATCGCGGAAAGCGATCATTGTGGCGATGGAGGTGTGTTGGTCTGGGCAGGGATGTGATTAGGTAAGCGTACAGACCTGCTTGTGTTTCACGGAGATGCTTTGATCGTAGTGAGACGAGATTCCGGATCTTTGTTAGACCCTACGCAGGTGCAATTCGGAATTACTTCATGTGATAGACGATAAGGTTTTCCCCGCTTATAGCACGTGTACCCTACCAATATCTTCAGGAATGGACTGCTACCAGCTTGGTATGGCTTTCCTGAGCCAAATTTTATTCAGGACTGTTGGTATGCTTTTGTACGGTGTGTTGCCGCCCTGACCCTCCAATCTCTGATAAGGCGGTAGAATTATTGCTCACTGCTGGTGTTGATATGGTTATAAGTAGGATGCAAACCACCTGTAAGTTATATATTACCGTCGGAGGGGGCGCGACGCATCTCCTTTTGACCTCTTCTGATTGATTTTTGTTTGGATTCCTTCTTGCTTCTTGAATCGGTTTTTCTTGTTTCAATTTACACTTCTAAAAAAGCCTAACTCGTAATTGTCATCTTCTTACGATCTGTGTTCGCGCGCCGATCACCGGTATAAACTTTAAAAAGGCTTCAAAGCAAAAACAAAACGATTTTGTTCATCTGAAAAGACACTAAATAAAAACACATCAGCCAAAATTGCTTGTTTTTTGTTTTGACTTATGCACATTTTTAATATGTGTATATATCCTCAGAATAAATACGGAAAAGGCGATACACTTGCATCTAAACTTTTACGCTTTTGTATATCTATAAAACAAAGTAATTTACAACTAAGTCATTCCTTTACATGACGCACCGTATCACCGTGTGTTGTGTTTATGATATGTCTATGGATCACGAGGAATCCAAGCTTATCGTGACGATGCATAAATCGCAATTTCGCATCTTAGCTATCCATACCAAAACATAGCTTCAATATAGTAAGCACATTCACGGATATCTGTGTATTCTATTCATTTCCGAAGACATAGTAAGGCATCGATATAGTCATGCATGTGACTCGCTTGTACGCATATTTACCTGAACGTAGCAGTATTTCTTTATTTGCTGCTTTCATATATAGGCACCCTATACCAAATCATAGCGTGCATGCATGGTATTTTAGATGGTGGATTTTTGATCGAGGTAGTAGTCTGTATGCGACTTGATATGAAAACTACAAACTGATTAAATTTTCTGATGAGATTTACACCTTTTCTTGATTATCTACTTGTTCAACCATTTCATTGCGTTAGGTTGGGAAATACAAAATTTTCCGGTGTATAGTATATGATCAGAGTAATATGACGTGCGCGTGTTGAGATGATGGAGAGAGATTAAAACATTACTCTCTCTACGACCACAGCCAAAACAAAGCTGTTTCTAGTCTTCTTTTTACTGCTGTCACAGACCTATTTCTGTTAATAATTGTTTCTTATTTTGTACTGTATTAAGCGGCAAACATTTAGCGACACAAATAAATTTGTTAATGTTTTCTATCGTTAGGCGGAGACCAGGTAAGAAACACGTCCTTTTGTGTAAAAGCATTTTTATTTCTATACTCCGTTACTTATCACTCGTGGTATTCCCTGCTAACCAAATAACCGTGTAGAATCTTTTTTTTTTTTTTTTAAATTGTGTAAACGTTTATGACGATAGTAAGAACGTGGAAAACCTAAAGTTTAATTTCTAATTCAATCCCTTGTGTCAAAAATGTAAAGCACAGTCGACAGCCGTCACCTGAACAAGTAATCTTCACGAGCTCTTTCTTTATCTTGTCTCCGATTACCGGGCTTCATTATAGGTCCACCTCTCGAAACAGCGAGTCGTCGTGATAAGTGAAGACCGCATGACGCACATATTGCAAATTGGAGTTAAACGTTACGTAAAGGCCGATCAGAAACACGTGGCAATCTCGATTATTCTATCTTTGCATAATCTTTCTTCCACCCCTCTTGAAGCCATTGCAAAACGTCTCGAACTCTCTAATGCGCGAATTCGTATTTTACGAGCTGAACTTGTCAAATATTCTGAGAATATTGCCAGATTTGTTCTTCTGGCCGCTAGACCGAAGACAGGGAACTAATTCGAGAAGAAAATACATCCCTAGGAATTTGGACCAAAAAAAATAATAGCTGCCATTTTCATTATGACGGGCACTACGCGGCGAGGTAAGTTAAAATTGTGACGTCACGACCTAGTTTTTCTTCTTCTTCTTTAACACTGCTTTCAGCATGGCAAATAAAACTATTGCATATGAGTCGAAATAAATAAAAAGCTACCTCCGACTTTTCCTACCATATTATTAGTAAAACCAACCGCAAATAAGCCCACGTTTCGGTGATTATTCCCCGTCGTCATTGGTAACGTTACATATGAAAATGGCAAAGCCTTTGACGTCCATTCGCCGGTTTTGATTTCACTCGCGGTCGACTAGTGTCGCTCACAGCGGATCAGCTGCGAGTGAAATCGACACCATATTTGCTTATCCCGGACGGTCCCTTCCGGTCTCGTTCTGATAACCGAGACAAGGCAGAAAAACGATTTCCGGTGGCTTTAGGTCTGGTGTTATAAACCCATCTATATATATAAATAATGCATCACTAAAATCCTTAAATATGTGTATCAAAACAAGAGCGATAGTGGTTCGCTGATTGAGGTGGTGGGGAGCCGATTATGTTAATCGATAGAAGGTTTTGTTGTTGTTGTTGTTGTTGTTGACGGCGTTGTAAAGAAATACTGGTTTCTGAATTCTTTGGTTGACTTTAATTAAATGCGCGCCGGTACAATAGCGAGGATGAGTCAGCGATATCAAAGAGAACTCTCGTCTCCGATAAGGGGAAATCCGCCCACCTTCGGCTGTAGGTCTGTGTGTCAAACACGTCGGCGGACGACCCGAGCATTTCGAATATCCCCCCCCCACTGGCTTCCCAACCTGAAGTGTTTTGGCCATTGAACAGAGGCTTGCTCCAGCTTTCTGTTTATCACAAACGAGTTCGTCTCTTTCGTTTTATAAAAGAAAGAAGAAGCTGAAATGTATATATATATATAAGAGTTACCATCAGAATAATACGGCTGAATGCTTGAAAGACTTCTTGTGTTTTGATCGATGAAAGACTCGCATTAGTCGGTTACACGTGAATTATGCGGTTACACAATACAGCCAGAATAAACACGTTGATCCCATGCTTTCGCCTTGAACTAGCATTCGCAAAAAATAGCTGACTGGGTGCATGATTATGCAAGAAGTTTAAAGCGATAAGTGTCCCAGTTAATGATTTTATATGTTCTGATAAATGATTTCTCAGGCGTTTAATAAAGTGGAATAATGCATTTTCATTAGCAGTAGACCAAGGTGTAGAAAAGCCGATAGCTGCTAACCACAAAGTATGTAATTATAAATTTAGTCCAAATGGTAAATATCCATTTGGTTACTAATTTGGTTCTGACGCTTAAAAGCGCAGGCCAGTGCGAATTGTCAGAAATGAAAGGCCGATAACTCGTGTGAACGGCGCTTTATTTCTACGAGCGAAAATCCGGGGTAGCTCGCCTCCTTAAGTGTCCGTGTCGCTTAACAGAATTTCAGGTTGTTTCCTCGAATAAAGACACGAGGAAACAAAGTAAAGCACTGATTGGGAACTTTTGATCAAATGTGGCTCAGTCTATCCAGTAGTTCGGTACAGTTTTAATTTTATAATTCCCACATTCCTGTTGCCTCCTACTCTTCTTCGAACGTTAAAGTATTCAATCCATTCTGATGAAATTGACTTTTCTTTTGTGTAGGCGCACCTAGGCCATGAGGTGATATTCCGCGCCCCCAGCCGAGTCATAGGGGTGTGACCGCCTGGGAAGAAGTCATCCAGCAGAACGTAACGTCGACAACAACAAAAACAACAACAACAACATCGGTTTTTGGAAATATTTGGGAAACTGCTAAGTTTGACCGATTCTCGCAGAGAACTGGCGTGCATCCCCGGCATGGTTTCTTCTGAGCACTTCTGTTCCCTGCCCCCCCCCACCATCTAAAAATAAAGAGTTCGAGTAGGGGGTCTCCATGCCCCGAATTCGCAAGAACCGCGGCACTACGTCCTGTGACCAGAGTTGTCTACCTTATAGGATCGGCACGCGACAAAAAACAGAAAGACGTTCAGTAAAATTATCCCGAAACTTACATGAGACTAACCACTCATCCCTGACTCCAAAGCATTTCCTGTAATCAGCCAATTTGTTTTGCCTTTGTTCTCGCATTAATAATTACTGAGACTGCATTTTTTTATGGGATACTCCTCAAGCTGTGTAATATGGCGCCGTAGCGCAGTGGGTAGAGAGTTAGCTTCTTGTGTCGCGGGTTCGATTCCCGGTGAGGTCGGAGGTGCGTGGGTGCTGCTGCTGATGAGGGCCAAAAGCCCTTCTCTGGACGCTGACATTCGCCTTGACTCTCAACCTGGAGAGGGATGGGCTCCCGCCAGGCCGTAAAGTGCGCTAGACACACCTCTCGAGGTGCCGCGACCCCTGTGGATTATGGGACAAGCAAAGCCGTGTAAATAATAAAACTACGTTAAGTACTCTAACCACGTGATTATGCCCCCCCCTCAGCCTGCATCATATATATGTCCAATGTTTTATAGCTTGTTACTCTTTGTTTAACTGTTGTTGTTTTTTTTTTGTCTTAAATATAAAATAACTCCTTAATCAGTTCAGGGGGAAATTGAATGGTTAAAATAACGAAGTAACGGAAACATGGAAATACAACAGACTAACGAGTTCTTAGAATACGAGAAATCTCACTCACCGTCAGCCGGCAGACTCTCCAGTGCGAGACGCAAGTCTTCGTACCGGTGCCAAATTGGAAAGCGACAGTAGTGAAGCTTCTCCAAGGGCATCCATCCTGGACTGGAAGGAGAAACATCAGCCATAAATTAATATAATAAATATTAATGATATCAGTTTTAGACGAGAAGAATTAGACTGTCGAATCTAAGCCAGCAATTGCTAACGGCATCTGTAGGAAGACGATCCACATTCTTCCGCCCCGATCCATCTCGAGACCTATTCAGCGGACGATTTCGGAAACCCCACCAATTAGATTGAAGACTGATTCAACTGAAAATCCCTTTGTAACGACATTATTAGGGGGGGTTGAATTTTTCTTATTGCTATTGTTCGAACAGCATCGAAAGAAACGAGCGGAAAGTTGCTGGTGATTTGTAATCCACAGATTCCAGACGATTAGTTTGAGAACTTTCCACTACCTTGTTAGTAGACCTGACCAGAGAACCCACGTTTTGAATACCCCCCCCGGCCCCTGTTTCGATAATTATGACGTGTGGTGTACAATGATGATGGGGTTATATGGAAAAATGTTCAAAACGTATTAGTTCTTCAGTTAATTCTACCAGCGAGATGGCGAGAGATTCTGTTTCTTTTCATCTAATTTCTGTAGCATCATGAGAAGTTGTAAAGCCTGGATTCGTAATTCCGCTACCGTTTTGGAAAGTTCGAGTAACGAGGCCAAGTGTTCCTCCGTATTAATGGAGTAAATGCTAACACGTTCCAGCTCGGATTCTTCCTAACAGCCATTGTTTTAATACAAGTTTTCTCCACCAATAATCCTTTACATTAAATCTGAAGAAAGCATCAATGCTGTCGTCTGCATAAACCCCCATAAATGGATTCAGACTTGGATATAAGTTAAAGGCCTTACTGTCCCGATTATATTTTGGATTTCTGCTTCTTTCTCTCTTTTAAGAAGATTTAACGATTTTATGAGAATACGCTTGTGAATTCTCTGACCTCGGAGCACCGCCCAATCAGCGCTGTCGGGTGTCCGCCCTACACTCTGGGAATTCTTAGCCTTGATCTCCTGCCGTCCTTCTGAAAGCCCGGCATGTTCCCTTTACAAACTACATCCTTTATCATGATAACTGAAGGCTTATGCAATGAGGGAGGGAACGGTACATAACTTATGAATTCTTTCTCTCTCTCTCTCTCTCCTCTCTATGTTAGAACGTACAAGGGGCCATTAGAGTGTCCCTATTTCCCTATTCCATTCGTTGCACCTGTGAACCTTCCAGTAGATGGGTTGTGACTGACGAAGCGCCAAGATAGCACAGCTGTTCCTCAGCATAGCGGCTGCGCACGGACGATAAGAAAGCAACCTAGGTCCTGGGATCGGGCGGCGAACCCGAATCGAGTCCCTAAAACATTTCTAAAAGGGCAACACCGACAAAAACGCCTCCCTCTCCACGGTTTCGCCGATCTTTTACCTAGTGCCAAACAGTTTACGTGATCTACGCTGGTAATAAATACACCCAATAAATGTAAAAAAAAATTAGCTCGCCTGTCAATCGGCCTCGGCTCTATTAAATACTCAACTGGGGCATGGTGGTGCCTTTGACGGAATTGGTATTTGTCTAAAAATTAAGCCTTTCATCCCCTCTGTTAATGTATACTGGACTACGCCAGCCAGCCCCTCGAGGTGCTGGTGTCTGCGCGATAGCTATTCAGTGACTCTCCCTGCCTACCTAAAACCAGGCCTTAATCTCTTCCATCACGTGGTCATTATTTTAAAATTCTAGTGAAAGGCTAAAATCTCCTGACGCTGGGCATCCAATTGGTTCGTCTTATTTTCCGCATTCATTGAATGGAAGAACTGTTCTGTTAACAACGAGGCCAATTCTGGATGGATCGATGTGGGGTAGAAGAATATTTATAGGGGCCTGTCATGAAATATTAGCTATGTAAGCATCTTTAGATATACAATGTTAATCCTTTTGTTTTTCGTTAGTTTATATTGTTATCATTAAAACAACAACAAAAATATAAAACAAAAATCAGTCTTCACGATGGAATTTTGTTATCGTAAAAGAAAGAGGAGACGGAAGTTCACAGATTGGCTGCGACGCTACTAAGGAAGCGATGGGGAAGTCAAAGTTCAGACGTGGCTGGTGAAATCCCGTATTGGTCCTCTCCGGCATTCGGCTCTAGGAATCCTGGAATAGACGTGGATCATTTGGATGGACCGGTGCAGTCACCGCTACTGTAAATCCCAACTGTTCTCACCAACATAAAAACACAAAAATCCATTTACTACACATGGAGAGATGATAGCCGAAAGTCCAGGTCTTTTAGCTGCGACGAGAGAAAGCGAAAACCCTAAAAGGTCCATGTAAACAAAAATGGCTTCACTGCCGGAATGGCTCGGACTAACGACTTCGACAACACATCTCCCTTAACTACCACAGAAGTCAGTACTTACTCTCAGCTCAGTAACCGCTTCCATTCCCCCTCTCCACGCCGGGCTGCCGACCGGTCCGACTTTCGCCCTCATGATGCAGTTTAAAACGCAGGTTCCCAGTCGCTTTTCCATGCCCGGATATTCTGTTGGGGGAGGAGGGGGGAGAGAAAGAAATTGCAGACAGCTAGCTCTCAGAACCAGGGAGTATGACATCACCGCAGACCTGGCTTCGCGCCTGTACCGGCTTCTAGTCTCTCTCTCTCTCTCTCTACCCAGCCGACCCCGCCCAACAGACCTTCCGCGATCTCCGCTTTATTACCTGACTTCCACACCGACTGACCCGGAGTTTATGGCTAAACCGGCGTCTGGGGTGGGGGGTTGGGGGTTGGTGGGGCCCGCACAACCTCCTAAACTAGCGCTCAGAAGTTGAGAGCATGCATAGGAAGCGGCGAATGCTCTTGTAAGTGACACGCAGATAGAAACCGAACTATGCTTGGTTAGCAGCCGGGTGGGGAGCGGAGGGATACAGCGAGAAAGCGTATAACGGCACTGGCGACTCTCTACTGCTATTGGGGGCTTTGATGCGTCCGCCATCGAACCTGCCGGGGAAAGGTACAGTTGCGGTGGGTGGTGGTGGTGGGGGGCTGAGACACGAAGAAGACCACGGGATGTAGAAGTCGAAAGTCATTCGCGGTAAGGAGCGCGGGTTCGGTCCTCAGCCTGGTCTGTTCTGGGATTTTAGCACCAAGACGAACAAGCGTCCATCTCTGACGGGAGTGGACCGCCAGGGCCGTCCATGGGCGACGTTCGCTGGACGTCGGCCATTTTCTTTCCTTAACATCTCGTGCTTCGAGAAAAAGAACAGAAGTTCTTCGGTTGGTCACGTGACGTTTACCGAAGACTTGCTTAGGTTCCTAGAAGCCATCTCTCGCAGCACGGAACGGAAGAAACGGCGTCTCGAGAGCAGGGGCGTGGCCAGGGCTGCCACCGCCCCTGCTCCGGCCGGCTCCTGAAGGAGAGATGAGGTTATCTGTCAAAGGTGCGGAAGATCGTATTCGTGCGCCTTACTTCGAGATCGGAGCAGCTGGCCACGTGGTCTGTTGATAATGATGAGCAGAGTCGTCAAATGATACGGAAGATGGAGCAGACGGTGCTCGGACAATTGTAAGCATGAGGAACTGTCCAGGTGTGTTGGACCAGACAAAACGTTGCGCTTCTCAGTCGCTTAATTAACATCCTTGTAACGTATTCTCATACTTAAGACTTTCTACACTATGGCGCCTATATACTGGCATTTGAAACATCAACAACAACAAGAATAAAAAAAAAAAAAAATAATAATAATAATAATAATAATAATAATAATAATAATAATAATAACCATCAGAAAATACACAAGGCTATCTTTATGTCCAGAGGAACCGCAGGAATGACAAAAGAACTCATAATCAGCTAATTATTATTATTATTATTATTATTATTATTATTATTATTATTATTATTATTATTATTATTATCATCATCATCATCATCATCATCATCATCATCACGGGCTAACAATAGACATTAATCCGAAAAGGGTAACGCTTGCTGCTCTGCTTCAACTGTCGGGATATTGTGACCAGAGTTGAGAACCCATTTATGAAGAAGAAGAAGCTTTCTCACAGAATGCGAGATCCGTCTTACCCCCAGACCATACGTATGCACAACCGTCAGTTGCCCTTAACACACCGGGCTAAAAGTCTTGTCCAGTGGCTGTCCATGGAATTTGCAAAGACCGCCAACCACCGCCAATTCGCTGGTGCTCTGTCGGTTCGCATGTTGCACCAATCAGGTCGACGGCTTTACGTATCTTTACTCACTTCTGTGGAGCGGCGCATCGGGAATACCCAAACCCGTGCAGGAGCCATTACACAGTGCGTCGGCCTGGCGATGCTGGTACTGGCCAAACGTCTGTGACGCTGGCCTGCAGCGGTTGCGCCTCTGTCTCTGAGCAGATAAATTCTTCGGTGATCGATATCCACAGACAGGGAAAATTATGCGGCAAAAACATTATAGGGATTGAGCGAGTTTGCATCTGCCAATTACCTAATTCCGTACATCTTCTTGATCCAAGGATATTCTCACATATTTCAAGGGGTTGACATGTTACGAAAGGAATATCAAAGCCCTGGAGCTTCAGTAGACTCCGCAGTCCCCTTCGAACAGCGACTCTGTCAGATCTGTCGTTGATTTAATACTCGTGACTTCTCTGTAGGACAGCCAGAAAAGCGTGTCCACGTGGGCGTTCCAACTATCAGTATTCTCAGCAGCAACTTGTCAAAATCGTAGCATGTCTACTAGATGTCTCTTCGTCGATCCGCATCAGAGCTTCAGCAGCTGTGAGCAGAAGCTGGAGATGGCGATCTGGTCTTCCGGCGGAAGATTTGGCGACTGGATCCTGCGGTGACGGACCACAGAGCAACGAAGACCTAGTCCTTCTCTCAATACAGTTCTTTAGCCACACGAATAAGGGCTTAGTTAAATATATGCAATATATTGGTATTTCTGAAATTTAAATGTTCACGGGAACATTGTTTAAAATGCTTATATATATATATATGTGTGTGATTTTTTTTGGTTGATTGTAAAATTTACTATTAGCTGTGCGTTTCGAACAGTAGAAAACTAGGAAATAGTTCCAATCTTATAGTGATGATAGAACACACTTATAGCCACTTCGCCAGACATTCTAAAGATGCTTGCCTTCTTTATGAACTGCGAACCCCCAATTCATCGATTTAATATAATTATCCATATGCAGCAGGATAACAATCGGTAGAAGAACGATTCTAAATCGTTACTGTCCCCCCCTTTTTTTTTTCAAAAGCGCCACTCTTTTCAGATGACTAAAACTGCCAAGGCAGAGTTCTCCGAGTTCGAGTCCCGGTTTTAAAGAATCTTAGAGATTCTTGGTAACGATCTCTCTCCCGTTTTGCATAATTACTTACTCGTGCAACTTCGCGATATACCCGAGCATAATTTACAGCAGTTAGCAGCATAGATGAGGCGTCCGCGCGGAAATGTCACATCTGCTTTTCTTTTACGAGGCTCAAGTCTGCAGGAAAGCCTGTATTTAAAAATGGCATGCAAACAGGCAAGAAGGCAAATTAATGCTATATATAAACACAAACTTAGATACCTAAAATATGTATACATTATATTTGTAGGTACCCCAAACTTTACAACAGCTGAGATTCATATACACATAACGAAACAAAGTTGCGTGGGGAAATAATTATTTTCCTATTGTTGTTTTACTGGAAACGGTGCGAGTGAAGTTCTAATCTATAAATAACAAAACTAAAATCATTTCTGAAGATTTTTTTTTCCTATCTTATGAATTTCAGTAAAATCCATACTTTGAAATATATATAACGGACACCATAACTCTTCTGTCAATAAGACCGTGTGCGTCTCAAAGCAAGGTTTGGTGCTCAGTAACGTTCGGTTCTTGTGTCACAGTTGTGCGAGATCACGTGTTGTATAGCATTCCATTGGCTTCTGAAGCTGATGCATTTTCTACTCTCACTTCAAAAGAGCTAAAATTACAAGACGACGCTCTCTGATGTATACATAAGAATATCCAATTAGTTATCGCTCATATGCATTTGATAAATTTCCGAAAGGTAATTTTCGGCTGCTAAACTAAAGCGCAGAAAGTAGTGATGTGTGCTAAACTTAATTTAGCCACAGATTTTCCCTTAATTATTCACTTTTTAATCCACAATTTTACTTTCAGTACACAATCCTCAATGTAATGAACTCAAAAGGAATCGGAACTGATTACCGTAGTTTACTAATTAGGTATTAAAGGGAAGTAATTCTGTGTGAGAAAACGTTTCTTTCAAGTAATTTCCTGATTTACAAAGCATTTCACGTTTATGATGATGCCGATGAATTTTTACAAATGGAAAATATCGTTAAGTAGATTAATGTTCGGCTTTCATTCACCTGCTTGCCACAACACCCGCTTAATCAGTGAAAATTTGCAAACAGGTAATTTGAACGAAGCATTCGGCTTACTAACCAGCAAGCAAATCAATTTACTTTTACTAACTATTGGAGTTTCGACTGATGTGATTAATGATTTTAAAGAATTGTTAATGTTAAAAGTGCACGATGTTATTGGTTCAAAGTAGACTTGAAACTTTAGCAAAAAGAATTTAAAATTGCGTCAGAGTTTTATGTTCGGATTAAGTTCATTTTGATTTAATTCTAACTAAAATTGTTTAATGCAGTGATTGTGCAATGGCATTAGAATTCTTCATTATAAATCTCCAGACTTTAATATAATAATAATAATAATAATAATAATAATAATAATAATAATAATAATATATAATAATAATAATAATAATAATAATAATAATAATAACAGTAATAATAGGTTTCCTCACAGGAGTTACGTAGGAATTAAGCAGCCAATGAAATTTCTCTGCTAGCATCGTGCTTTGACGTTCCTAAATTTTCGTTGACAAAGTGATACCAAAGCTATAAACAAAGAGAAAATGTACGACGCCATTCTGACTAATTTTACATACAATTTTTTTTTGTTTTTTTAAAAGAATTTATAGGCTCAGAAAGCGAACAGCAAATAACAGTAGTTTTTAACCAATGACAGGCCGGCTTGCGGATCGCGTCGGCACCCGTGAAATCTGTGCTGGTCAGCGATTGGCAATAAGCGTCAGATAGCCGCCAGCTGATGAATCTGTTTCCGTTTGGGCCTCTGACATGGAGGAAGTCTGGAGATGGTAATTAACACCCTTTACACAAAATAATTCAGACATGTTGTGGTGTGACAAGGTCTTGAGTCGCGGCCTCGCACTGTTAGCGATCACCTCTCAGTCGTAGTACAGACGCATTACGTCAGTGCCTTCCTCCGCATCTAACCGCCAGGCAGAACGAGAGGAGAAACAGCCTTTGGCTCTCGCACGACTTTAACCCGCAGGTTGGGAGAAGGACCCGTTTCGATCCGGCCAGGACGTACCAGTGCGAGTTAATAAATACAATGGCAACCCGTTGACGCTTTTGTTTGCTCCGTTCCCACGTGTTGCTTGCATTCTCGCTTGCTCGGGCGACAGCGAGACCTCCTGATATTAAAAGTAAAATAATAATAATAATAGAAAGAAAAGTCGTACTTGCAGCTGGCTGTTGAATGAAACTCGGCCACTGGTACCAATTCATATTCGGCCCAATAGCTGCTATGTTTAAACAGCTTATACCTTGTAAAAATCCTCACAGTAGCGATATGAAAGGTCAATGATAAGGAGATTTAAAAAGAAAAAGATGTACTTTGGTAATGACCACCCGCACGTACTTCCCCTGCCAGGTTTACTGCCGAACAAAAATACATAGCCGATGTAGTAAGTCGGCCAGATATAAAAATCTGTTCGAAGTCTGACCCCGAACCAAGTAATATTATATATATTCTTAAGGATTGGCTAGTGGATACAATGTTTCTTTACATTAAAAAAAATATACAAAATAACTGGTTTATATATAAGCTAGCATGAACAAAGCATTTCCAAAGAGTTGTTGCGTTTTAAAAATATATTAGAATAATAACTTCAAACCTGATTTTCTGCAGAAATGGAAGAAGAGCACATCTTAAATATCCCTTTAATCTAACACATACAAAAGCATTTTAAAAAGTGGAAGTTTGCTGAACAAGAAACTAAATGGTATATTTGCTCAATAACGATCTGATGAGAAAAATAAAAGCAACTCTCATCGTCTTATTTGTAATCCAGTCTAAGAAAATTAGTTAACATTTATGTTATTTCGCCCATCAACACGATGACGACGAAAATTAGTCATTTTATGCTAATTTTGTCGTTTAAGAAAGCGGCAGTCTGTCGATACATTACTTATATTTGTTGTGTAACTAAAATAATCTTTGCCATACGCAACTTACCTCTATCGTTAAGGTCGATGGAATACCAGAGAATTGGGAGTTCATTCCTATTCAAAGATATCCGCGCGATGCTACTATTCCGCTGATAAGCTCACTCTCTTTGTCTGCGCCATATCGTGCATGATGGCGTATGACGTTCATCTGTACGTCATAGTTGTGCGTAGTGCAATGTGGCAGCGTTACTTACTTGTACGTCATAGTTGTGCATATGGACTCTGTCGCCAGTACCTAATTCGGGAAAAGCTCAAAATAATAAGATAGACTTCGCCAAAGCATCGAAATCAGAATATTCAGTTACTTCTTATGAATTATTTTTATAATTTGTGAACACTTTTGGTAATAAAAATAAATAAATAAATCGTAATAGAAGTTTAAAATGTGTTTACATTACATTAGGCTTCCTTTCAGAAAACATTTTCCTCTCCTTCGTTTGTTAATTTTTCAGTCGTGGTCTAAAATACAGCAAAGAAACATCCGGCCGAAGAACGACTTCACACCGTCACCAGTAAAGGGCATTTCTAACAGTCGCGTACATCACAACACCAATGGCATTATTGTCTGACCTTCGTCCCTGTAAGTCTGTCTCTCTGCTCGTTTATATTAACCGTGGTCCAGGATATTTTTTTGTTTAACCAGCCGCAGCTCTGGACAGGTTTTTATCGTGTGTGTGTTTGTTAGTCAGCTTCGGACTCTTGTTTTTGGTGCCATGTTACTTTCGGTATTTTTACAGAAGTTTCATTTTACCTGTAGTTTGCGGGCATTTATAAATGGTGGATTACCTCTCTTTTTAAAATAAATAAATGGATTACCTCCCTTTTAAAATAAATAAATGGATTACCTCCCTTTTAAAAGACCTCTGCTTTTTATTACCCGAAACGTTAGATTGTAGATGTGGTTTTATATCCGAGCATTATTGGGTTGGAATATATTATTGTATGCAAACTTTGCGCAGTAATTACGTGTGAAATTTTGCACATCTCGCTGTGGTCTCCGGCGAACAAGATATCACCTTAACTAACAATTGAAACCAACCGTTTTCTATCGCGACTATTGATTTTCCGGTTCATGGCGATTGTATTGTTCGCACCCTTTAGTTCTTCTCGCGAATGACAATCGGCTCAATTGCAACTGAGAGATTTAAAGGTTAAATACTTCTGCTAAAACTTAAAGCATGAAAAGAAAAAAAAGAGAGGGAGGGAGAAGATAAATTGCTCCGTCCCACAGCCTCTTAACATTAAATGTCTCTGTTCTAAGATGAATGACGCTAACTGGTAGTTCATTTTGGTAAAATAACTAAACACATCTGAGCGTGTAGCGGATGCCCAAGATCCAACACACACACGCACACATACACGAACTTTGGCTCCTGACGAGTTACAGATACCTGTTACAAGAGTTTGCCCTATTCACCAGAGGAAACGTCTCTTTTTTTTTTGTAACAGAGAACACGACAGTGCCCTTGTATATTTGGAACATAAATCTACTGACTATTTCGGCCGCACATTGGTCGTCTCTTCTTTTTCGTCTCCCCATCTTCGTCTCACGTCACAATGACCACGCACTTGAGATAATTTACTCCATGTGGACGAATTTACTCTTGGGAGATGACAAGAGCCTTAAGAGCCGGGCTGAAATATCTGGACCGAAGACGTACGATCGGTCGCTGCCGCTCCACGTCTGCGTTCTCGCGAGGCCGTCTGATTGACGAGAGTCTCTGCTCCGAATGAAAAATGGTTACTTTCAGGTCAGACGGCGTTGTCACAACAATTGTGCTAACATCAGAGAACCCGTGGTCCTTAGACAAGCTGTCTGGCTCTAAGTGAGCAGGCTGGGGGAACGGTCAGCGCTAAGCCGAGTGAGGGAGAACCGACCGATTACCTCTTCTGAAAATAGTGGCTCGTTAATGCTTCGGGGAGAGGAAAGAAATCTACTCAGCGCTGGCGCTTAATCTTTTGGTTCGTTTGATAAAATTCACTTTATAAAACCCGTTTAAAGTAGGAAATCCAAATCGATCTCTCACAGCAGAAATAGTAGTGAAACGTAATCGATACAGCTTGAAAATCAACTTAATAGTGGATTCTTGAATAGCTCTTTACGCCTTTCGTTCTGTGTTGGATAAAGAGAAAGTTTTGTTTCTTTGAAAGTATAAATATTTTCTACTTTTGGTTGATCTAAGTGATTGCCCACGGGGGGGGGAGAGAAGAGAGAGAGAGAGAGGAGAGAGAGAGAGAGATGAAGAGAGAGAGAGAGAGAGAGAGAGAGAGAGAGATGACGTTACAAGAGAGAGAGAGAGAGAGAGAGAAGAGATGACGTTACAAGAGAGAGAGAGAGAGAGAGAGAGAGGAGAGATGACGTTACAAGACAGGGAGAGCGATGGGAGAGAGATGGGAGAGAGATGGGAGAGAGAGAGAGATGACGTTACAAGACAGGGGAGAGAGAGAGAGAGAGAGAGTGTGAGATGACGTTACAAGACAGGGAGAGAGAGATAGAGAGATGGGAGAGAGATGGGAGAGAGAGAGAGAGAGAGAGAGATGACGTTACAAGACAGGGAGAGAGAGAGAGAGAGATGGAGAGAGATGGGAGAGAGATGGAGAGAGAGAGAGATGACGTTACAAGACAGGGAGAGCGAGAGAGAGAGAGAGCGAGAGAGAGAGATGACGTTACAAGACAGGGAGAGAGAAGAGAGAGATGACGTTACAAGACAGGGGGAGAGAGAGAGAGGAGAGAGAGAGAGATGACGTTACAAGACAGGGGGAGAGAGAGAGAGAGAGGAGAGAGAGAGAGAGAGAGAGAGGAGAGAGGGGGGGGGTTGTAAGCTTAATATCTGTCCACTAACCTAAGAAAAGGATGGGGCGGCGATACAATTTTATATTAAGCGAACACAACTATGCAGTACGTAATCAAAGCCTCTTCCTGCGTATCATCGTTGGGGGTCAGACACCGTCTTAATAAAAGTATAAAGACGGTTCATAATGCTCGAACGAAACAGTATTAACCAGGTGGCGCCACTGGTCGTAGCGTCCCGTCTTTTAAGGATATGCGACTTGTTTCCCAAAACGAGTCTGAAGCAAACATGGCGCTGCTGTCATGGTTCCCGAAAACGACACAGTACTGTCTTGTAGCCGCTTTCGATCGCTATTCGCCGGTTTGGTTTGTTGATCCTTTATAGATTTTTCCCCCGCGGAAATTGAAAGCTAACCTTCTACTAATCCCGGAGATAAGTACGCCTCCTACTGTTACAAATAATAATAATGATAAAATTAGTTAACTGCATGTTTAGATTAGAAATTCTAAAAAGGTGTACGATATTTCATTATCAGTGTCAGTCAGATCTCGCTGATATTCCTCGGGAACAGGTTTGTTCTCTGGCTGGGCCTCGCGTCAGCATCTAATCTATTTTTCGTATCTCGCCGATCAGAATCACGAGATCGAGGATTGGTAACAAGAACAAGAGAGAACAGCCGTTCACACGACCCCCCTAACCCCTCCGCTTCACTCCTCGGTCCCGCAGGTAGCGGTTTTCTAGACGCCAGGCGACTCCGTGTTATGTAAAGTGCTTTGTTATTTCAAGAATTCGAGAACGCAGTCGCCACCAACCTTTCTCTCTCCCTCCCACTCGCTTCGTCGATAGAATTTGACCCTCTCCGCAAAGACGGGGCATTTCTTTGGAAAGTACTCTTGCGGACGATAGAATGGCGAGCGCCGCGAGCGCCCCCACCCGCCAAGTCTACGAGTCTCTGCGCCCCGCGGGAGGTTAAAACGACTGAACTTTGAAGTCGGTAAAATAACGAATATAAATAAGGAACAAAACAATTTAAAAAAAAAAGAGAGAGAAAATAACTTCGCCATCAACGAAAACAAAATCTAGCCGTTCTGCCGAATGCCAGACTCCCATGTGCCACCGGCCTTTCTTCTTTTATGAAGAATTATAAAATTCTAAAAATACGTTTAAATCTAATAATAGGCAGCGTTGATTTGGTTAAAAGAAGAGGGGGTATAAGGGGGGAAAAATGTTAAATATTTAGGACAGACAGAAACCAGCTGACCCTGCTGAACGATAGGTGGTCAAGGAAGGGGCGGGGTCTGCTATCGGACCCGAAAATATTTAAATGCGATACACGGCAACATTTCTGACAAGTAAAGAAAATAAAGATTAAAGCATGAGATTTTTTTGTTTTATTCTTTTTAAAAAGTCCTTACTCTGGAATTATATCCACTCTGAGACATATTCGAGCAGAGTAAGTCTATCGTTTTAAAAGGCAAACAGATTTATCAATCAAGCATCCTAAATTAAAATATGGAACGGATTTCTGCGAAAGATAACAGCAGGTAACAAAAATTTAGTTAACTTGATTTATTTTTTTTTTGCATTTTCAATGGCATTTTTATATGTTAAACACAGTTCTAGCATTGTTTTTTGGTTAATGTCAAGTATATTACAAGTAATTATATTATTATAGTTGATAGAATGAGTGCATAATACGGAACATCCTAAAAATCCCTAGATTTCTTAGAACTTTCTAAAATTTTCCAGAACATTCTAACACTTTCTGGAACATTCTAGCATTTTCTAGAAGTTTCTAGAACTTTCATCCACAAACCGAGATATGTATATTAACCCTTGTGCACACTTAGCCCACTGCGAAATAAAAGCATTTAACAGGGGATTTTTTAATTCTGTTATCAGAGAAGAATGGCTGAAAATCGAAAATGCAAGCTCTCTGCAGACTCATTTTGTTATGCTTACGGATTCTATATTGGCCCGAAGCAAGTAAAACGTATGATCACGCCGAACAATAAGTTTTTACTGTCCTATGAATCATACTTTGGAATAAAGACTGGTGATGAAGATAAAGCATGAGCACCTCACGTGGCTTGGCTTGTGGAACATGCAGATCAGTACTAGAAGGATGGCTAAGAGACTGTAAAGCAATGCCATTTGCAATCCCTCGTATTTGGAGAGAGCCTAAGAACAACATAGATGACTGTTACTTTTGTCTAGTGGATGTGTCAAGATTCAGGAATGCCAAAAACCGACATGATATTGTGTATCCAAATATTCCATCACCCATTGCACCAGTTCCACACAGTGATGACCTTCCAGTGCCACAGCCACAATCCAAATCCAAAGAAACAGATTCGTCAGCAGAAAGTGAAAATCCACCTGCAGATGAAAACTATGATTCTGACTTAAATTCAAAGAAGCCTCATTTTCCAAATCAGCAAGAACTGACTGACTTAGTACGAGATTTAGGTTTAATAAAATCTAATGCTGGACTTAGTATATCAAGTCTGAAAGAATGGAATCTCTTGTAAATCTACATCTTCCAGAAAGAGGCATGAAAAATCCATGATACTTTTCAGCGAGTGGCAAAGTGTGCTTCTGCGGTGACGTTAATAGCTTGGTTTACGAAATGGGTATGGGGCACAATCCTACCGAGTATCGTCCCTTTATTGACTCACGATTTAAAATGGTTGCTTCTTTTTTGGTTTGGGAGAAGTTAGCTCGTTGTACCCGTATTATCGGCAATGATGTGTTAACATTCTGAGTGAAAAACTGACACTTCAGAAGAACCAGTGCTATGTTAGCAATCAGCTCGCCAGAACTGACCGCAACCAATTGAAAAATCAGGATAACTGAAAACCTTTTGAAAATTTGTCAACCTGCTAATCGAGCACCAAGTGGTGGCACAATTTTCCTTTGTCCTGAATGAAAATCCGTTCGAGTTACATAACGCCAAGCAGAAACAGGAAGAAAAAAACGCCACCTATAGGATACCTGTTGCACGCTCTCGTGATTTATTTCGACATATGCACCGCCCGGAAGTGTGCATTTAACATAGAGGACGCATACAAAAGCTAATAATTCGCGCCGTGCTCTGCGATCCACCACAAACATCAATTTCACCAGGGTAGAACTGCTAAGAGGCTTCCGGGGAACGTGAACGTATAGAAACTGAAAAGCGCTTTACTCTGATGTCATCGAAAAAAGCTATAAACGACTCACGTGACTTTCTGAGCGCTTCGTGTGTAGGCCCTGACAAGTCTCTGGTCCTGCGCCGGGTCCTTTACACGCTGACTAGGGCGGCGTAGTTCGCTGTCTTTCAAGTAGACATAAGGAAACTTCAGCTATTGTTTCTCTTTTCTTTTTTTTTTTGCCACCCACTTCCCATAACCGACGGGCCCTCATTGTGCGCCAGTTTCTGCCGACCCCCCCGCGCTGACATGTAACAGCGAAGGCGGGTGGGCAAATGTTTGGATTTTCTCGGCATCGGTAACTGAAGTCGGTTCTTCCATCACCGCCGAGCGGTGGGAGAAAGCGGATAAGATGGACCAAAGCTTTAGAAAGGCTGGGCCTGACAAAGAAACGTCCCCAGACACTTTTGTCGGCTTGCCTTTCACACACAAGGGCTCCGTGTAACGCTTAAAAATAAAAAAAATGTACGGCGAAATCTCTTGAAAGGCCTTTGTCAATCACAGCCAGGGTAACAGTTTGTTTATGGCTGAGCACATCCTGCAGCGGAGTTTGTTTTACGTGTTTTAGAACCTCTCTCTCTCCATCTGTCTCCATCTCTCTCTCTCTCTCTCTCTCTCTCTCCATCTCTCTCTCTCTCCTCCATCTCTCTCTCCCCCTCTCTCTCTCTCCATCTGTCTCCATCTCTCTCTCTCATCTCTCTCTCCCCCTCTCTCTCTCCATCCTCTCTCTCTCTCCATCTCTCTCTCCTCTCTCTCTCTCTCCATCTGTCTCCATCTCTCTCTCTCCATCTCTCTCCTCTCTCTCTCTCTCTCCATCCTCTCTCTCTCTCCATCTCTCTCCATCTCTCCTCTCTCCCCCTCTCTCTCTCTCTCCTCTCTCTCTCTCCATCTCTCTCTCTCTCCATCTCTCTCATCTCTCCATCTCTCTCTCTCTCGCTCTCTCTCTCTCTCTCCATCTCTCTCCATCTCTCCTCTCCCCCCTCTCTCTCTCTCTCTCTCTCCATCTCTCTCCATCTCTCTCTCTCCATCCTCTCTCTCTCTCCCCCTCTCTCTCTCGCTCCATCTGTCTCCATCTCTCTCTCTCTCTCTCCCCCTCTCTCTCTCTCCATCCTCTCTCTCTCTCTTCTCTCCATCTCTCTCTCCTCTCCATCTCTCTCTCTCTCTCTCTCTCTCCCTCCCCCCCCCTCTCTCTCTCTCTCTCTCGCTTCTCTCTCTCTCTCCTCCATCTCTCTCTCTCTCCATCTCTCTCCATCTCTCTCTCTCCATCTCTCTCTCTCTCTCTCTCTCTCTCTCTCTCTCTCTCTCTCTCTCTCTCCCCCACCTTTACTGTTTTAAATTGTGCCCAGCGCAAAAGAAAAGAAAAAAATAGGGGGGGTTGCGTTAAACGATTTTAAGCCTTTTGCCGTTCTGAAAATACCGTTTACGTCTGCGTACTGACACAAAAGGGGCGATAACCATATCTTGACTGCATCCTTAGTAGTACATCACACCCAGAACGGATTAGGCACAGAAAATTAACGGGGAAAAGGACAACAAGCATTTTTTCCAACGATCTTTAACAGATCTCCTTTTAGTTTTCCACGTGTAACTATGTACCCATCTCATCTAGACATGTCACTCCCTCTTTTTACACATTTCGACCCGTATCACGATTCTTTGACAATTTTCGGTGACGGTTTTGAGATGAAAAGCCACATGGAAATCCCCAGGAAGGCGTGACATTAAACCGTCGCCATGGCAACTCGCTTGAAATCACTTGTCTGATCATTCTTCGCAAAGTGACGCCATTAATTCTCTCTCACTCCATACTCATTTCTTGACTATTTAGACTAATTAGTTTCACTATACAAATGCTTACAAGATCTAAAGATATACAAGGATCATAACGCATCGTCTTGGTTAACTGGTGTGGCATCTGCAGGCAGTTACGTTTCCTCTCATGGGATTATCGATAAGCTAGCTGGTAATGTCATGACATCTCTTACTTCAGCCCGCCGGAGGAATCGTGACAGATTCGGCGCAATTCCTCTCGTGCGCAGACTAATGGCTCTCAGTGAAAAAAAAAATAACAAAAATAAAGATTAAAGCAGCTTGGCAACTTGGCAAATCCTTTAAAGCAGTGTTGACGTTAGCAGTTACACGAAAATTACCAAATGTATATATGAATTAAATAATCGGGTATCGATATTTTGCGTGGAAAAATTAGTAACCTCGGAACCGACGTAAGCGAAGCGCAAGACGCCATTTTGCACAACTATGACGCAAGATCAGGTGGTCTGCGTTCTTCTGAACGGGAAAACTGTGGTACCACCTGCGCGGGTTTAAAAAGTATGAACAATGTAACGTTCGAATGTCTGATGGTCAATAATACTGGCGAATTCTCAGGGGGAAAAAAAAAAAGATGTTTCGTTATAAGTTTAAAAAAAAATTACTTTTTTTTGTCATCAACAGAATCCACTATTCCTTTAATTGGAAAAATCCAACCAGTACCGGGCCTCGGCGGAGTTATGGCGGCACCGCCGGTCTGTCCATCTCATTTCCTATTCTTCGCTGTTCGCTCATTTTAATTTGGTGAGAATGGGCTTACAATCTTTAAATCAAACCGCATGGTTCTGTTATTTCACGGGTTTTGTTTTTTTTTTAATTTTCCTATATTTCAATCAAAACGCGGGTCCGGCAACGGACCATCGTTCGCTTGGACGGACGAGATCGCTCACCCCTTCCCGCCAGGTGGCGCATTATATGCCATATTGTTTATAAGTCGGAATACACCTACATTACTGCAGACTCTTTGATGTTATCAACGATAGATTCGTGTTAATATTGAATTTTATTTAAAATATACAACTGCTAGGGTTAATACTTACTAATAACTGGTATGACAATATTCCCGTAGCAGTAACCACTATAGAATATCTGTATGGGATCATCTCCGTAAGGAGGAGACGGATATAAAAACCTTAAAGTCAAAGAAGATGCCCTGGGACTAAAAGCGGAATATTTACAAGAGCTAAGATCACGTAATCCTCGTCTCTTCCAGGCTGTGAGTAGGTTTACAGGAAATGCCGTTAGTTAATAATAAATACACTACTCACAATATCACAACGGATTTATTATATAAACTCAGCAGCTCTACTTTAAGTAAAATCCCATTCTATACGAATGTTAATGTGACGGATGACTCTATAATAGAGATAGTCTCCGAATGTTACACAGTAGTGCACGTTGCGTTGCAGCAACGCCAGGCGCGCAGTGAGACAGCTCTAAAATAGCTGATGTTGTTCTATGGCTAATATGAAGCGGTTCTCTGAAAGGGGTTGCAGGAATTCACCGAAAGCAAAGCGAAGCCGCGGTGGATCTGCAGAGAGATTTCATTCTGAGCCGTTCATTAATGTCAGGGTTTTGAAGTGTGGAGGAAGAACCTTTCTGTAGTCCACCAGTCTGCAAAGGCATATTACGGTGCTGGCCCTCAGCGAATGGATCCGTGGCACACTTAGCTCTCCAAAGACGCACAGTTCACTTCTTCGCTTTCGATGCTAATTTTAAGACACTCGTTGCTGGCTCGTCAGCTGTCGATGCCGTCTGGTTTACCTAGGTCCATTGACTTCTAGACACTTTTGTTGATATGGTACATTGAATTCTGGGTGTTAAAATGGCATAAAGACGAATTCATGTGATAGAAAGAAATGTAATAGGAATCTTGATAAAAATTCCAAAACCTTTCGATTATAAAATGTAAAACCATGTACAGTTTTTTAACCAAAACGAATAACACAATTTATGAATATGCAAAGAATGAGCGAAATATATATTTTCTTTTTACCAAAATTTTTTTCCGGATTTCACACAAATGTTAAATTCATTACCATCTAGCGAAGGAATGGTACGGTGTCTTCGCTAAACACATTACGTCTGGTGTTGACCGCGAACGAGTCTCGTCTGTAGTTGGCGAGGTAAAGTCGCGATCAGGTGCGCGAGTAACGAATTAGAGGTAGCCCCTTATGTGGTTGTTCACCTACGCGAATTAAGCGGCATTGTACACAGGTTGAGAGGCAGGAGCTTGGAACACTGAAGCTTAGGCAAATATTAAGGGATTAATAAAAAAAATTTTTTAAAAAATGATGAGATCTTTGCGTCTGGTTGAGAACGGTTTTATGCTTTTAAACCCTTGACGTCTGGAGATGCATTCTGCGCCGCGAGCCGTTTTTCGTCTGTTCGTTTGTTTTGTTTCCGAACGTTTTCCAAGACCTATGACCATTTCCCGGGGAAGAAATGTCTGCAGCAGCCCATCTCCGCGGCGGTCTGGACGGTCTATCATCGTCGGCACCGCCCCACCTGAAGCGCGCATTCGCCAGAAGAAGTCTAACCAATGGCTCGACTGCTACAGTTCCACTCTGGACGGGCGCGACGATTCCTCTCACCGTAACATCACCATCCCCTCCTCCTCTTCTCCCACGTTGGTTTTGCTGCTGGTAAACAGTTTGCAGACGTGAGTCAGGAAGAAGAAGAAAAGAAAAAAAGAAACCTCGGCGAGAAGGCGTCAGTCGTCGCAGACATCTTTCCCCGCTGCTCTCTCCATCTCTCTCTCTCTCTCTGTACTGACGTCATCTCTCTCTGTACTGACGTCATCTCTCTCTCTCTCTCTGTACTGACGTCATCTCTCTCTCTCTCTCTGTACTGACGTCATCTCTCTCTCTCTCTCTGTACTGACGTCATCTCTCTCTCTCTCTCTCTCTCTCTCTCTGTACTGACGTCATCTCTCTCTCTCTCTCTCTCTCTCTTTCTCTCTCTCTCTCTCTCCGAGAATTAGAATGATAAAGATGTTTGGTAATTTTTTACCTTAGGGAGTGGTTAGCGTTCAAACGAGAGAAAGGACTTTCGATTGAAAGAGGCTCTCTCTCCGCCGAACGGTGCGGGAAAATGATGGAATCAGAACAATGAAGTCGGCAATACATCATAAAGAAGCCGTCAATCGTTACTCCGGCGTAGCAAAGTATAACTCGAACCTCGTACTCGTGATCAACAGAGTTCGAACTTTTATTCCGAGTCCCCCCCCTCCCACCAACCTCTCCTCGCTCTCCGCTCCTACTCGTTCTTCCTGCGATGGCTGGATGTCCGAAAGACCAGAACGACCCTGACCCTGAAGCTTTTACACCTTTCACTACCAACTGAAGCGGTCACTCAGAGGAAAATTTGCTTTAATCTTTTTCTTAAGATTTTCTTTTTGCAGCCGATTTTCTAAAGAAATAAAGATTTTGGACATTTTCCCTGAGTTCCCTTGCAAACCTTGTTGTTAGTGTATATATATATATATATGTATCTACGTGTTTGTGTCACGTGTTTGTGTCACGTGTTTGTGTCACGTGTGTGTCGGTATGTACTCGATTCGATGTCTTTTCCCGTGTGTGGGCGTGTATGTATTATGTATGTGTTTGTGGCTTTCTTCAAGAAGAAAAAAAACACTCCGGACTAATCACGTGAAATTCCTTTTGTAGGTCTTGTCGGTTTAGTCGGAGTTAATATTAAAAAATGTGCAGGTAATACTAAAAAGAGGAAAGCAAAGTAAAGTATCCAGTATAACTGCATACGTTACTAATTTTTTTTAAAAACATGTTTTTTCTTCTGTTTTCAGTTGTAGCAGGAAAGGAAACAGACCAGCGCGCGCGTGTGGTCACCGAGAGCCATTAAGAGCCAGCACGCACACGATGGATTATGGGATTTAACACAATGGCGCCGGCTCCACGATAATGCCATATACAAGTTGCGAGTACACAAAGAGGCGATTTCGCAGCAGGATCAAGGAAGGGAGCGCGAAGAAATGAAGAGTCGTGTATACTCGGAAGGTGCGGAGTCAGATTAAGGCGAACAACGTTTGTACCATAAGCGGGTTACCAGTCAGGCGTAGGGGCGGAGAAATCTGGGGGTCAGAGGCGCCATTGTTGGGAGTCACACTTATTTGGGCTAAGCGAAAAAGTCGGTCCTCGTTTTCTTTCTCCGAAACACGCACCTGGCTCACACCAGTCTCGGGGCTTTCTCGGAGACCAGCCGGAATCCGTCTTCGAACTCGCGTGAGGAGCCGCTGGTGCTAGACACCGAGTGGTTCTCCAGACTTCCTCGGGTTTGCATAATGGTAGTTCCGACTTTGTTTCCTGGAGCATATAGCCCATCGTTGTCGTAAACCGAGTGAGCTCCAGCCGGGACTGTATCCGGCCTGGTCAGGGGTAAGGCGCTCGGGTTCAGCCTGTCACCGACAGAGCCTAAAACCATTTTCCTATGCTTGATTTCCACATCTCTCACGAAGTAACCTCGCCGCATCCGGGTTCGTGGGGCCCAACCGATATTTGGACAAATTCAGCTGTCTCACCCGAATGGAGCTTAGCACGATTTCAGAAACAGCTCCTGTTAAATATTTATTATATATATATATTTTTTTATCTCGCTCTTTAAAAAAACGACCGGAAGTGCGTCTCTCTTACGCGCTATAACGCAGCACACTGCCTACACATTTACACTAATTACGCGGTAATTCGGCTAATTAGACGACGGACTCGCCGAGGATAACGTCACGGACCGCTTTGTGGCCGGAAGCTCTTTACGTGTGATTATTATTCGTTAGATATGTCACTGAAATATGAAGAAGCTATATTTTACCCATAATATTCTTCGATTTTAGTTCGTTCGAAAATTTACGGAAACAGTTTATTAAAATGTACAATGTCAGAGGATGGATAAAAACAGAACGGATTTTAAAAAAATGTAGGCAATGTAAATAATGGAGAGAAATCGATTGGACGCCGACACAAATCGCCTAAGTTATGAATTATAATCATGGCGGGAGGTAAGCGGCCCGAAACACAGTGTATAATATACTTTTTGTTTTAAGGAATTTTATTTCTTTGTTTATATATAGAATTGAGAGATATTTATAAAGGGAGGGGACCAGAAACAATGTGAAAACTCTTTTGAAATTTATAGACCCTTAAGTTGCAGACACGTAAGCGGGGCCGTAACACGTGCTGGTCTTTATTGTCTGGGAAAAAAAGTTCTTCTTCCCTTTGTGGCGGTCAGCGATGACAAACTGGGAAGAGAAGAATGATTCACACAGGCGATGCGGTTCGTCATTATAGCCCGGGGAAAATCACTAAAAGCTTGTATAAATTAAACATCAAATTTAATGTAAAAAATTTTAGGTAGAAACCACACACACACACCCAGGCACGCACACGCGCACACACACACACACACACAAACACGCAAACACTCGCGCAAACACACACACAAGCACACAAACAAACACTCACGCACGCACACAAACACACAAACAAACACTCACCCACGCACGCACACGCGCGCACACACACACACACACGCACACAAGCACACACAAACACACAAACACTCGCGCAAACAAGCACACAGGCACACAAACACACAAACAACACTCACGCATGCACAAAAACACACAAACGAACACTCACGCACGCACACAAGCACACAAACAAACACTCACGCACGCACACAAACAAACACTCACGCACGCACACAAGCACACAAACAAACACTCACGCACGCACACAAACACACAAACAAACACTCACGCTCGCACACAAGCACACAAACGAACACTCACGCACGCACACAAGCACACAAACAAACACTCACGGACGCACACAAACACACAAACAAACACTCACGCACGCACACAAGCACACAAACAAACACTCACGCACGCACACAAGCACACAAACAAACACTCACGCATGCACAGAAACACACAAACGAACACTCACGCTCGCACACAAGCACACAAACAAACACTCACGCATGCACAGAAACACACAAACGAACACTCACGCTCGCACACAAGCACACAAACGAACACTCACGCACGCACACAAGCACACAAACAAACACTCACGCATGCACAGAAACACACAAACGAACACTCACGCTCGCACACAAGCACACAAACAAACACTCACGCATGCAAGAAACACACAAACGAACACTCACGCACGCACACAAGCACACAAACGAACACTCACGCACGCACACAAGCACACAAACAAACACTCACGCATGCACAGAAACACACAAACGAACACTCACGCTCGCACACAAGCACACAAACGAACACTCACGCTCGCACACAAGCACACAAACAAACACTCACGCATGCACAGAAACACACAAACGAACACTCACGCTCGCACACAAGCACACAAACAAACACTCACGCATGCAAGAAACACACAAACGAACACTCACGCACGCACACAAACACACAAACGAACACTCACGCTCGCACACAAGCACACAAACAAACACTCACGCATGCACAGAAACACACAAACGAACACTCACCCACGCACGCACACGCGCGCACCACACACACACACGCCACACAAGCACACAAACACACAAACACTCGCGCAATCACGCACACAGGCACACAAACACACAAACAACACTCACGCACGCACACAAGCACACAAACAAACACTCACGCACGCACACAAACAAACACTCAGGCGCGCACACAAGCAGACAAACAAATACTCACGCACGCACAAGCACACAAACAAACACACACAAACACACACACAAACAAACACTCACGCACGCACACAAGCACACAAACAAACACTCACGTACGCACACAAGCACACAAACAAACACTCACGCATGCACAGAAACACACAAACAAACACTCACGCACGCACACAAGCACACAAACAAACACTCACGGACGCACACAAACACACAAACAAACACACAAACAAACACTCACGCACGCACACAAGCATACAAACGAACACTCACGCACGCACACAAGCACACAAACAAACACTCACGGACGCACACAAACACACAAACAAACACTCACGCACGCACACAAGCACACAAACAAACACTCACGCACGCACACAAGCACACAAACAAACACTCACGCATGCACAGAAACACACAAACGAACACTCACGCTCGCACACAAGCACACAAACAAACACTCACGCATGCACAGAAACACACAAACGAACACTCACGCTCGCACACAAGCACACAAACGAACACTCACGCACGCACACAAGCACACAAACAAACACTCACGCATGCACATAAACACACAAACGAACACTCACGCTCGCACACAAGCACACAAACAAACACTCACGCATGCAAGAAACACACAAACGAACACTCACGCACGCACACAAGCACACAAACGAACACTCACGCACGCACACAAGCACACAAACAAACACTCACGCATGCACAGAAACACACAAACGAACACTCACGCTCGCACACAAGCACACAAACGAACACTCACGCTCGCACACAAGCACACAAACAAACACTCACGCATGCACAGAAACACACAAACGAACACTCACGCTCGCACACAAGCACACAAACGAACACTCACGCACGCACACAAGCACACAAACAAACACTCACGCATGCACAGAAACACACAAACGAACACTCACGCTCGCACACAAGCACACAAACAAACACTCACGCATGCAAGAAACACACAAACGAACACTCACGCACGCACACAAGCACACAAACGAACACTCACGCACGCACACAAGCACACAAACAAACACTCACGCATGCACAGAAACACACAAACGAACACTCACGCTCGCACACAAGCACACAAACGAACACTCACGCTCGCACACAAGCACACAAACACACAAACAAACACTCACGCATGCACAGAAACACACAAACGAACACTCACGCTCGCACACAAGCACACAAACAAACACTCACGCATGCAAGAAACACACAAACGAACACTCACGCACGCACACAAACACACAAACGAACACTCACGCTCGCACACAAGCACACAAACAAACACTCACGCATGCACATAAACACACAACACGAACACTCACCACGCACGCACGCACACGCGCGCACACACACACACACGCACACAAGCACACAAACACACAAACACTCGCGCAATCACGCACACAGGCACACAAACACACAAACAACACTCACGCACGCACACAAGCACACAAACAAACACTCACGCACGCACACAAACAAACACTCAGGCGCGCACACAAGCAGACAAACAAATACTCACGCACGCACAAGCACACAAACAAACACACACACGCACACACACAAACAAACACTCACGCACGCACACAAGCACACAAACACACAACAAACACTCACGTACGCACACAAGCACACAAACAAACACTCACGCATGCACAGAAACACACAAACGAACACTCACGCACGCACACAAGCACACAAACAAACACTCACGGACGCACACAAACACACAAACAAACACTCACGCACGCACACAAGCATACAAACGAACACTCACGCACGCACACAAGCACACAAACAAACACTCACGGACGCACACAAACACACAAACAAACACTCACGCACGCACACAAGCACACAAACAAACACTCACGCACGCACACAAGCACACAAACAAACACTCACGCATGCACAGAAACACACAAACGAACACTCACGCTCGCACACAAGCACACAAACAAACACTCACGCATGCACAGAAACACACAAACGAACACTCACGCTCGCACACAAGCACACAAACGAACACTCACGCACGCACACAAGCACACAAACAAACACTCACGCATGCACATAAACACACAAACGAACACTCACGCTCGCACACAAGCACACAAACAAACACTCACGCATGCAAGAAACACACAAACGAACACTCACGCACGCACACAAGCACACAAACGAACACTCACGCACGCACACAAGCACACAAACAAACACTCACGCATGCACAGAAACACACAAACGAACACTCACGCTCGCACACAAGCACACAAACGAACACTCACGCTCGCACACAAGCACACAAACCAACACTCACGCATGCACAGAAACACACAAACGAACACTCACGCTCGCACACAAGCACACAAACAAACACTCACGCATGCAAGAAACACACAAACGAACACTCACGCACGCACACAAACACACAAACGAACACCCACGCTCGCACACAAGCACACAAACAAACACTCACGCATGCACAGAAACACACAAACGAACACTCACGCTCGCACACAAGCACACAAACGAACACTCACGCTCGCACACAAGCACACAAACAAACACTCACGCATGCACAGAAACACACAAACGAACACTCACGCTCGCACACAAGCATCCAAACAAACACTCACGCATGCAAGAAACACACAAACGAACACTCACGCACGCACACAAACACACAAACGAACACTCACGCATGCACAGAAACACACAAACGAACACTCACGCTCGCACACAAGCACACAAACGAACACTCACGCTCGCACACAAGCACACAAACGAACACTTACGCTCGCACACAAGCACACAAACAAACACTCACGCATGCACAGAAACACACAAACGAACACTCACGCACGCACACAAGCATACAAACAAACACTCACGCATGCAAGAAACACACAAACGAACACTCACGCACGCACACAAGCATACAAACAAACACTCACGCATGCACAGAAACACACAAACGAACACTCACGCACGCACACAAGCATACAAACAAACACTCACGCATGCAAGAAACACACAAACGAACACTCACGCACGCACACAAGCACACAAACAAACACTCACGCATGCACAGAAACACACAAACGAACACTCACGCTCGCACACAAGCACACAAACGAACACTCACGCTCGCACACAAGCACACAAACAAACACTCACGCATGCACAGAAACACACAAACGAACACTCACGCTCGCACACAAGCACACAAACAAACAATCACGCATGCAAGAAACACACAAACGAACACTCACGCACGCACACAAACACACAAACGAACACTCACGCTCGCACACAAGCACACAAACGAACACTCACGCATGCACAGAAACACACAAACGAACACTCACGCTCGCACACAAGCACACAAACGAACACTCACGCTCGCACACAAGCACACAAACAAACACTCACGCATGCACAGAAACACACAAACGAACACTCACGCTCGCACACAAGCATCCAAACAAACACTCACGCATGCAAGAAACACACAAACGAACACTCACGCACGCACACAAACACACAAACGAACACTCACGCATGCACAGAAACACACAAACGAACACTCACGCTCGCACACAAGCACACAAACGAACACTTACGCTCGCACACAAGCACACAAACAAACAATCACGCATGCACAGAAACACACAAACGAACACTCACGCACGCACACAAGCATACAAACAAACACTCACGCATGCAAGAAACACACAAACGAACACTCACGCACACACACAAGCATACAAACAAACACTCACGCTCGCACACAAGCACACAAACGAACACTCACGCATGCACAGAAACACACAAACGAACACTCACGCTCGCACACAAGCACACAAACGAACACTCACGCTCGCACACAAGCACACAAACAAACACTCACGCATGCACAGAAACACACAAACGAACACTCACGCTCGCACACAAGCATCCAAACAAACACTCACGCATGCAAGAAACACACAAACGAACACTCACGCACGCACACAAACACACAAACGAACACTCACGCATGCACAGAAACACACAAACGAACACTCACGCTCGCACACAAGCACACAAACGAACACTTACGCTCGCACACAAGCACACAAACAAACACTCACGCATGCACAGAAACACACAAACGAACACTCACGCTCGCACACAAGCACACAAACAAACACTCACGCATGCAAGAAACACACAAACGAACACTCACGCACACACACAAGCATACAAACAAACACTCACGCATGCAAGAAACACACAAACGAACACTCACGCACACACACAAGCATACAAACAAACACTCACGCATGCAAGAAACACACAAACGAACACTCACGCACGCACACACCTAAAGTTAAGCAACCAAGAATAAATTTGACAACTATATTCCATTATTCCCTGATATTCCTATAATTACAACTTTTCCGAAGAAAAATGTGGATCATTATTATTGTGGTGTTTAGTGTTATATGAATTCTTAAATCTGATTTTTAATAACCGTTCCTACTTTTGTAGTAGATTAAAAAGATATACTGAACAATTTACGACCACGCATGAGAGTCTGCTTTCGGTGGTTTTTTGGTAAGATTATCACAATTCTTAGATATCGGACGCTTTCTTTCACCGCAGTGTGCAGACCTTTAATATCATATCTGTTTTTTAAAGAAACTTTCTGAACCAGAAGCCGCCGCAGATTTTGAAAAGAAGAATCTGTGCACTTATAAGAGTGGAAGTCAGCCTAGATACCGTGATATATCAAGAAAAACTGCTATATTATAGCGACAACTGGTTTTGCAGTTTTATTTCTCTACATACCTGATATTACTAACCGCTTAGCATATCGCGAGTAGGCGAGCACTAAATTACATATAAGATTCAGTCGGGTACATAAAAGAAAAGAATAATTAATTTTCCCCGTCGACGATAGTTAAATAATTGCAGATAAATATAACATAAAATTGAATTGCAGAAATCAAAATCTCGCAGAGGATTTTTTAGTTTTAAAGATTAAAATGTCGTATTACCGCGCAGTAGAAAAGATTGGAAAATACAGATTACATCAGCGAGGACTGTGTTGCGTTAAATGCAAAAATGCAATAATATTTTAAAAAAAGAGAGAGAGAGAGACAAAGTACGGATATTAATATCTTATTTGCTATTAACCTGATCAGCCGCCGCCAGGTTGGTTGTCGTGATTCTACTTGGCCATCAATCGGTGCGGTTACCGGAGTAACCTGGGCGTGAAGTAGGCGAAGAAGCAGCCACCGTCAGAACGAATCTCCTCTTTCTTGCTCTCTGCTGAAATGATTTCCGAGAAGAACCGGACGTCAGCCGCCATTCCATTCGGAAGAACTGCGCCGAACGCCGAGCTCTCGGTGGTTTTTCTTGCCAGTTTATTTATTACGACACGTGTCTGCTGGTGGTGTTCTTTGCCTGGCACCATGCAAACGTTCGCGGCGAGTTTCTCCCCACCCGTACTGTGCGTACCCGAAAGAAGGGAATGTCAGAGTAGTTTTAAAACCGTCGTTCCTTTCTGACGAGGTGTATGTATTTTTCCGGCCGAAATTTAGAAACCCATCCATCCGCCTGGCAAACTGTCAAGGCCTTCTGTTCAGCGTAGAGAAAGTAATAAGAGACACAAGTCCAACCCCAAAACGGTTGATTGTCCTGATGCCTCAGGAAGTCGCTGTAACATAACTATTGTTTACTTTTTGAATATGCTAATTCTGCCCGGTGTACAAATAAAGCGACTATGAGAATCCTACATGAATATAAATGATGCCACCCGTAGGCGGACGGTAAAAGGGCTCGTAATTATAGCTTCGTTGGTTTAAAAAAAAACAAAAACGTACAAAGGCGATGACTTTATCCTCGCAGAGCTTTTCGAATAATTTTAAAATTTCCGCCATACAGCGATTGTGTGCAGCATACCAGTCGCTCGTAAGCGCAGGTACCCGTTTTATTAGCCGGTAAAGCTGGCGGGCCGACCACTCCGTACAAAGGCAGCTATTGTCTGAAGATCCACAATTGTTAAGGAGAACAGCCTCACCACAAAGAAACATTTAAACGCCTCCAAACAAGAAATCGGCCTAGCAACAGCAGCCAGCTCCTGTTGTCTTCGGCGCCGATTGGTTACGAGATCAAATGCAGCTGTTTAGGGTAAATAAATATGAAACGAAATGGAATATAATAATAATAATAATGGTCAGATCAAAGTGAACTGTTTATTACCGAAGTCAATTGGCTTTCGGGTCAAGCTGACCCCCACCGCCCCAGTTTTTGGACAATCAGTGAACACGCCGAAAGTCTGAGAGTTGCCGGGGTGATTTGCTAAAGAGACTGATCTTTTTTTTTTTCTTTTTCTTCTTTTAGAGAGTAAAGTGATAACCGATGGATACTTATGGGTCAAGAGACTACATGTGATAGTATAAGTGAACATTACTACAATGGCTGCTTCCATTCTATGACATAAATCATACATCCCCCATGCACAGATGAAACCAAACTAAATATTTATTTACATAATCAATGCTTTCTCGTAGCAAGATTTCAAGGAGTTTTTTTATTGTTAACTTTTAAAAAAAAAAACATTTCCATCGTGTAGCACCTAATCAATGTCCGCATTTCTTGGATGCTGTAATCTTCTGGCATCGGTAGGTTACTGATGTGAGGTGCAAGAACTTCCGTTACAGGTGAACCAGCATCTTTCATATTTCCTTGCGTGGTGAGGAGAGACTGAACATATTGTAAGAGATTCGGCTCGCTGAGGCTGATGGCTGCGCTTAAACAATTATAACCGGTCAGGTTTTTTTGCTTGATCAACGACTTAAATCATCAACGAGAACAACAAAAGGGGGGGGCCATTTGAACTTTACGTCCGTTTGTTTTCGGCAGGTGTCGTTAGCGCCCTGGGCGCCAGGCAGAGACAGGCCAAACGCCCGCCTCCCCTCCCATCGAGTAGGGAAGCAAAATGTCGGCCAGACCGGAACCGCCACGCTGGCCAAAATGCTGGCATCGCGGTGACGTCATAGAAGAAGGCGAGATCACCCCCTCACCCACACCCACCCCAAAAAATAGCGGGGGTCGGGTACTGCGCTACAAACCTATATTAATTCACACTATTTTCTAATTCTTACCATTTACTTTGGTTTTAATACTGGTAAGGTTTACTTTTTTTCCCCCCAGCTCCCCTTTAAATCTTCCTAATTTGCCAGAAAGCAAAACGAACAGGAGAAAAGAATACAGAGCATCGTGGAAGATAAATCCGTGAGATCGGAAATTGAGGGGAGACAACTTACTTCCGGGTCACCGCGTGCAGGCCGGTTACGGACGTGGGTCATGCGCACGGACCCCAGTTCAGCCGCGACTTTCGGGTGCGTGAACAAGATGTCGCCAAGCTCCCTGTGGAGAGGGGTTTGTTTCTTTTAATCATCCCCCCCCCATTTTTCCGATTCGAAGCGTCGATAGCTGTAGGAAATCACGGGTGATCAAAGGATACATATGAGAACACACCCCGCCATCCATCCCGAATGGCGGAACAGTCGCAAACTCTGTAGGAACAGCTCCCGCCCACCACCCACATCCCTTCGCACGAACCCCCGGCGCTTCCTCTAGCTTAGACTCAGCCGAGATCTTGCTACATCAAGCGGTTAGAGTCGCTTCAGGCCGGTCCGTTCGTTCCGTCCGACAGGCGGAAGATGGCTGGATGCGCAGATGCATCCCTGAAACTAAGTGGAGAAGCGTAACAAACGGAGCAACGCAAAGATTTGCGTAGAATCTTCGGCGAGTGAACTCGGACTGAGTTATGTTGTTTTATCAATCGTCGATGAGGTTTCTGTGGACGCTTTATTTCCAACAACCGACAGCGACCAGCGAGTTAAGGGTTACATAGAAAGAGAGAGAGAGAGAGAGAGAGAGAGAGAGAGAGAGAGAGAGAGAGAGAGGGGTGGGGTAACACAAAACTGGAAACAAGCTGCAGCCTCCGTTGTGAGGTTTGCGAAGCACGTGGGCATTGTCAGGGGCGCGTGATTTGTCGAAAACAAACCGCTTGGGCTCGGAGTCACGTGTCTAACTCCTCCCGATTCCAGCCCACCCCCTCTCTCCTTCCTTTTCTTTTCTTCTATGGGTAGGCTGGCCCCGCGAGACGAGAGATGACAGTTGTGGAGAGAAGGTGGTGTGGAGGGAGGGATGGTTGGGGGGGGGCATGACTTGGGAAGAAATCGACGCAATAGTTTTTATTACTCGTCGGTGAAAGGACACCCGTGACAAGTTAGAGGTCTTTAATTTTCCACGTTAGCTGGCGTGCAATATGTTCATTTATCTCGCAGGATCGCGTCCGTGTGTCAGACTCCGTAACGCTTGCTGACAGTCATCTCCTGTTCAGCCCCGGCTAATGACACCCTGCCGAAAATCCACTGAATGTATTTAAAAAAAAAAAAAAGTTAAATAAATAAGGACGAGGGGTGGGTGGTGGGTGTACAATGATGCAGAGCTAGAAGCTTATTTCGGGCGGTGATTTTGTAAATATACCTACCTGGGCGTTATGCTAATGATAGCCTTCCTGCTGAATAAACTGGAAATAGACCACGGGCCACACGCTTTGTAGAAATGGGTGGAAATTGGAAAGAAGATCCGAGTGTAATAATATACTATTTAAGGGGGGGGAGATCGGTTATCGTTTTGAGTACACGGTGAATTCAATCACCGCGTGGATTTAAAGTCCTGCTCTGCAGGCCGGCCCCAAGTTGACGTCGGCCGAACCGGTGGTAGATTTCTAACCGTAAGATCAGGGTGTTGTCGCCATCACTCGAGGGGGTCAGCTGCTCCGAGTCTCGCTTCTTCTGTGGCGCCGATCGACTCCGTAAGCTGGACGCTTTACAGACGGCGGGGTCTCCAAAAAGCGTTAACCCCCTCCCCTCCCTCCGTCTCTATGCAAACTAACGGGGCTGATTCCGAACTTTAACCTCGTCGCCGTGACGACCCGGAATGGACATAATTTCCATCCTGAGATGTTAAAAAAAAACAACAACAAACAAACCCAATTTATTGTTGTCACTCGGAGAAAACTCTTACGATTTAATTATTCCTTTTCTTTTTTGATTTACAACCGTTTCCGGCGGGGTTGTCGCTGTTTTGGTTTAAAGTTAGCACCAAATTGTTCGAACGTCTTCCCTCCCTTCCCGACAGGTCGCAAGAGGCAGCAGCGTTGTTCTGCTTCGAGAGATTGCACAGCGACTCCCACCATCGCGAGACGGGACCCTGAAGACGACGGCAGGAGGGGTACCCGAACTTCTCGCCTTTCGGCGACCCTCGACTCTGACGGCCGGCCAAACGTCTCAGTCTGGTTTTACTTACCTACGGAAAGGTGGGGGGCACCTGGTATTTTTGTTTATTAATTATTAATTACTAAAATATGTTGTGGTGGGGGAATTATTGCGTCAGTTAATTTTTTTTTAAATTAAAGATAGGCTGAAAACGTGAGGGGTTAGGGAGGGAGGCCCCTTGTTTGTTTGACTATTTGAACGCTGATCGATTTCAAGTGCCCTTGAAGGACGCGGATAACAATGACACACGCAGGCCTCACCTGGAAATAGCCCAGATCTCGGCCCGAACGTAAGTTCCTGGGATATCGGGGGAGGGGACAAGACACAAACAGGTATATTACAGAAGAAAAGCTAACAGCAGAACAGCGATCGTGGAGATGGTCAAGGACTCGATCGTCTTGACCATGAAACAAGACCTCGTTATTCATTGAAATAAGCATTTTTAGAGTTGCCAGTTGTTATCGGGATGCAAGCATAGAGTAATAGAATCCCGTCATTTCACGATGTTGCGTCGACAAATATTACACGGAAAGAAATACATATATAATAAATGAAAAGCATTTAAAATGTCCAAACATCGGCAAATCAACTCTGGATATTCCTCTCTATATAATATATTATTTATCCGTTTATGAAGTAAATGAAAGAATAAGAAACAACGTTTCCAAAAAGCTGACCGACAGTCCTTATATAATGAGATAATGTTTAAGTTAGTAGATCGGCAAAGGTTGTGGTGTTGCTTTTTTTTTTTTAAAAAAAAACAAACTAATCATCAAAGGCGAGCCAGAGACCGGTACAGCTGCGTGGAGCGATCTTTGATACCACCGGATGTTCGGATGACCCGGAATTGCTAGGTATGTATAAAAACGGGCTGTAGATTTCTCGGACCTGATTGGTCTGGCGCCGAAAACTGTCGATCAGATGGCTCTGTCGGATACGGGATGGAGCCTGGCGAACTAATTGTCTTTCGTAACCGTGTTGTCTGCAGATCCGCCTCCAGCTAGCCACACACAATAAAGTAATCTTTATGCGCTTCTCCAGAACACTGACGGGGGGAAAAGCTATTTTTCTGGTCTTTCTGGAATTATTCAGTTATTTGCTGGGATTTAAGCTTAGATTTCCCCTTTCTACAAGAAATACTACTAATTTGAAAAGAAAATACAAACAAACAAATATGCATAACAGATTTAATCAGAATTATTCATTGTACAGACCGTGTGCAGGAAATGGTGAAGCATTTATTATTTTGCCAACTGTGACGTGTGCATGTGAAGTTGATGAATTGGGAAAAGATTTAATGATAACCCCAACATGTCTCATGGCTAAAGTCACCCGTATGCAAATGAAAGCCTTTCAATACAAACAAATTTCACATTGGGTTAATTATTTATTTGTTTGTTGGCTTCTCAAAATTGGCTGTGGAATAAGAAAAGTTTCCTTTTTCACAAGCGGTTGTGGAATTCGGTTTTACGACAGAAATGAATTATCCTCTCCGTGGTTTATTAGGGAGCTATAAATCAGGGCTCAGCTACAACCAACTGAGCAGATTCTGTTACACAATGTAAACAACTTGGCATTGTTAGTGGTGCGGGGAAGCCGTGTACCAAGACCTCATAAAACAAAAAACAACATGTTATAAACGGCCTTTCTCGCAATCATCTCAATGGCTTTTGTTTGTCTCGTACTCGCGGCCAGGAGGGAAGACCGGCGGATTGCACGCGCCTTCTCCAGGGGACGACAGCGATCGTGGTCTAAACGCTTTGTTTTTTGTTTTTTTTTTGCGAAGGAACAGAGACGAATAACTCGCCCCCCTCCCCCACCCCCGAGGCCAACAAGGGAACATAAAGCTCTCGTCCGGAAGAAAAGCCGAGTTACGTAATTTAATGGTAAGAAAGTTGAGAAGACGGACACCGGTGTCGGTCTGGCGGTGATAAACTCGCGAACGAGAATTTGACTTTCCGATAATAAAAAAAAAAAAAAAGAATGTGACCAATTAAAGGACGTGAATAGTTAATGAATTTAAAATCTCAAGCAAAGGAATTCGCGAAGATAGACATTGCTGCCCGGGAAGCATCAGTTTACTAGCAGACACAGAATATGCTTTTATATATATATACAGGGTGTCCCAAAACCATGTATACAACTTTTTCCCATGACTTAGTAAACGAAACAGAAGAATTACTTGATAGGAATTTCGCTGTACAAGCCAGGAATTCCGAACACATTACAATACAGGGCATCAACAGTTCCGTGTTGGATTTCGTGGAAGGTAGCTGGACAACCACCGGGAAAAGTCTGGGGAACGTGGCGGGTATTTCACCGGTTTGCGAAGCTCCCGGTTAAGTGTTCATCCAAAAATGCCCGTACGTTCTTGTCACACCCTGAAGACACGTGGCGTCACAGGCATACTGTTGCGTTTCACGGTGCCGCCATTCGTGAGTTTCCAAATGAAATGCGTCTCGATGTGGAGGGACAAAAGGCTTTTATTTGCTGGCACCTCGAATGACTGTACACGAGGTGTGCGGATAATCATCCTTCTGACCACCAAAGCCGAGGGCAAGAGCTCGATTCCCAGTCGGAACCGGCCTGGTTTTCCGTATCTCGATGGCATAGTTTCCGAACAGTCCCGACCTATTCCCACATCTAAAAACTAACACTTAGGGATTTTCTTTCTTCCCGGCTCCGACGCGGAAGTAGAAAGTTCCGGGAATCTCGTGGCGCAGAGCAGCCAGCGCCGTCTAGCAGACAAACTCCCCGCTTTGCTCTCCGTCACCAGGTGTGTTTCGACTGGTGTAGAGAGTTGTTACATCTGTCCGGGAGACTGCCGCACGGGACAGCTCTGTCTACCTCTACCTAGTTCGTGTGGGATTAGGCCGGCAAAACACCATCTTTTGGTCTTTCCGTATCACGGATTAACCCGTAGCTCGATTAGAGACGCCAATATCCTTTAACGCCGTGTTTTGCAAGCGGTTCAGCTAACTTCAGAATTTACTTTCTAGCTTGTTATTTCTCATATTTCTCTATCTCCGCCGGGAGGGCTTCTTGATCTCCGACGACGTCGTCGGACAGTTCGCGACACCGAGGTCGAAACAAGTATCTGCAGCATCTCCCTCTTCTTTCCTACGTAAATATCTTGATTATTCTTTATTTTTTGTGTTTAAAGTATTATGGATGAAAAGCGTTTTAGAAAGCAAGCAATACGTTACCGTGACTAAAGCTTTGGGCAGTGTATTTAGACAATGACTTTATGAAGCAAGGTCTGCAACTATGGTTGGCTTAGATATAATAAGGGAGAATTTATTATTGTACACAGTTTGCATAACAATGCCCACGCAGAATATCCAAGATGTATTAGAATTATTTAAAAAGTAATAGCTAACAAATTACGAGGAGTATTTCTAAACATCTAGAGCAGCAAACACCGTTTGTCACAGGATGACAATTCATCTTTAACTTCATCTTTAATGACTGCCACAGAGACACAAAATAAATCCTTTTTTTTTTATGTGGTGATTGACATTAAATATGAAAACTAAAATATGAAATAAATGCCACGTTAATTGGTTTGTAGATGGTGTAAGTCATCTTACAATGATCGGGCCTAAGTTTCGGTCGATAATCGCCAATCGTTCTCAGATATCGATAAGAGATCGGAGGTTAAGTTTGAGGCTGGCGGCACCCTGGATATTCCATAAACGAGCAGAGCGGCGACCACTCTAACCAGTGCCGCGGTACTCGACGCTTTGTTGGTTACTATGATAAATTCTTTGACCATCGTAAATCATGGATTACAGCGCCTTTTGAAAGATCGCCATCACTTACAAGGCTGGCTGGAGCAACATCTTAGATTTACGGCGGGCACCTTTTTTTTTTTTTCCGACAAGAAATAATTAATTATCTATTTTACATGTTTTTGTCATCCGCCCGCACACACACACACACACACACACACACAACACAACCAACACACACACCGGGTCGTGGATAGGACCGCCCGACCGAAACCGTCGCGCAGACAGACGCCCACGAAGCGCTTGACAACAAGTTGCCGTTATTCAGAAATGGACTCGATGTAAGAACCGCTTATTGCGTCAACCCCGTTAGCGCGCGGGAGAGAGAGGAGAGAGAGAGAGAGAGAGAGAGAGGAGAGAGAGAGAGAGAAGAGAGAGAGAGAGAGAAGAGATGGAGAGAGAGAGAGAGATATGGGGAGAGAGAGAGAGAGAGATGGGGAGAGAGAGGAGAGAGATAGGGGAGAGAGAGAGATGGAGAGAGAGAGGAGATATGGGGAGAGAAGAGGCAGAGAGAGAGAGAGAGAGAGAGATGAGATGGTGAGAGAAGCAGAGCTAGAGAGAGAGAGAGATGGGGAGAGAGAGAGATGGAGAGAGATCGCTCTCGCTATTGGGTCTCTCCTTTCTCTCTCTCTACTCATCTCTCTCGTCGCTCCTCTTTGCGATATTCTCTCTCATCATCATCAGCTCTCTCTCTCTCAGTTCTCTCTATCTCTCTATCTCATCTCTCTCGCTATTTATCTCTTTCTCTCTCTCTCTTTTTCGCTCTCTGGTCCTCTCTCTCGCTCTCTCTCGCTCTCTCTCTGCTCTCTCTCTCTCTCTCTCTCCTCTCCTCTCTTTCTCTCTTCTCTCTCTCTTTCTCTCTCTCTCTCTCTCTTTTTCTCTTCTCTTCCTCTCTCTCTCTCTCTATGTTTCTTATCTCCTTTCTCTCTCTCGCTTCTCTCTTTTTCTCCTCGCTCTCTCTCTCGCTCTCTCTCTCTTTTTTTCGTCTCATCTCTCTCTTTCTCTTCTCTCTCTCTCTCTTTTTCTCTCTCTTCCTGCTCTCTCGCTCTCTCTCTCTCTCTCTCTCGCTCTCTACGCTCGCGCTTTTTTTTCTCTCTCTCTCTCTCTCTCCCTCTCTCCTCTCTCCTCTCTCTCATCTGACTCCCGCTCTCTCTCTCTCTCCTCTCTCTCTCTTTCTCTCTCCTCTCTCTCTCTCTCTCTCTCCCTCTCTCTCTCTCTCTCTCTCCTCTCTCTCTCCTCTTTCTCTCTCTCTCCTCTCTCTCTTTTCCTCTCTCTCTCCCTTTACCTTCCTTTCCCCCCCCCCCAACCATCCTACCCTACCCCCCCCCCCCCCCCCTCTTTTCTTCTTCTTTTTTTATTTAACACGAACCTTTCTTACATCGTCTTCGATAAAACGTTTTGCAAAGCGCATCGCGACAGTCCATTAGACCCAAGAAGGCGGCCAATGACAAATGGTATTCAGTGCTAAAGGTCGCACTGGAAACGTGTCCTGGTGAGAAACGCGGAGGAAGCCTCAGCAATAATTTCCGTCAAACAAATGAATTTACCTGTAGCAGTGGGGTTCCGGACCCTTTTTGGGACTTTCGGATCGGTAAAAAAAATAAATGTCTGGCAATGGGATTTTTGCGGGCCAGTAAATGAACTGACAGATTCCTGGAACAGGAACTTCGTTGTTACTGTACGTATAGGTCGGCTTACTGAAATAATATTGTTGTACAGGGAAAGGGCGATGTGCAATGTGAAAATTGGAAAGGTAATCTGACAAAAGAAATGATAAAAAAGATTTCAAAACTTGGGAAAACATAAAAACTTGAACAGAAAATAAAAAGAAACATTTACCTGGTGCCGGCGAGACTTCTGCTCCTTCTTCTACGGTACAAACTGATGAATGCGAGGTTCGACGGCAAGCCTGATCCTGACCGCTGTCTTTGAGAAAGAAGGCTGCCAAGAATCCAACTTTACAAAGATCCATGAATGGGGAAAGCGCTCTTAACGCGAGGTTACTTAACTCTGGATATTCAGAGCTAACCTTGGTCCAACACGCAGTTGGTGTTATTTCACTTCGGAAGAGTGCCTCCAATCCTTTGTCACCTGAGAGCTCAATCAGCGCATCTTCATGCACAGTATTTTAGTTACCTCATTTTTTTTTTTTGGTAAATGGGCTTCGGATTATCGCCGGCAGGGAAGTAACCGCCAAACTGGTTTAAGGAAGATTTTTGGTAGCGGTAGTCAAATTAAAAACAACGGCGTCTTCTCCGCATCCGTCCAATACGGAAACAACATCGGGGGAACACACCAAAACATTCTCTTCAGGTTTGTTATTCCCAAACCTGTAATACTGTACATTCTTGGAGCCATCGATCTTCCCAAACATTCGGAACAGTGAAGTAATCTTTCTTTGCAGGGAAAGATCAATGGTACATATGTCCGCTAAGAATGCAAGCTTTGGCTCTTGGATGAGTTTTGCCCAAACGGACTACTTTTTGTTGAGAAATGATGTCAGTTCATTACGGAGTTTAAGGATAGGAAAATACTTTTTACGCAGCAGCAGCTGTTGGTGCACCTTCCCGTCTTGTCGCACAACAATGAAAACAAGGGAGAATTAAGGGCATTGGCTTTCACGAAATTGACAAATGTAGCGGTTTCTTTGAGGACCTCATGTAGTTCGGCGGACGTTTTTTTTCCGTGACGCAGTGTATCGCTCCGCAGTTGGGTGCAGCTGCTTAGATTCTGTGAATTCCTGTCATGGCCTGCTGCTCCGTCTATGCGTACACCAACACAACAGGTCCAGCTTAATTCAGGGGCAATAAAAGTGTTAATGAAAAGCTCAAAACCCGCTGCACCTGTAGTGTCACATGAGAGCTTACAGGGTTACTTCTCCAATCCCGCTGTTATTTCCATATCGCACGTACACCCAGCAGAATTTTCTTGTCTATGTCTGCTGATGCGTCGAAATGCATTTTGCTGATTTTAAATATTTCCAATAGCTGGTGTTCAATATCCTAATCCCGATCCTTCAACTCTCGTGTTATTCGACAAGGATACGCAGTTAATTTTCTTTCTGGAGCTGCTGAATCGCCAAAAAGTTCCTCAACAAACGTCTTCGATGCAGGGGAAAAGCATCAATTCCTCGCCAACAGGAAATGACCTTCTAGACTTCGATTCCCTAGTATGCACAGAACTTCGGACAACTGCTGCTGCCCATTAAATCGGTCTCGCCTTTACCTAGAATATTCTCTCGGGTTTTCCTGCTATTCTCTGCGCATCGTAGCGCAAATACCTTTACAGCTTTGTTGGATTTCATTGTGTCATTCGAAAGGACAATGCTACATCCAGCGCACTGAGGCTTTCTCATATCGCCGATCCACGAATTATCGGATTTTCGATTGACAGCAGCCTGTTTCTCGCACGGCGACTCGTTCACCTCTTGCTCAGTGAACGGAGCATCACCAGCACGAGCATTTGCCTTGCTTGCTCCACTACTTTATTCATTACTTCTAGATGTGAATTTAAAATTCCGCGGAGTGTTTTCGTTAACCATGTTAGGTCTATAGCATCATCGCTAAGGAACGAACAGTACAGATTGCTCACCTGAACCATTCTTTTCGGCGAATATTTTTTTTTATTTTTCTCTGCTCATTTCCTTATTTAAAACAACGATATGGCCTTTTGACGTTGGAATATTCCGTTCTTATTAGGAGCATGAACTTCCTCTTCCCAGTGGATACAAATGAGATAGATTCATTGTTGGAAAGAACAGATTAAGAGTAACGGTCTAACCTTCTTCAGATAATCTAAATATTTAACGAAATACCTACAACGAACGTCCAGTTTGAGCTTTCGTCCTTGTTGTAGCTATTATTATCACTATAATTCCCGAAACGGGGCCAGCAGCACATTCAGCCCCTATATTGTGGCCTTTGCTTAAAAGCCATCGCCGTATTATGTAAAAAAATACTTCATCTTTAATGACTAATTTAAAGAAACAAACATACACAAAGATCTTCACATGGCATTTAAGCTTTCATGTTTAAAGATGTTCTTACCGTAAAGTGGAATTTTCATTCAGTGTGAAGCCATTTGAGAAGGATTCGACCGTCCAGGCTGAAATACTTTTTTTAAAATCATTTGTTAGGGTTGCAACAAACTGCTCAGAAAGCTCATTCTCGCTCGAGCACTCACCAATCCATAGAACGCAATTAGAATCATAATTCCCTGACACTTAATTTGGTTAAATTTAGTTTATCTTCGAATGTATTTTCCCCAACCGTGTGTTACATCATAATTGCCTCATCAAAATTAACTTTTGAAAGAAAGAGATGTGTGTGTGTGTGTGAGTGTGTGGTCATCTTGAACTAAAAATGATGTAACACACATTTCGCTGTTTAACCCCGTCAAATAGTCAAATACACCCAGCGAATTACTGACTTCCGGTTTTGTGCAGACCTTCTGATGCCAAGCTTGACTTGGCAGACTGGTAAGCTGTCGCGTTCTCTTTTTGTTGTTGTTGTTGTTGTTTTTCCAACGTATGTTCTTATATTTGTTATAGATTTAGGATTACTTTTCACTGTTCATTCCAAAACAGCGGGACAATAAATCAGTCCAAATCCTAATTACTAATTCACTTCTCCCCAGCATGTTTTCAAGACCTATCAGCCTGTTTTAAATCCACGAATGGTTCCATTCCACCTCTTGTCTTCGTTTCCTATTCCAGCTGCTGTAGCAGGTAATGGCCATGGGCCTTTCAACGGGAACCGTTACACAATCGCAACGAACGAGCGCGACAGACGTAGGAGAGTATCCAGAAGTTTCGTCCTTCTCTTTATACTTCCCAGAGGTCTTATCAGACCGACTCAGGATTGTCTGCGATAGCACGGTATATCAAAAGGCTAACCGTTTTTGTCAGCTCTTTTTGTAAACTTCTTCTCCTTCTTCTTCTCTTTCTACTGTCATGACCGGGTAAAATGATGCAGGTGCTTGAGCAGTAGTCTATGTCAAGAGTAAAAAGGGCATCCGTAAATTATACAGATATATGTTGGTGGTAATCGGCTTTATGATCTACGGCTGAATCAAAGGCGTTACAGCCACGTGGACTTTATCGCTCTCCACTACGTCATTCATCAGAAATAGACAAGCTGACATGCTACACACATATACTGCACATATATTTAAAATTTGGGAAAATCGGAACATATTGAATACTAATTCCACAAATTCAAGTCTTTTTACGTTTTATTTGTATACAACTACACTACCAGTCATAATTGTGGACTCATCAACGAACCACTACTCTTATGGAGGAGTTTTCCACAGGAGATCAGTAATTATTTATTTTAAAATCTTTTAAAAAAAAAAAAATTTTTAACCCCTACCAGGTCGTGTTTGAGCCACACGACAGAACTCCCTATATACAAATAACTACGACAAGTTGTTGTGATTCGGAAAGGAAGAACACACGTACTGCCAACGCTTCCTAGCGCGAGCGAGCGAATAAAAGCTTTTAATAGCGAGAAGCGACTTGGAATAAGTTGGGGGTGGGAACGGCTTGTAATGTCCTGTCCTGTTGTGTTTAACACGAATCTCTCTTACATCGTCTCTTCGATGGAACGTCTGCAAAACACATCGTGGGCTATGCACGACAGTCCATTAGCTTCAAGAAGGCGGTCAATGACAAATGTTTCACGTTGCAAAAGGCCGCACTAGATAGATAAATGTAGACAGATATATATGTGTGTGTGTGACGTTAGTACAGACAGACAGAGAGAGAGAGAGAGAGAGAGAGAGAGAGAGAGAGAGAGAGATGAGAGAGAGAGAGAGGAGAGAGAGAGAGAGAGATGCAGATGGAGATGGAGATGGAGAGAGAGAGAGATGATAAATGCGATCACATCATAACACGCTTTTTATGTGTACATTTTCTGACAGATATGCAGATATCAACTATATGTGGTAATAGAATAATTATATATGAAATTTTGGATATTTCACTGGTTGCACCGCTGTTACGACAATAAGAATAAGAACTTGGGATTTTATCAGCAATTTGTCGCCAGTCAGAAACTGATGTTTAGTAGATTCTACGATGCTTAGTCAGTCTGTTGCGTAGAACTTGTGTATAGTTATACTTAATGTGTAGCGAATCGTCTAAAATGTCAATGCTCTCAAACAAAGGCATATGCCGTGTTTAAAACCAGACTTTTGGAGTCTAAATCATTAAAGTTGCATTTTTGAAAATAAATATTAGAAGTTTAAAATACGGTACTTAGATATCCAAGTGGTGAGCATGGATGGCGAACTCGCTTACTGTCGGCATAACGCAAGAACGAACCTCAAAACAGCGTCAAGGGTTAGACCCAGCACGAGTTTCATTTGTGCATAGGAAAAGAAAGAAAAAAAAACAACAACATCATAAGAGATCCGTACCATCGCGGGGGATTTTGTTTCTTTTTTAATAAAGTTGGATGTAGGCGCCATTTAATCATTTAAAAATTCGAAATCCGCCCGGCCCCTGACTGGTTTGAGGGGGTGTCTCAGGATGTGGCCGGGAAGATGGCAAAGCCGCCTGAAACCACGCGCTGACACTAAACCAGCGACCACAGCTCGCCTCTCCCGTTAATGGTCCGGGTGATAACCGAGAGACACTCGTGGTTAGCTCCCGAGTCTCCAGACGGCGCTGCGCTCATCCCTTTCTTCGGTCGCCTTAGTTCGAATCGTAAAAGTAAAAGAAGAAAAAAAAATACATTTTAAAATTCCACGCTCGTGAATGCTAGTTAGCGGCGACGGGACGCCATTTTATCGTGATTCAAAGACGGTACTTTTCGTTTCCATGGCAACCTCCGACCATCTGAAAATAGAACCTTACTGACGAGAAGCGTTGCGACTGGAGGCCGGATTTCTTCCCGCTCGAGAGGAAGCATCTTCCGGCCCTTTTCTGTTGTTTTTTTTTTTTTTTTCGGATTTCGGTCCACTTGGTAACAAACAGCAGGCAGCCATATCACTGGAGAAGGCGTTCGCCGACATCTTATTTCTCTCAAATTCACAGGACTGCTCCGGGTTTTCTTTTCTGCGCGTGAGAGACGAAAGACGTCGCCGCCCTCGTCTGACAGCCATTAACAATATTCGGCTGCAATCAATCGGAATATTAATCAAAATTGAAACGGTCCCCTGAAGTCAGATCGTTGTATCGCTTATCGTCTGAGAAGGGCTTTTATTTGTATAAAGAGGGCAGCACCTCGTTTTCATCGCGTTTCTTCAGAACGAGGTTCGATTTCTCGGAAGCCCGCAGATGACGTCGCACCGGAACCCACCAGCTTCCGTTATTTGTACCTGTGTAGTAGTGCATCCGTCAGAACTAATTAGCCGTTCCTTCGATGGTTATCAGTAAATATCATGTTAAATTCATCTTTGTCGGTAAATGTCTCTAAATGTGACGGAAAGATGAACGCTAGACGTGGTCCGTTACCTCTCGCGTAAATAGTAAAGGCCAATACTTTTGGATGCCAGCTGTATTCCGTATCAGTGATTTCCTCCAGCCCTTCCCCGCGCGGCTGCCAGGTGTCACGTTGTAGCACCGGGAGCCGCGGTGCGATTCTTCATTTCCACTACAACAAATCGTCCGTTTGTGTACCATGATATACGGCGGTCTCGCCGAATTTAACCGGGCGACAACGAGCCGCGAAGACCGAGCCTTCGTTCTACGTGACGCTACTTTGTGTCATCACGGAATCTTAATGGTTTCTTACGCTTCTTTTCTGCATAAAACATTAACCGATGTCAGAGAAACGTGTTTCCGCGTAATGAGTTTTTAATGATTTATCTTTGCACTCAAGGAATATTACAAAAACAAAGAGAGAAACAAACAAACTATATATATATATATATATATATATATATATATACATATATATATATATATAGAAACAACCTCCTACGCTTTCCAGTTTTGCTCTTCCCCGCACCGACAAACGAGACAGTCTGGCTGAGCATCTCCAACCCACATCCTTCGTCTTCATCGCTGATTTCTCCTCCGGAATATGCATCCCACGATGTACATCGAAAACAACCTTAGAAATTACGATTCACTGAGATGGTTAGAAAAGTACGGAACCTATGAACGATTCTGGTCTTTTAGGTTAACCTACAGACGTTTCCCAGGTGACTTTACAAAAGATTTTTAAAACTGTTTTTAGGGGAAATGCCAAGAGTCCTACATGCTTGTGAGTAACACCGCGAACCATCAGGTGTGAGATACAAAAAAGTTTTAAAAATATATATATATATATATATAAAAGCTTTCTTTCTGTCTTTCTATTAGTTATTAGAAAATGTATTTAACTTTAATTATATCGATGGAATGCTTTGGCAAACCAAACATTGTATGAGAAAAGTGTGAATGTTATATATATATAAGTTATCTTCTTCGATCACTCTGTCCCAGTGCATCCGTCTTCAGCAGCGGTTCATTCTTCTGACATTTCCTTGTCATAGGAGACTTGCCTCTGTCATGGCTATAGAGCATCCCCCTGCCCTTGGTTCCTCTGTCTGAGTGCCTACACAGGCCACTCCCCAGCGGCAACTGGAGCAGTGCCAGTAAAGTACCTCGCTCAAGGGTCACAATGATGTGACCAGCAGCGGGAATTGAACCCAGGACCCTTAGGTCCTGAAGCCAACACACTCACCGCTGAGCCACATATATATAAGTTATAACAACTTTCTACCCACTTGCTTGTATCTATCGACAGCCGCAGTTCCATTTGCAAAAGTAATTACCGACTCAGGGTCAGTTATGTCTACAATAAATAACCCAGTTTATTAACAGCTTACTTCTCGTGCGGAACTGTCTCTGTAGATGAGGGATGCAGCTTTGCCTAACGGATGCTTTTCGAGAACGATTGAACAAAAAGTAGCCAGGTCGAAACTTTTCGAAGGTACTGATGCTGAGATGCAGTGGTGAAACTGACGCCCCCCCTTTTTTTCCGCCTTTGGGTCTTCTCGAGAACATTTCTCACCACACGGCATGAGAACCAGTCTTCGAGTCTTTTTGGCGCAAGGGGACACCGTCAGGAACCCTGGTCGCCTTCGGTTACTGCGTCGTGATGATTCTCCAGGGACTCGGTAAAAGAAAAGAAAAGAAAGCAAACCCAAAAGGCGCTTTCACCTGCGATGTCGCTATTGACAAAAGGGCTGAATCAGTCAAGTGGACAATCGCAAACAACGCCATGCATTAGTGTCGGGTTTCGGCCAAGCAATCTCTTTTTCATCTTACCGCCGTCAAAATGACATAATATTGCATAGCTGTCACCAAGGCTGATGGCTCCGCCTAAAATCTATCAAGCAGCCCTGATTAATTTTCAGTTTTAATGCAGCGCTGATGTAAAGACATGCCAACTTGTTTTATGAACTACCTTGACCTCACGTGTCAGAGCGTTAATAAATTATGGCGGTAATTTTACTGGTAATTGCCTCCCTTGAATTTAGGCAGCCTCTCTGTGCAGTTCTTTCTCTTTTATTTCGTATTATTAGTTTTTTCAATGCTTTGCTAATAATGTATTAATATTCAAACATCTTTATAATATATTTTTTCCCCAATATTCTAGTGTTTTAAAAAAATAAAATGAGTGACAAAATATCTAGTCGAAAGGCGTTTATTCATTTATTTATTATTTGTTTATTGCCGAAGTGATATTAGTAAATAAAACAGATAGTTGGACCTTTCACTCACCACTAATCCTGATCTGATCTGTAGGTTTTACCAGGTGATGTAATGTACAGGTACATGAACAGAATGATATACACACTTTGCTGTCAAAGATTTTAAAAATATATATATATATATTCTAGTTTAGCCCCGCAGCCGAAAACTAAGCCACTTTTTCGGCAGAAATCTTCAAAGGGATTAAAGAGCATAATCCAGTTAAAGTATCACGCTCGGGCTGCCAGTTGCCGGGGAGACGGGTTCTGAGCACGCCCTTCAGACCGGATTCCTACTTCTTTCTCTAATACCACCCAACGACCGCTTTCACACTGCCTTTATTACGTAGATAGCAGATTGAGCAGAAACATCTAATAACTTCGCGTCGACTACAAAGAGAAAATAAACTTGTCTGATCGACGACAATGACAGCAAAAGAAACACAAGAACGTAATACTATATATATATATATATAAAACAGGCGGTATTCGCGCTGAAGGAATTCTATAGGTTACATTCTTTGTTACTCTCCTTAGAAATTCAAAAAAAAACAAAAAAGGGGCATATTTCATATAAATATGCATACCAAATATTTCAAAAGCAGCGACACACACACACACACAGAGACACACACACACACACACACACACACACAACACACACACACACACACACACACACACGTGTGTGTATTTGTTATAAGAAAGTAAAATCAATGAAAGACATTTAAACCACTCTTCATATCTAGAGGTAAAATCAGACCGTTAATATTTCCCCGTTTTCATATCTATTAAAATATAGTTGAAGAAAACATAATTTCGTCTACTTTTGGCACCCGGTTGTAAAATAGCAAGGTCGTAGATGAAGGCCCGGGTTCGGTTCTCTTCGGGCTTTAATTAGCAGGATCTTGTCTCACTCTTCTGCACCGATCCATCTTTGTGAGTTTTTCTCCTAAAACGAAGCGGCGAGCGGAGCTTTTTCCCCCGGGTACACTGGATGGAGGATTCCCGAATGACTCGACGTCGCTCGTCTGTTCACCATCCCTGATGCCCTGCGGATTCCGACTCAGAATAAGGGACCTCCGCAAAGGAAGAAAGGTCCAAACCGGTTTTCCATGAATGTCCACTCGTTTCCAAAATGTCAGCCGGCTTAGCTTAGCTATGCAAAAGTATAGGAACCCGAGAGCGGTGGGGGAGGGATTTCTTCCCCCTTTTCGGGGTCATGTTATGAAGTCAGTAGAATTGGAATCGTCTTTCTTATATTTTAAGGTGGGTATGTGTGTCAGCCGATTTCTGTATGTAGAGAAGCCTCGTTCTGACAAGGAGGGCGACATCTAGCGTGACGGGCACCAGAGATGGAAGACGGCGGATGTGGCAACGAAGCCTCTGTCGCTGAAGATTAAAAGGGAGTGGCTAAGCCTCGCACTCGTTTGGTGGGGGGGGATGGGCAAAACTTTGCCACTACAACACATACAAATAACCTGCTATTATTTCCCAGCCAATCTAATTAACGTCTTCTGTTGTTGTGTCTTAATCCGCCCGTTTGCTTCCGGGCAAGGAACAACAACAACAACAACAACAAAAATAAAGACGGGAAAGGGGAAATAGGGTTTATGGAAACTTGATCCAGTAAGTTACAGCTACCAAGGAGTTTTTGCCCACCCAGACCTGTCAGTGGCTCCCATGGCCGCCAGCTCGTAAATGGAAAAGAGTCGGCTGGTGTAAACGGCGCGAGTTTGGAAAGGGGCCTCGTCGCCCCTTCCCCCCCCCCGGCTGTGACGCGAGCCGGTCTGTGTTGGTTGGCCCCTTGTGGCGAGAGCAGTCGTTATATAAAAGGCTGGAAGTGTAATGGCAATCGTCGTTGTAGATCTTCACGACTCCGTTTGTTCAAAAAATGCTCTACGTTGTGAGGAATTAGTGTCTAATATCCCTGGCCAACAGTTCTTTACTTGTTTTTAACTAATCGTGGGGGGCTGATTTCAAAAGTGAAATCGGTTTTCGCCCATCACGTCAAGTTTTTGTTCGACGGGAACTTAAAATGGTTAACTTTTTACTTGGTCAACAAGGAGGATACACGAAATATCCATGTTTCTTGTGCCTGTGGGATAGTAGAGCTAAGGACAGGCACTGGACTCAGAAGAACCGGCCGGCGAGAACGTGCTTAAATGTCGGAGAACCAAATATCAAAAACCAACCACTAGTAGATCGGGTAAAAATCATCTTTCCTCCTCTCCACATCAAACTGGGTCTAATGAAGCAGTGTGTTAAAGCTCTGAGCATAGAGGGTGGCTGTTTTAAGTACATATGCACAACATTTCCTGGCCTCAGTTATGAAAAAATGAAAGCTGGTGTCAAATCAGAAAACTGATGAGAGATCAACACCTCACAAGCTCCATGAATGGTATGGGGAAAAGAGCATGGAATTCTTTCGCGGCTGCTGTGAAACATTTCCTGGGAAACAAAAAAGCTGAAAATTACAAAGATCCTATTCAAACATTGCTTGAGAATTTTCATCTTCTGGGTTGCAACATGAGCATAAAGGTTCGTTTCCTCAACAGTCATCTTGGTAAATTTCCTGAAAATCTAGGTGACGTAAGTGAAGAGCGAGGTGAAAGGTTCCATCAAGATGTACAAGCTATGGAGGAGCGATACCAAGGAAGGTGGGATACTCACGTGATGGCCGACCATTGTTGGAGTATGTCTGGAAATGAAGCACTCCAGAAAAGCCTACAAACGAAAATTCAATCCATGAAGGAAGAATGCGTCATTTACTGACATCAGTTAACGTAAATAAACCCATGTCTGTCATTGTTTTGTCTGTACGGTATTCTAAATGAAATGGTAAGAATATTCTGGATTAGTTTGTGCCCATTTTTTACTAAAATTCATCCAATTCTATCATCGATTTATATTTTTCTATTCCAATATTTTGACCTGATATGTCACAGTTAGCCAGTCTATTTACTAATCTCAAAATCGATTCATGGTATTGTTTGTGGGAATGGTATTCTAAATAAAACGATACGAATAGGGATGAGGTGATTGTGGAAATCACTGTAATCCTGTGCTTTTTTATGGCGATTGGTCGTAAAGGGGTGTGTGTGCTGTAGAGCAAGAACTTGACGTGATGGGCAGAAACCACTGAGATATTTGAGTTCAGCGGCCCCAGATTAGTCGGAAACAGGTCTCAGATATAAGTCAGCAGAAATCGTGTTGACCAGTGTTATTGACCACAAGACATTTTAGAGGAAAATAAAAAAAACTGATGAAGATTGTCAAAATGGTCGGTTTGTGTTAAACCGATGCATTTCATTTTCAGGAAATCATTGCATTTTTGCTTAAAAAACCTGGATGCACTAAAGATTTATCTTTTCCCATACTTTTCTGACATGGTCAGTTTAAGAAAACATCTTGTGGAATGGACTAGATTAAACGTAATCTTTACTTACCATTAAGTGAGTGTGAAGTCCGTGCATCCATTTGGCTTCCATTTGTTTCGGCCGTGAATATCTTTGCGGCGAAACATTTTCCTTTCCTGGAATACGACCAAGGTGCTTAAATGACGAGATGATGATAACCTCAGTAGCCAAATGGCTGGAATTTCTAATTAACTACCAGCAGCTTACAGGTTTTAGTCCAGCGTCAAATGTGTTTTTCTTTACCACTGTCGACGCAAACTGGAAAAGGTTTTTTCTGAAACTTCGATAATTTAATTAACTACAAAGTTAATGATAAAGACTCGCAAAACAGGGGCGACGCGTTAAATACCTTTGCAACTTCAGCGGCTCACCATCGGGTAACTTATTAACCTTTAGTAAAATCATTTCAAAACAATTAAAGAAAGCACCGCTAATAGTAGTTAACACAGAGAGACAGTATAAATTAGTTTTCTCCTCTCGGGTCCCTAGATGAACGATGACGGCTCCCTGCTTCTCGTAACCAGTGAAGTATACTAAACTAAACTAAAACCCCTAAATAATATCGTCTCGTAACTGGTCTGGGGATTGTTTTGGAATTATTTGTTTCATTTACCCAGCTCCGGCGTCCACGTGAACACAGGTATTTCTAGAAATCTCGAAAAATTCTACGAAGAACTTCAGACATCTTTGTAAACAGGCACTTTACATCACAGCCCCGATGACGGAAAGGTTACTTCTTATTTAGTAGAACAATGAGACCTTTTATTTTTCTAATAGGCAGAGAAAGTTTGTCGTGTTATTTGAAAGGCTTCTGATTTTATTCTTTTCCCAAACGCGTTGTAATATACAGCAGACGGAGCGAAAAGAAAGGTTTCTGAGGGAGAGCACCTGACATCTTGGCCTCGTGCGCTTTTGTCTTTCGGCCATCCGCTTAGGAAAGGTCAAAAGGTCAGGGCGGCGGACCGCGGCGGTCGTCTGGTCCAGCGATCACCTGTTAGCTAAATAACTGCTGCGCCATTTTTACCCGCGCTCGAAACAAACAAAAACAAAAAAAAAAATGCCACGAGGGCGCCAAAGGGTCACCTTTCAGATAACACAAGAATAAAGTTTCTACCCTAACTGCGGGCGACTGGCGGCCTAATCTTTACACCACTAAAACCCTAGTGTTTAGGGCACGGGTTCAACTCTCGGCAGGGTCCACCTCGGTTTGGCTTACCTCCCCTGCCATAGCTTCTCCTTCACCAGCCCGTCACGTGAGTTTTCTCCGGGTACTCCGGTTTTCCTTGCACTTCGAAAAACAAACGGGTTTAGTATATTCCGTGCTGCGCTCGATTCATTCCTCTCCTACCAATAAAAGAATAATAAAAAAAAAACCTTATAGAATTTTCAGCATGGTAACTTTTTAATCACCCTGTAGACTCTCATCGTACTTACTGGATTTTTACAATAGATGTGAAGTTCATCTTAGCGTTGTTCATTCTAGGTGTGTCTGTCTTACCTGGTCGGTATTGTCCAGCGAGTAGGTCCACTACACAAGTATTTCTTTCTTTCCTTATTTATTAGCTGAACGTCAGTCCAGGAAATTAATAACTGCACCGAAAAAAGGAGGAAAAAGTGGTCAAAGGAATTATTTGAAAAAAAATTTTAAAAAACTGGAAAAGTTTGTATTTGTTTCTTTTTTCAGAGGGACAACTGAGTGAAGTCATTGAAAATCCGGTTTGGCTCGCGATGATTTGGCTACTGGGTGTTCCAGCTTTAGCAGAGGTTAAATATCTTGTTTAATTTCATTTCTGACTCAGACATGTCAGAAATAACAATACCCTTTTAAACATCCGTCTTTTACATTTCCATCTCTTTAAAAGTAGATATTTTTATTGACTGTTTGGTGTCCGGTCAGATCCTGAAGGTTACGTTGTTTCAGCTATCACCATTTCCAGTTTGGTATGGAAGAGACATATGTCTGAACTCACTGGAGAATCGACGTTTAGATTTGTATAAATATGAAACTATATATATATGAACACTATCTGAAATAATTATGAAACAGAAGAAAAACTGAGTATAAAATGCAAATAACTCATGATAGGATCGCCATGTTTAAAAATTAAATGCTACAGTCACGTGTTGATATAGAGCACTGTGATTGGCTGTCTTGCAAGCAATCAGAAAGTGCTGAACCTGCACAACGATTACAAAAGTGTAGGCAGTAATGTGGAGAATGTGTGGTAAATATTGTGGTTCCTGGGAAGGAGATATCAGATGACAACTGTGTTGAGTCTTTGGCAGTGATGGACGCTACAAGGATACGCGAAACTGGTACTGATGATAATTGATACAGCCGAGTAAGATAGCCCCAAGTCTTCAGAAGTGATGGTCGGTACCCCAGTGTATGCTGTCTACGGGAGAGACCACGACCCACTGGAGATCTTGGAAATTACCTGGCTACGTGAATAGGTGCCAACGTTTCTTTAACAATGGCAAGATGCCCGTTCGCACAAAGTGGCTCCATTAAAGGTGCAGCGACCTGAAAACCTTTGCTAAAAAAAATGTAACCAAAATAACAAGGCTTAAGTGGACAGCAGAAATGGAACAGTGGGATGATCGAACTTGGAAGAAAGTGATCTCTTTACAGATGAGTCAGAGTTTGAACTGTTTGGCAATAGCCAACGGCAGCTTGTTAGAGGGCGGACCGGGAATCGGTGTGACAGCCACAGCGAAGCCTGGAGGTGGATCGATGCCAGTGCGTGGCTGCATTTCAGCCAGGTGTGTCGGGGATTTGCATAAAAGTCGAAGGTTGACTGGCTGCCAACAGGGACACGAAGACTCTCATCCATCGTGCCATTCACTCAGAAAGACATCGCGTTCAGTGGGCATTCATCTACATCCATAAACTAATAAAACAAGGTGTTCTGCTCTGTCACGTCCTATATAAAACGAAAGGCTTGGGTGCCAAACATTAATGCACTGTGTGTATTGTATACGCCTGTCTCTCGGCTGCAGTTACTCGGCGTTTATGCATATCCTGCACGGGCTTCCATATTCATCTTCTGTAGTCCCTATAGGAGACTTAACATAAGTAAACAGACACCGAAATTTTGAAAGAACGCTCGTTCATTCTGGAATCATCCATAGCTCCAACAAAGCACGAGTAGATTAATACTCTGCGATCCAGCAGCTCGCTTTATGTAAGGGGATAGCGCACCTGACACTGCGTGGCCGAGATCGGCAGTTCTATCGGCAGAATCGCAGCCCATCAATGACCAAATCTGTGTGTTAAGGGGGTTCGCGGAGACACTTCTTTTGGCAGACATCGGTCGAGAAAAGCCAACGCCGGCTCAACGATTGACATGGCCAGGCTATGACAGAGTTGTAATGCCTTGTTTCTCTCTCTCTCTTCTCTCTCTCTCTCTCTCTCTCTCTCTCTCTCTCTCTCTCTCTCTCTCCCTTCCTCCCTCTCTCTCTCTCTGTCTGTATTGATGTCACTCTCTCTCTCTCTCTCTGTATGACGTCTCGTTCTCTCTCTCTGTACTGACGTCTCTCTCTCTCCCGCCCTCTCTCACTCTCTCTTCTGTACTGACGTCTCTCTCTCTCTCTCTCTCCTCTCTCTCTCTCTCTCTCTCTCTCTCTCCCTCCCTCTCTCACTCTCTCTCTGTACTGAGTCTCTCTCTCTCTCTCTCTTCTCTCTCTCTGTCTCTGTCTGTATTGATGTCACTCTTTCTCTCTGTACTGACGTCACTCTCTCTCTCTCTCTCGTTGTAGGGATGGCATGAACTTGTGCACTAGCTTCCATAAAAGCCCTGCCTTCTTTGGATAGATAACTAACGTCAAAGACTAGGCGGGAATCTCTGTCGGAGAGTGCTGATATATCAGGAAACCATTTCAGTTCTTTCGCACATCACCGGCTGGTGCAGTGGTCCAAGGTCAGACCTCTTCCCATAACCACCCTATTTTTCGTCGAAAATTCCTGTGCTGGACGGTCCCATACCGATACCATACCACTGTCGGAAAACTATAACCCCCCCCCCGAATGGACATCCGGTAAAAAAAACAACAAAAAGGACGAGTGTTCCAATAGACAGCAGTGTGCGACAGTATCGTAGCCTGCAGGCAGAGCATGACGCGTATCCCTGTCCTTCAGCTATAGTCTTTACGCATGCGCCATGGGAAAGGGCGGACGTAAAACCCTGGTACCAGGAGATATTGCGCGTTAGTTTTAAAATGTTCAAACTGCTTCTCCTAATTTTAACCCCCCAGTGTCCGTTGTGTCATAGAAGTACACGACCAACTGCCGCGTTTGTAGTGTTTTAGAACAGCTATAATGTCGAGAACACTATGCAGATATCTGAGAGGTACTTACCAATTTTAGATTTGCAAAGTAGAAAAAAAAACAACAACAACAACAAAACATTCTACTTGTGACATCATTCGCAAATGGTGAATAATGGCGATGATTGCATCAGATCGCGCTTTTGTGACATTTTAAATACGTGGAATAAAAAAATGTTTATTGAATTTCTTTTATTTACACTGGCTCCGTCAGTTGTTTTATATAATAAATTGGACAAACAGATAATCTATGCTCGAAGTTTCTATCTTTGTTGATTTATTACCCCGCTACTTAGAATTTATTTTCAATTTATTTCTGTTTTTTTTTTTTTAAAAAAAACCTCAATCACAAAGCTAACACCCGCTGCTGCGTGTTTACTTTCCTGTCGGAATACTTATTATATAATTCGGTTTTAAATCCCCTCCCCCAAAGTATCAAAAGAGATGGAGAATCAATCGTTTTTCAAAAGATTCTAAGATGGCGGCCCGGCGACTCGCACAGAGCGCGACCTTCAAACGGTGTATCACCAGGCCGTCAGATTGACTCAATTAAAGGGTGCGGATCTTTGTTCCGAGGAGCAGTTTCTCGTTGTGCGTCGCCTCCTCCTCCTCCTTTCTTTTTTTTTTTTTTTTTTTTTCCGCGGCCTCGATCTGGTTTTTATTGCGCTTAATCGCGGGTAATTACAGACTGGTGGGTGCATGTGACCACACACACAAAAAAACAAAAAACACCGGATAAAATCCTCGCCTTGTTTGATATTTCCCGGTCTGCCCCCCGGGACAGGGGATGCAAACTGGCCTCTTGTTGTTGTTGTTAATTCACCCGCGGACAGATCTACGCAACGGAATTAGGACAAACTAAAACAACGGCACCGAAACCCAGCTTGTTTAGGGGTCCGGTCCGCGGCTCAGAGGACGAACATTAAATAGTTAAAAAGGTCAAATGTGGACCGGGTGTGTGAAAGAAACGAAGCAGCAGATATGCGGTAATTTCCCTATTAAAGAAGAACAGGAGCGTGACTTTCGTGAAATACCACTGGGTTATTGCCGCTAAATGTTTTATTTGTATATTTTTGTTTTTAATATGGAAATGATTGAATGTATCAGGTTATCTTTCTTTAAGAGAAACAATAGCATGGGAGACAACTCCTGTCATTTTTTTTTTTTTTTTTGGTTCTTTATTATACTTTTATAATAAATTAAAACCAATTGTCTGAATACAGTATAGTCGTTTATAATGCAGGAAATAGACTATAATATTTCATAGACCGTCCACGCAGTTTCTGTACGTGCTGATTATAACGACCGTACCTGGTTAATTCCAGTTTCAGGTAAAGTGTCATGAACGCTAAAGAGTGTAAAGCAACAACAATGGACGACCCGTAAAACGCTGTAGTTTAGTGCTGAACCGGGACGGAGGTGCTTTCAAGTGATGGGACCAGAAACGTTAAGGGGAAAGGGGAGTAACGAAAGAGACAAGAAAAATAAGTTATGATTCAGAGAAGTTTACAGGTTCATTTTGTTTTGTCACAAACGAACTGTGGTCATTTTGGTGTCGTCCACCCGCTCCTTGGATGAGAGGGATAAATCGCTGGCTCTGGATCGCATCGTCCCATCTTCCTCTTGGTCCTGATGTAGAGGAAGGACTACACGAAGGAAATTTTAAACCGATGAAAACGGCCTTTTATGTTTTACCACAGGAATTATTGCCTTCATCTTTGCATCCTTAACTGGACGGAAGATGCATTCTAAACGTTTTCAGAGCGTCATTCGTTTCCAACCCAGTAATTACGACTTGGGGAGGGAGGCAAAGATACTGAAAGTACCCGGCATGTGGCGGGCAGGCCCCCGGGGCTCCGTCGTCTTCAGCTCGGCCTCAGACCTTCTGGGCTTCATTGCCAGCAAGACGTTGGGACTTTAGACGTCTCGATTTAGAAGGAAGAAAAAAAAAAGATTAAATCTATTGGCAACAAACTCCGACCAGGAGGAAAACGACGAGTAGTTTAAAGCCGGGACGAGACACCGACGCTTGTGAGAACGGGGAAGGCTCGTGGACGACTGAACTCTCGAAGTTGCTTTTTTTTTTTTTTAAACGGTTGGGGGGAGGCAGAGTTCGACTAGCGACGAAGACTAGTGTTTTCCCCGTGATGCCGAAAGAGATGACGTAGTTGTCGGACCTGGATCGGCCCGGGCTGCCGGCTTGTAGCGGAACCAACCGAGGAAAGCAAAGACGACACACGAGCAAAAGAAAACCAACAGCAAAGTTACAGATAACCAGGTTATCCCCCGTGAATCTAACAAACCTGCTTCCAGCTCGCTCTTGGCGTCCATAGTCAGACCGTTTGCGTTGCCTCGCCGGTCCTGTTGTAGGAGTGAATAAACGAGACAAAAGTATGCGATTTAATAAGCATAATAATTCTGGTACTACCTCGACTGGGAGGCTCACGGTTTTAGAATCAGACTTCGCATCTCTAGTCCCAGTGTGGCTCGGTAGTTATTGTTGGATATATAGAAAATTGGACCAGCAGATGATTAAACGAGTCTTCAGTGTTAACGATTAATTTTGATACTACTACTACTACTACTACTACTACTACTACTACTACTACTACTACTAATAATAATAATAATAATATAATAATAATAATAATAATTAATAATAATAATAATAATAATAATAATATAATAATAGTAGTAGTAGACTTTAATTATTTATGGCGACTGACTTCTTTATATTTACTTTTTCATACTGAGTGCATTAAGAAGAAAATCCGCTTTATGTCAAAAATTAATAATAATTTTTAAAAATTAATTTACTATATATATATATATATATATATTTTAGATGTGCTTTACGAGAAAAAAGTGAGACTTTGTGCTAATTTAAACGCTATCGTCAACATCTCTCTCTCTCTTCCTCCCTCTCTAACGTATATTTTTATATCCCGCTGCTCGTCAGGGGACCTTTTATTATTTATGCCGGTGAGGGAGGGAGCGACCCGCTTCTTGACAGAGGGGCGGTGTGAGAGACCGCAACCTTGTTCACTGTGCGGCACGTTTCCCTAACCTGTTCCCCGATAAGCTCCTTTTCGCGCACCCACCCGTCATTCTTTACGACTCCGGACCACACTTTACAGCCAACCACCTCCGCCGCTCACCGCCTAATTTCCCATGACCCTTTATTACAGATGTAACAAATTCTCCGATGACCTTCAACGACCTTCCGGCCGGTATATCATAAACAACGACATTTCCCTTATATTAGGGAGCTATCTATCCGAGAGTCGTTAACAACATGACGGCCTGACAGTTCGGAACTTAGTAATTCTGAAACACAAGACTTGTAAGCTCGTTTTCCTGTTTGTTTTTTTCTTTTTTTGTATTCCAAATAACAGATCTTGATCGCCTCTAAATCCTTAGATTCAATTTTAATAGTTAAAACCGTTTTTCCCTATACTTATGAAGAAAAAAAGCCACCGACCTTGATGATCAAGCTTTTGCTACTTTTAGTTTTTCCATTCATTCTGGATGCACAAAGAGCTGCTACAAAACTGGGGGCCGATACGCAGCCCTGGGTCTCCCTGCCGGAAGATGCTGACCCGTCCCTCAGCAGCTAAACCGAGGATGCAGATTTCTGTCGCACTCACAAACGCGATGTTCTTTGCACATTAAAGAAATCTGGACAGTTTAAAATTGCATGACTATTTATTTTGTAGCGGAATCTCTATGTCCACTATTACTAATCACAGATTATCAAATACAGAAAATACATATTTGTTTAAATGTTCTCATATTTAAAAAAAAATAATAATAAATTTTGGAAACCATTGTCTTTTGTTTTCATTGCCTTTAAGTGTAAACGATGTGACATCGGAACCTATGCGGTTACCATGCAGCACGCCGTCTTACACAGTTATGAAGCACGATTTGCACAACTATGACGCATACATGAACGCAATCCTGCACAGTTATGGCTCACAAGCGAACGAACGGCACACCATCTTGCAGAGCTATGGCGCACAAGGTAACGCCATACACAGACATTAAATACATCTTGAACAGATATGACGCACAGCATCTTAGACAACTGTTGTTCGTGATCGTCTTGACAGGAAAGCTGTTGGGTCACCTGTCCTGCATGCTTGGAAAATATAGAAAGTTTGAATATATCGAAATTCTCTTGAAACTTGCGATGTAGGTAAGTTAATTTTAAAAGAAAAAAAGGGTTTATATTAAATAAAAGTTGGTTAATCTGAGAATCTCTAATAGTACGATGGTGACGGCAATTCTCTGTTCTGCAGACATCAAGAATGCAAGACAATATTGTTCTCTTTTGATTTCATGAAGAGCCGACATCAGAACTATCTTCCTCTACGCGATGTTTACAAACCGCCGTGTACCTAATAAGAGACGGTGACCTTCTCTTAGTTAGGAACCAGTTTCCTTTCCGAAAGATAAGTGATCAAAGCTTTCATCTTTCCGCTCATGAGCATTAAAAACAATCCTGGATTGTTAAGGTGTGCTGTTGATGATCAAAACTGTTCCCACTTTTTGGAACAAGACAAAAATTGGGAATCGATCGAAACGATGTCACCATAACCTTTTTGTTAGCAATAAATGGTTTATTTTTACTTTGTAAGTTAAGACGATTTGAACTTTTAATACTACCAGACCAAGCGCCTACCCTCAGGGCCGCTGTCTGGCACTGAAACATGTGGCACTAATTGTGTATATAGATATGACGCATCAATACAGTATCCTTTAAAATAAGCATTCTTTTACTTTTGAAAGGGTTAGCCTTTTCTACAGACAGATTTTTGTCATTTAGTAATTATAATTCTGAGCTTTGCCCGGTCATCCCTACAACTTTGAATTTCTTTAAAAGAAGACAAATTCTGGAAGCACTTTGGAACACCACTGGCTGACAGTACTTCTTTACCGAATCAGTAAATGCTGTGGACAGTCTTCCTTTAGCAGTAAATCTATAAATCGGATCATCACACATCTTCACTGAGTAACTAAAATCAATATAGTTTGGCCTATTGAGTTATGAAGACGACTAAATAGCAAATTATTAGTATTAAAGAAAGCCATTTCGGCAATGATAAAGTATTTTGCCAGTATATTTAATGATAAAACAAAAGTAACAGTTACATACACTGATAATTGGTTTTAGAAGAATGACGAAGAAATGCCAAGATAAGAGAGAGAAGGAGATGGAAATGTAGAGAGAGAGAGAGAGAGAGAGAGAGATAGAGAGAGAGAGGAGAGAGAGAGAGAGAGAGAACGTCAATACACACAAAGAGATGACGTCAGTACAAAGCGAGAGAAAAAATGGAGAGAGAGAGAGAGAGAGAGAGAGAAGAGAGAGAGAGAGATAACGTCAGTACACACACACACAAAGAGATGACGTCAGTACAAAGCGAGAGAAAAAATGGAGAGAGAGAGGAGAGAGAGAGATAACGTCAATACACACAAAGAGATGACGTCAGTACAAAGCGAGAGAAAAAATGGAGAGAGAGAGAGAGAGAGAGGAGGGACCTATGGATTACGTAGTTTATTCAGTTTGTTTAAAATAATGCTTTACGTTTATTTGAGATGTTACACCCACATTATGTCTTTGGTACAATTATAATCGGCTGGTGTTGCACAAAACTAGGGATTGAATCGATGAACTTTTCACGAAGATTTGTTTCCAAATCGCAGGTTGTTTTACAGTACCCGTGAGAGTAAGAACGGTGATATTTAGCTGCGGCTCGTTGGACTGTGCTCGAATAGAGGTTCTAATAACCACTGAGTGAAAGAAAAAGGGGTTCAAAAAGAGGGGCAAGAAGTAGCTACAGACGCATTAAACAAACTGACTGTTGATCATCTGGTACGGAGAGGATAGGGAAGGCGAGTAAAGGAGAGAGGAGGACGAGAGCGAACATGATGGAATATCGCGGCCGCGTAATTGGCGCGAGATGTGGCTCGGGTAGTGTAAATGTAAATCACGCAAAGCATCAACTTTTCCCTACCACCCCTGGCCTCTCCCCAGGGCCGCCCGGCCAATCCTAGTTGTGAGGCACGCCGCCCTCGAAGAACATAGTGACAAGGTCAGAGGCAGATAAGACAACCGAAAAGGTCTGGTGTTGCTTGTGAATTACAGAACACTTTCTTGATGGGGTGGAGAAAAGAGTGGGAGTTCCGTCGCCTCTCAGGAGACCGTCGTTAAACCAAAATAACGAAGCAGCTGGTCGGGCTCAGGGCCCAGTTTCCGTGCAGAAGCCGGTCCACGGATCCCCATAACTAACGACCACGATTGACTAAAACTGGTGTACTCGGTTAAGTTCTCGACTGGGTTTCCATATAAAATCCTAATCAGTTGTTCATTGCACGGGATGCTTTGTACATTGCGTATATCGCACATCCGTCCAGCTCTCAAAATGTTCTCGAGCACGCAGCTTCAGCTGCTGTGTTTGGACGGAAAACCTCAGTCAGATCAGTCTGGCGAAAAATATACTTTTTTAATAATAATAAAGAAAACATCGTTCAGTTTTGGTCAGGTGTTTAAAATGAATGGAATCTGAAACACAGCGGCACAAAGGCGAAGAGCCAAACGGAGAGAAGAGGGTTAAGGTCCGAGCCGTCCATTGAATTAAATATACACTAGTTCAAAACAACAAACCGTGTTAAATACTGACATGTTTATCAACACAGAGTTTTAAAAGGTCTTTCTAGCTACTGCTGTTTTATGTAGGCAACGACTTCTCCATTTAACTGACGTTGCGGCTAAACGTCACTGCATCAGCCCAGAAACAACAACAGCGAAATCTATTCCCATGTCATAGCTTGACCCCCCCACCCGTACCCATGACAACCTTTAAATGCCTAGTCTCGCTCGTCGCGGTGATTTACGAGGTCTTCTGGGAAATCTCTGATTTAACCTGCTCGATTTCAAATTGTCACGTTTCGCAGTTTTGGTCATTCCCCGTCATGTGGATCACTCAGTATGCACTTGGATACGTCGTTAACGTGGCGTCGTTGTGCAACTTCAGCGGGGTTTGATTCGAGCTTTGTCATGCAAAATTAGACAATTTTAGGGAGATGAAAAAAAAAACCCCTTTGGCCAACCACGGCTGTAGAAGGAACTCAGATGAAGGTAAATCATGTTTCATTAATTCGGTGGAATGATGCAAGTGAAGTCTACGCACCTTAAATCTTTGACGGCTGGTGTAAACAACCATTTCCACGTGTTATTTACATTAAATATACTATCCCTTATGCTGATGCCATATAAGTAGCATTTTTTTTAAATGGTCGTACAGAACATAGACAGAGTAAAATGAACACCATGAAAAATAATGGGACAGCTCATGCTAATCATACGGTTTTGCGATCAGGACATGGATAGCTCTTGTCGTCAGACAATAGAGCTGGCAGAATGTTAAAGATGGTGCTCGTGATAGATCATCAATTTACTCGAGGTCGCTTGCTTGAACGATCAGACTCTGGTCATAGCGCTACGCAGGTAGAGCGGAAGCCTTGACTCTTAAATGGGACGGTGCATAATATCATTGTTAATTTTTGTGAGGCAAGTAAAAGGGCAGCTAATCATCGACCAGGACGACCATCAACGACTAGAGAACGAACTAAAAGAATCCTTTTCCATCATCTTAGATCTATAGTCCATGCACTGGGTTTTGCAGACATCGTCAATACGGTAAATGTACCACAGCGTACAGCTCAGTGCTATTTGCATACCCAAGGTACATTGGAAGTGAGACCCGACCCCAAAAGCCAATGTGAAGCAGCGCATTTTTTAATGGGGGTCCAAGAAATGATACGCGGATCTGTAACATTTTGAACGTTCGTTTCGTTCCCTAACGATCCTCGTTTTTATCAGTTCACGTCGAATAGATGAACATAATTGTGGAGAGAGGCCGGTCAAGCAGGATTCAGACGAGGCCTGCTTACCTACAGCCTATTGTTCAATAGCGTAGTGGGGCCAGCGGTTTGGCTGACTGGAAAGACTGGCCCGGTGTTCATCGATGGGCATCTAAACTCTGCTGTCTGCACGCCCATTTTAGACAATCATCTCATGCTACTTTTCCAACAAGGAGTTCTGCATCCAAGACAGTTACGCAACTCGTCACGCCTTCAAAACCATCACCCGAGGAGGCAGAGGAATCGCAGGTCCTTCCTCGGACAGGAATCCGACTGAAGACGTGTGGCAGCAACCTTGATCTCGAAAACTCTGAAGGGAAAATCGACCGAACATCGGCACAATCTACAGTACAGTGCCATTTTAACTCTTATTGGATCAATACCAAAACGTGTCCTAATCTTCATGAAGCACAGGGACAGCTACTAGGTATCAGTTTTATGCCTTCGAGTACATACGTGCTACGGTAGAATTATTTATGCTTCAAGATTCGTTTATGTCAGTCATTCAGAAATACAGAGCACCTTTTGGGTAAAAATTCCTCGCTGCAGACAATACCCCGATTGTAACCAGTCGAACTTTCTTTCTCTTTAACAAATAAAGTGATGGAAAACTTTTGACCGTGAAAATGATTTTATTCTTTTTCTGACCATTATTTACGCCTTGCTGTTAATTTTCTCTGTTTATTATTAAACTTTTATCAATATTTTGATATTTCTTAGCCGGACTTATCTTTAGGCGTGGATGGTATCTTCACTCACGAAGTCCACCAAAATCACAAGTCATTTCCCCACCCAATTAGTGACTGACTTTCAATTGCGAACGCTCGCATTTATTGGCTTATTTAACACTCGGAAAGATCGCATATTATACGAACAATCTTATTTCTTCTTGTTATATGCTTGTCATCCATTTATTTTACTCTTATCTCTTGGCTTTTGTTCTCGATAATGATTAAAGAGAACAATAACATCTTATTTCAGCTGCATCGAATACAGCGGATGTATAACAAAGACCAGCGTCAACTAACGGTAATGACACTAATCAGGCTCGTTAAGCAAACTCTTGGTTACGTAAAACACAAAATTTGGACTTTTAAATAAGTATTTATTACCTAGCAGACGATTTAAAGCTGAATTTATAAAATAATTGCCTTGTCGCTCGCTTTGTCGGTTAAGGGGCTAAGGAGGTTGCGGAGCTGCTGTCTCTCGGTTACGCGCGCTTGGTTACTGACGAGGTTGCGCGACCAATGAGGAATTCGAAACGTTTCTCTAACGTCTGATCTCAAGCCGAGGCGGGTGATACCGCTGGACCGCCGCAGCTGAGGGATTTCTGGTCGGCGTCGGCTCGACTCGGGCGTATCTACCCGCCGAGATCTCCTCCCGCTCTTCTTCACCGGCCGGCTTTCGTCGTTTCCTCCCGATACTCCGGTTTCCTCCCATGTCCAAAAACTTGAAAACTTCCAGCAAGGACTTCTCCGCCGAAGCTGGAAGCGCCGGGCTCTCGCAGCGCAGGCAGGCTTGTCTTTCTTACTAAAGAGGTTATCTATCTCCTTTGTAGAGGCTGATGGGCGACAAAAGACAACAGCAGAACCAGAGTTTCTGAGTCAGGATATCATCCTCAGAGTGAACGTCCGTATTGTTAAAAGGCTCACTTTCGTTTGGATCATGTCTGTCCTTAAATCGGCGATCAAGTTATCGATAAAACAAATGCGCCAATTAAAAGTTAACTACTTCGATATAATTTAAAAACAAGCACCGAAGCGTTATTCGTGAAGCGGTGACGTCATAACTGCAGGTGGTTTTTTTTTTGTTTTTTTCTCGTTGACGTCACAGACAGATTCTTTCTCGAAATGTTGCACTTATCAAAGAGTGAAACCCGACTCTTTGAGCATCGTGAATAGTCCAAATACTCAGAGAAAAAATAGGGGGGGGACTAGAAAACAACTATGCTGTACATTTATGATACACGCGTGAATAGCGTTTGCTATTCTAATAAAGACCACTGTACCTGTATGGCATACTCCAGGTGTTGGAGAACCAAACTCTTGTGTAACAGTACTAACATTCCTCCATGTTTTGTGTGATCTATTTGTTTATAACACCATACCGATTTCGAACGTTTAAACAAAAGGGGGCAACAGCCAACGATTATTTTATCTCGGACAACAATAACAAAAAAAGTGAACAATACAGATCTCAACGAACAAATAAGCCCCGTGTCTTTCGTCTGTCGACACCGAGTTTCAACGCAAATAAATGGTACCCCGACAGAGTTTATCTCAATATCAGTCGCTCGGGGGCCAGATGTTTGAAAAAAAAAATAACCATAATAATAAAGCTGACTTGTTACACAACTATAAATCTTTTCCCCGTTTTTGTTTGCTCTAGCAATTATTTAACCAAGAGTGAAAGGAAAGAAGTCCTACTTTATTAAGAAAGATCAATATTTGAAAGAGAAATTACACTCGAATTGAGTTAAACGATCGTATATCTAATGCCTTAAGCGATACAATGATTTTAAAAAGAGTTATTTGGTTACATGAACTGTAGAATTTAAGTCATTAGGTTTCGGTGGTGCGGAGACAAATATCGAAAAAGCAGAAGTCATTTTCGAGTTATGCAATAACGGCTTACTGGCTCCCATCGAGCCCCACGAGCAGGTCCGAGAGAAATGAGAGGGCACTTTCAAAGGGAATTGTTTTTGTGATAGACAGACAAGAAGTTTTCTGTAAGTACGAAAAAAATATCTTTCGACACTTTTCCAAGTCGAGTGGGAGAGGAGGTGGTGGGGGAGGGGAGAGGGACGAATCCACAGTCCTCTCAAAAACGCATATTACGCTGAGATTCCTGCGTTCTGCGTCATAGGTGTGCGTCGAGCCTCCTGCCGCTCGCTAGAATGCTGCCGTCGGGTTGCTACCTTCTGGCCCCGCCCAGGAGTTAGAAAAGGGGCCGCAACGGGGGATCTCCGCAGACATCGGTGCGAGAAATATTTTTGTCTTCGGGACAAGCATACGTCTGAACTTGTGGCGGGGCGAAATTCTGAGTTAAAACAGGTGCTTGAATAACGGCTTAAAGGTACCTACGACCGTCAGCAATTAATTAATGAAGGGCTCGAACAGCCGCCGTCTCTGCCTCGCTTGTGTATGTAGATTACTGAGAAGTGTTATCGATCTATTCGTGTAACTAGATTCTTTAGGGAACACCATTGTTGAGATCACCCGTTGGTAATACGAAAAAAAGATTTTTACCTCTGGCTTTACTTAAATCCGTTCTCTACGAAAACAAGATATTAAACTGTTTTTACAAAAAGACTACATTTAAAAAACTAATATATATAAAACAGAAGAAAACCTGGGTATAAAATACAAATAACACTTGATAGAATCGCATCTCACGTGTAAAAGTGAAATACTCCACAGTAAGTCACGTGTTGATATAGTAAACTGTGATTGGTTGTTATGCAAGCAGTCAGAAAGTGCAACAGCTGCAGAAGAACTGTACAAGTATAGACAGTGACGTCAATGTTGTGTGGTGACTTTGGCTCCTGAAATGGAGATATCACATTACAAGTGTATAGAAATAAAAGTCTTAGCTGGTGAAGGGTAGTCCATGCGGTGGATGGCAGCCCGACTTCATGTTTTAGAAGGATCTGTAAGACGAGAAGCATACGCCAAACTGGTACAGTGGACAATAGGCGAGGTCGAGGAAGGAAGTCCGAACTCTCCAAAAGTGATGTTAAGTACCCCAGTACGTTATAGAAGACGACCAGCTAGTAAAGATCTCGCGAATGATCGAACTTTTAGTACATGTGTTAACGTTTCTTCAGGAACAGTGAAGTACACATTAGCGAGATGTGGTCTCATTTGATGTACAGCTTTCCAAAAACCTATCCAAGGGAAGACAACCAAAAGCAAGGTTGGAATGAGCAACAGAAATGGAACAGTAAGACGATCAAGCCTGCAAGAAGGTGCTCTCTTTAAGATGAATCTAAATTTGAATTTGGCAATAACCATTAGCAATTTGTTTGAAGATTGACCGGGAGGTGGTATAGCAGTCGGTGTACAACAGCTACAGTGAGGAATATAGGTGGATCATTACAATTCTGGCTGGGACGGCATATCAGCAAAAAACATCAGAGATCTGCATAAAATCGAAGGATTACTGACTGTCAACAGGTACAGGAAAATTTCCATCCATCGTGCCATTCTACCAGGAAGACATCTCATTCAGTGGGGTTCATCTTCTGACATTGACGTCAAGCGTACAGCCAATGTAGTGAAAACTTTCTGGAACGTGAAGAAACTGATGGGACACTCGCAAAGACTTCTTGGCCTGCACAAAGTCCTGATACGAACAAATCATTAAAGCTATACAGGATTATATGGCTACTGAGAAAGTCAGACAGCAATCAAACATCTTGGATGAACTATGGAAAGAGCTACAAGATATTTAAAACAACATCCCAAGTCATAAACTGATAGAGAACAAGGTGTCATGCTCCATATAAAGAAAGGACTCACATACCAAATACTGCTGTACTGTTCAACTATTCGTTTTCTTTTGCATAAATTCTGATAATGCATTGTGTTGAACTACATTCATAATTTATTTGAAATTACTCATTATATGTGCATCTTATATGTTTGTTTTCATAATTATTTGCAATACATATACAAAAACCAAGGTGTCTGCGATGTAAGAAGAATGCCTTGATTTTCTAACCGTGTGGTGTTATACCATGAGGTGGTTACTTTTTGGAAAGTAAAAAGTATTTACTAAAAGATCACGTGCGTGAAGATTTACATGCTAGCGGGTTTAAATGGGAAACACCGTTTAAGTTTTTAATAAGGAATCTGCTGATTGTTCTGATACTACGTAACGCCCTATCGTACCACGCGCAGGTTTCAGTGATGGGAAATTTAGTTTCACCGAAATATGGTTGTTCATTCATCCTTAACCATAGAAACGGCCACGTCAAGAATTCAAATAAGATCTCCACGTGCATTGTGAAGGAATGGCCAGTTCTGTTTTACTGCTACGTCATTCATCAAAAACTAACTATCAGTAGGTGTGTCCAGCTTGTTAATTCTAAGTGGTACTTCGAAATTTTCGGGAGCAGGGTAAGAGTTGATTTCTTGATATTGATCGCATTTCTTCTGCTTGAAGTTCGATCTAAAACTAAACAGGGTGAGGGCAGAACCCCAACAGGCCAGTGGCACTAGCGCCATTAATAAATCAAAAAAACTTATTGGAAACATCCGAGCTGCTACCACATGTAGAAAGTTTTACTGTTTTTTTTTCTTTCCCATGTTCCATCGGAAGCGGTAGCGATGGGAATACACGAGAATAAAATATCGTGTGTCCATCGACCGCCCTGATTATCAGCTCGGTGGGGGGGGGGGTAGGTTGTCATTAGTTACAAGAGAATATTTATTTGTTATTTTGAGCGGGATAAATCATCAGCGCACGTATTTTTTTTTAAAAAAAAGTCCTTTGTCGCCTTTTATAATCTCTCTCTCTCTCTCTGTGTGTGCACTGACGTCACATCCCTTTGCATACTGACGTCATATCTCTCTCTTTGTGTGTGTACTGACATCATATCTCTCTCTGTGTACACTGACGTCATATCCCTCTGCGTACTCATGTCATATTTCTCTCCCTGTGTACTGACGTCATATATCTCTCTTTGTGTGTGCACTGACGTCATATCTCTCTCTGTGTACACTGACGTCATATCCCTCTGCGTACTGATGTCATATTTCTCTCCCTGTGTACTGACGTCATATATCTCTCTTTGTGTGTGCACAGACGTCATATCTCTCTGTGTACACTGACGTCTTATCCCCCTGTGTAGTGACGTCATATATCTCTCCCTGTGTAGTGACGTCATATATCTCTCTTTGTGTGTGCACTGACGTCATATCTCTCTGTGCACTGACGGCATATTTCTCTCCATGTACTGACGTCATCTCCCTCTCTCCGTTTACTGATGTCATATCTCTCTCTCTCTCTCTCTATTTTTTCTTCCAGGTTTTGCATCCCTGTACGACGAGCGAAATGTGTCTGCACGGAATCTCTAGGGCAGTCTCTCTCTCTCTCTCCGCCTGCTGTAATGTTCAGAAAACGCTGCCAAATCGCCAGCTAACCCGCCAATTAAGCAGGAATAGGCGGGCACGTTATTTACCTTAATAGAATTAACCCAGATTTCTTGACGGCGCGAGGGAGATGTCTAATTACGATGTAGTGGGCGGACGACCAAGCGCTGATTTTGGGTACCACTATGGTAACCTGAGAATCATGCGCCAACCCAATTTGCAGCCTCAACCCTTCGTTATACAGAAGCTGTTTGTTTTTTTTTTTAATTATTCTTTTATGTCATTAGTAAGGAAATAATTGCGAAAGTTGCCAGACAAGACCCCATTGGTCACGAGTTTCGTCTAATTTAATCCGCTTACAATTACAGATAATTTTCAAAGACAGAAGCTCCTGTCGCAGGGAACTGGAGGAAACTGTCAAAGAGCTTTTGGAGTCAATTACCTTTTCACTCATGGTCAATAAAAGTTCCGAACCTACGTTACTGGTGTCTAGACGGAAGCTGCTGTCACCGGAACGGGACGACGGATAGAAAAACACCAAAGAAATCTGAAAAGGGATTGTCCTATATCTGGTTTATTGGTGGGAAATAAATAGCGTGGGTATCCGTTGTATGCAAAACTAGATAGCCCTATTTAAATTCTTTGATAGTCGCGCCACATATTGAGAGTTTTCCAAATTTGGACGCCTTGACAGTCATATCTCATCTGTCATTTTGTAAATCAGTGCGCTTCAGCATTGCCATAACTGTTCTGTGTTTTAGAGTTCGTAAATAGCTTTGGACACAATTTCCGCTCACATGATTAGTGTAAACCTTCCTACACAAAAAACTCCTCTTCTTTACTTCCCCACCGCAGGCACACACACACACACACACACACACACACACACACACACACACACACACACACACACACACATATATTCAATTATGTGCACCTAAAAGAGAAAAGAACAGACTCAGACTTAAATGGAAGAATCAAAAACAAATTTCGTAACAGTATAGTAAACATATTAAAAGCATTAAAACAGTTTGTTGATATTCTTATGAAGCTAAAACATAGAGTTATGTCCCCTGTATAGAGTACATCTCGCGCTATAAAATTCTTTCAGAAATTATCCTACTCTATATCGCTACGTAGATATCTCCACGTTTCTGTCACAACTCCGGAAGTCTTCTAGTTGTAACGTTTCGTTATGAAAAAGATTCCGCCGAACCTTCAGTCGGAATTCAAAGAGGTGCCTCGTTTATATTGAACAGTCTGTAGTTTCTGTTGTTGGGCTGGTACTGTAAACGTCGCGCGCTCGTTGTTTGGAATCTGACTGGATTCTTGGAAGAATCGCGTCCGCAGGCCAGAAAAATGGATACATTTTACTCGAAAACTTACTCTTGGACGGAATCAGTCAGAATGGCATTGGTCCCGCTCACATTTGATTTGGTCGTTTGTTCTGTCTCCCATCAGTAACCAGTCTTGTTTTCAGTATCTGTTGTTGCATAAATTCCAATTTAGCTCCTAACCAAACCAGGCCATTTTTTCTCCGCCGCCGTCAAATAGCCGGGTATTTTCAATAGGAATTGGGAGGGGACAAGCGTGTCTACCCCAATGGGCCTCCACGGCACAGTTGACGCCCCCTAGAGATTCCTTATGATTCTTCAAAGAACTGGTAAATTATTCTTGGGGGAAAGAGGGTGAGGCAAACATTACTTACTCTTGGAAGACTTATAAATGTACAGAACTCGGGTACCATTACGAGTTAATGAGAAAAATAATGTTTTTGCAACCAATCAGCTCTGCTCAATAGTCTTTAGATTGAAAATACGATCAAGTCAGTGCCTGTAGATACCGACAAAACATCGTTCCGACTGTGCAGGTTTATGGCATTAACTTTTGAAAGGAAGGATACGAAATTTTATATATTTACAATAACTAGATGGCGTTTAATGTAAGCGGATCAGTTTGAACGTAGAGCAGCCAAAGTTGTTTTCTTTGCCAGAAGAGCGCCCAAGTTCAGAGTTCGGTAACAGCTCCTACTGATTCCACTTTGTTGACATAGATTCCCCTCTTTCGGATCTGACGACGACCGTTAGACGCTGAGGCGGGCAGACTGGCACTTTTCATACCGAACTGCACTGGTTTCCGCCCATCTCGCTCATGGAAACAAATTGACATGTTATGGCGATAAACCTCTATGAAGCTGCCAAAAGTTCTTCAAGGTAAATTAAATAAATTAAATATTAGACAATTCTATGATATCAAGATTCGAGCTATAAATGTACTCATGAAAATAATGTTTAGGGTTGATGCACGTGTTTTAAAAAATGCATTTTTCTATAGTTGATATTAAGTTGAATAGCGAATAGCCAATTATTAATTTATTTTTAAATTGTCAACTACAAAAGCTAAACTCCTACATTAACCAGCCCTTGGAGTTTACTATACTTTGCAACTATTTTATTCACCTGCTCATTTATTTTTTACGTTTCGTGAATAGCCAAAGCTCCGCACCTTTGCTTACCATTCTTTCTTCTGTCACTGATACTTCTCAAAGAGTTTTCTAAACACTTTTTCTGGTCATTGCCTTCAGAATGCTTGAAACTTCTGTCTCACATTCAGTCAAACTCCAGGGAGATTTTTAAAAATAATAATAAACCAAGATTTTGGCAAACAGGAATTTAAAAAAAGAAAATCGTTATAAAGGTTCTGATAATCTTCAATCCTGTAAGTCCTTAGCGGTCCTTTTCTATGCCACAACGTTCAACGTCAACCTTATGCCAGCGACCGAATTCCATACTTAAAACGATGGTTGAAACGTTTCTCATGTTACGAAACACATCTAGCACTCGTTCGTTAATTGACGCGGTAGCGGAAAAACCAATCTTGAAGTTATGCAGCTTTAATAGAATTAACTGTAAATGAACATTTTAACAAAGAACTTTTGACAGACGTTTAACAGAACTTAAAGATCACTTACGTTCATTGTGAGCACAGTTATTATAATATTATTATAAGCAGCATGACGTCAAGTACACTGACGCTCATAATTATGAACTATACAAATAAATTTCCGATACATTATTAATTTATTAGTGTATACAATTACATGTAGATTGTAATATAACAGTTACGAAACATTTTTGACAAAACGCGTTGGAACTTTAATTACACATGATATCTTTCCATGAATTTTCTTTTTTTTTTTCATTTTCATTGGTGAGTTCACAAATGTGGCTGTCACTGTGCGCCCTTAACATTCTATTTCTTTAAAGAAAAATTTGGGAATAAAATCTTATTTAATTTGTTTATTTTAAGCTTACAAGAACAAACCTCTAGGCGTGTTAGCTAAATCTTACTGCCATTTCAAAAATACGCGCATATCATATTTTTTTCTTTATAAATTCAAATAAACTACCTTTATTATTTTGTCCAGTTTTCAGTAATTTTTAATTGTTTGCATTCAGTATACTTTCACTATGCAAATTCCCCCCCACTTTTAATATACTATGGGATACCCAGTCTGGTTGCTGTAAAAGTAAGTTGTTACAGATCCAGTTTTTCCTAATTAACGTATGGATGAGCTATAATCGACGTCATTCGCTTTGACCTTTAGCATATGACGTCGATTATATCTAATCTATGCGTTAATTAGGAATTAATGGAGCTGTGACAAATTATCCCTACAGAAACTAGTCCAAGCCTCCAATTTATCTTTATTGCCTTTGACATGCTAGATTTTCTTTTATTTGTTTCTAATATGCTATTCAGTATATTACTTCTAATTTACTGCGGTGTTCGTTTTGCCTCTGATAAACTATATTAACTTCTAGCACTTGATCACTGGACACGTATTCTATTTGTTTCGAACATTTTTTTTTTTTATGTATGCATATTTAAAAAAGTTTTCTAGGGCCGATATTTCCTCAAAGAATCGATGTCTCTTTCTAATATTTGACATGTCTACAAAAAGTGTCTCGAAGCCGGTAAAATTAAATTTTATTAATATAATTCTGTGTCAGTTTGCTTTAATAATTTATAATGAACTGGGTTCAAGGTGATAAATAAAACAACAAACAGGTAGTTATCAGATCCGTTGTCTTTGCGTAAGAAATCTAGAATGTCTACTTACAGATCTTCAGCTGGGTTGACGCGTATTTGCCTATGATCGATGGGAAATTGTTACATATGATTCTAAGCCAGTATAGCATAATCAGTTTAATTAACTATATTGTTTAACCCAATTTCCATGTTGTTATATGAAATCGTCAAGCGTCAAGGCGATTGAAAATAATTATCATGAAGCTAACACTTTTAGCAAATGCTTTACTAAGATGACAGGTTACGTTAAAAGCGGTCTTAGCGTCAGAGAATATTTAAACGGTCACGTGTTTTAGCACATCAGTAATATTTTAACACTTAAATGTGTGAGAGGACAGATGTAGTAGACAATCTAATTGAACAGACCTGAACCAAACTATCAGGTGGTCAAGCAAGCATCCAGCAGTAACCAAGCGCATTTCCAAAGATTCCTGATGTGGTGTCTGTGTTCTGCGATTTTCAGATGAGGTAAGTGAGAGAATGACTGGACATTCAGGTCGATGTCAGAAGTTTCATGAAGGACAAGCGAGACTCAGAAAAATATGTATTCTCTCCAACTCTCCGTCATGTGTTCGATTTTACGAAGTGTCTCTGTTCCACGTGATGTCACTTACTGAAACCACGCGGGATGTGAGATGTCTACGACGGTCGAAGAACAAAGATGAATTTCCAAGAGCCAAAGGTGATGAGTTACGTTGGTAACAGCTGGATCCTATAACAAACTGTTTTATTCCGGGTATATAACGGGTGTCATGGCTGATGCAAAGCTGCGCGACCGTCTGGGCACGTAGAGGCGGAAATAGCTTCGCAAGAGTCTGACAACTAAGACATTCTGCCGTTTTACAAAGAACCGATAACGAAGTAAGTCACCTGACCTGCCAGCTGGCCGACAGTGAGAAGTCGGTATAGACATGTGAATGTGTTGGAACATAGTCCACACTTTAAGATGTTTTCATCGAAAACGTGCAAATGTAAACTGACGATGCATTTTACGAACCTTTGTCGTGTGAACTCTGAGTGATCGGCCATACATTGACGTACACATGGGCCGTCCCTTATCGGTGCATATCTGTAATAAGACTGTGTTTTCACTCTCATTCTCTCGTATTGAATGCTGTGCACCAGGAATAGATAAGGGAAGTGCAGGTCCAACGTGAATCTCCCTAAGTTACGCGACAAAAGTTGTTCTTTGATTTTTATTACTTTCGTATTTCTTCCTTCCAGCATTCTACCTCACCTGTTCCCTAGGTAACAAGAACAAACTAAATCAAGAGGTGTACAAGATATACCTTTCTTCTAGACACAGGGTGACTTTCAAACGTTAAACCCTTCATTGCACGAACTATTGCGGAAAGTGGCCTGAAACTGAACCGGACTTTGTGATGATTCCAAGAGGTTTCCGCTAAGCGGAAATGCCGGCGTCAACGTGCTGTGTGTGTGTGTGTGTGTGTGTCTGTCCTGTTCCAGAGTAAAACGAGAAAGTGCTTGTTTCGGATTTGCGCAAGATTATCCTCCAAAGAGCTCTCTCTCTCTCTCTCTCTCTCTCTCTCTCTCTCTCTCTCTCTCTCTCTCTCTCCAAGCTTGACGGTCATCCATCGGCTACAGAGTTGTCGCAAGCCAGTACGCCAAACATCTACATCGCTGCTGTAGTCATCATGGTGATCAGGGTTAACAACAGAATATTACTGTATCATTGGCGGTCTCTATTGGCTGCTAACTATTACAATCTACAACGGATGGGTCTCTGGTCGTGTCGCCTGAGTATAGGCACATGCCGGCTGTTAATGAAAACCTGTGCCCTGACTCACCTTGTTGTTTTACGCTATAACTTGATATTTCTCCAAGAATTTCAAGACATCTGGAAATAGACCCCCTCTCTCTATTTCTTTATCCTACAGTTAATTTCTTAAACATTTCTTTTTCCACATTCCAAGATTTCCATATTTATATATATAACAACAAGTTTCAGACGGAAAATTACTTTAAAATTAGGATTTCGGCATGTACTCCTAAACCACTGGTATTTAGCATAGTGACGGAGTTCTAGGAAATACAAAGTATAATTTATCAAACGTAACTTAATTTGTTTTATATTTTTGAGAATCAAAACAGCCTACTTTCAACGTGTCACTAAATATCTTAAGGCTAATGAAATTATAGTAAATAAAAATGAAATATTTGGGGATCATAACTTTTAAAAATATGTGAGAAACTAATTTCTAATGTAATTCGACTAGATTTTAACGATAAACTTCCACTGAATTATTAAACTGAGTAAGCTTATTACAGTAGAATTGATAATAGTAACGATAACTCTAGAGAAATGGGGAGGTAACTCTTGTATTTTTAACCAAGAACTACAAAACCACGGTGCTTTAGGAAACCTTTCTGTTCTGATATCCTATGCTTTATATATATTATAATTTCACTTGGGTGATGTAGGAGTGGAGAGAAAAAATGTTAATACCTCTCAAAGATTAAATTAAATTAATGTTTTGATAAACGAACTTAATTTACTCCATAACCACAAACAATTTTTGTAATATAAATATCAATGATTTCAGCAAAATTTAAATAAAATGAATGAAGATTTTTTTTAAACAATAGTACAGTTGACGCTTTCAACCGAGAATACCATAATCAACTTTATATACGTCACAGTTGTGCAAAATTGTTTGTTGTATGCCGTTCCTACTTGTCAATGGTTTCAAAAGAAGAACTATAAAAAAGAACCACAAGACGTTTTCCAAAGTATCAGTATAAACATATTTAATTATTTATTGTATGAAGTTGAGAAGTCATTATTAATTATCGCAGTTAAACCAAAATAAAACTTGCAATTTTCTCATCTCCAAAATAAAGTAAACTTTGGCCACACATTGAACGTATACAGAAGTGTTCTTTATTCCTTTCCTCATGAACACCTGACTTGACTTCGAGGTCTTGAAGATATCTCACAAAGGTGAGCTAGAATGGAGGGATGTGAAGCATCAGCTTTGGTGACCAAGCACGTTACCTAGGTACATTTAAGGGGACCTCATTAAAGAGGGTTTGGCATCTGCACTATCTTTAGATATCGTTTTTGTTTGTGTTTATTTGTTATGTGGAGCACAGGCTGCTGGGGACGATACTTTATGCGGTCAGAGGATGAAAAAGTCTTAGAAGTAGTCGCAGGAAGCTTTTAATAATGGAACAACGGAGAAAGAAATGGGTAGCGAAACGTGGAAAATACTTTCTTTACTTGCTTTGAGTTCAGCCGGACTTCAGCCATGGGGGAATCACAGGTGGAATCAAATGGCTGTCCTAAAAAAAAAACACGACAGCAAACAATAGATTTTCAACCGATTATTTTTTTTTTATAAATTTCCCTTTTCAAAAACTTCCATAAAACTACTTGAGGGTGTAAATGGAATCGTTATTATCTGATGGCCAACTGTATCATTTACGGAGACATTCGAATAATACATTCATTTTCTAAATGTATAACTTTGAAGTTTTACAAGATGTTTGATCAAACCCGAATGAAGCCATTTATTTTAAAGCTGTACTCAAGCTTTGATTAAATCGAAATTAGGGCATTTCTTAAAGTGCATTTGAACTACCTACCTTACGGTTAATGAGATGAAAATTAAGCGTAAAAATAATAATACATTTTTTTTCTTAAGGAGTAACTAAGCGAAAATGATTCTTTATTCACGGAACGTGTGCAATCACAAGGCTTCGGCGCAGTCACGTGTCTAGACCAGGGGTAATCTATGTGACTTACGTGTTTTATTCAGAAAGTAATAATTAATAAATTTAACGGTGACTCAACTCACGAAATAAGTATTAATGTTTCAGTACAGCCCAGAAAAGCTTTTAGTTATATAATCCACGCCTTTTCTAAAGAAGAAGGAAGAAGAATGTCTGAGGTAGGTAATCACGGACGACCATGATTATGATATTTTATTTTTAATTTTCAAATAAAATAAAAAATCTTTTGGTAGGATTCCTTTTTTCTCTTTCAGAAAGAGAGGTGAAACTGTTAGTAGCGGTTGTTGTGGGGGAAAAACAAAAGTAAAGGACAGTAGGCGATCGAAGCTTAATGGCGACGAAGTGTGACGACAAGGAACACTTGCGTTTGTAGAGCCTCGCAGCCGGCAGGAAGTTGGTCGCCAGATGATGATCGCAGGAAGCACTGGGTGGCGCTGGTGTGCCTCCAGCGACGGTGGGGGGGGCGCCTTCGCTAAAACCCCCGCCTGAATTACTTAATAGATCGGCGCTTCCTGCTGATTACGGCGCGGCTCGCGTTTGTTCTCGAAGCGCACACACGACAGCAGAATGTCGCCTCTCTGAACTCGGCGTGATTGATCGCATCGGCACGGGATCTCACGTGCTGACTCGAATCCGGCGGGGGGGGAGCAGGGGAGGAGAGGGACGTGGAAATCATCTCCGCTACAGATAGTGTGCATGTGCGGGTCCGCGCGCGCGTTCTGATTTTGCACGTGCGTATTGTAATCAAGATCGGAGAAGAGCCACAAAGCTGCCCTCCCCCCCCCCGTCCAGAGATCCTTTATACCGACAACGGGGTCGCCGTTTAGTCGTTTCACTGGCAGTAAGGGCCTTCGTAACGGGCCACCAGATACGAAAGGTAGTAAATAAACGCCATTTAAATTTCACGCGAGACACGCACGGTCTTCTAGTTCTTCGTGGCAGTTAATTGGAGTTGTCCCCCCCTCCCTACTACAATATTCTGGTGAGAGGGGTCGGGAGGTTGCTGACTGCGAGCCAGTCCCCACCGGTTATGGGGGGGGGGGTCATCTCTCGTTTCCTTCGCTTTTCTGCTGACGAAAACGAGCGAAATCCCTTTTTTGTTAAAAATAGTATTACCCCCCCCCCCACCATTGAGTAAGACCCTTAATTAGAGATATGCAATGTTTTGTCGGCGGTAGCCTCTGCCCCAAACTGTGCGCCGCTGGTCTGTGACGACCGGGGCGAGCGGAGGGGCAGCCAGCCTGTCGCTGTATGATTATAACATCTCGCAGCGGAAAATCGCCGACCACCGGTTGCCGGCTCACATTTCTCGTTTAGAGATTAAACTATTAGGCGAAATGAATCGTCTCCAACAAACGGCCGCAAATATTCCTCACCGTCGGTTGACGCACTTTCGGAGAAAACAGGTATAACGAGACGTAAAGTCCATTCCTATCCGCAAATGCCACGAGAAGTTATTCTTTACTGGTGAACATCATGAAAAATCTGTCTGTCTTTGTCAGTAGATTCCACCTGAAGCCTTCTGAAGCCGTGGATGCCACTAGGGACCTCGAAAGGCAAATAAGTCGCATTGACCATCGTTTAAAGTTAACTTTTAGCAGGAAGCGTCTGTTTAAAGCAGGATTCTATTAACCGTTACTAGGTAACTGGACGTGATTTGTTGCCCTGCGGTACAGTGATGGTTAATTGCTTTTATAAGTCAAACCGATGGACCTACATCCGAAGATGGAAGAGAGGCGGCCCCCCCAACAAAAGGCCCCGACAGCCCCATGCTTTTCCGTACCAAAATAAATCAAATTTTTTATTAAAAAATCATAAAGTTTAAATTGTATAAACTTAACAATAACAGATTAAGCAGAGAAATAAAGTTTCAAACGGTGCATAGTAAAACAGTTTGAATAAATTTACAAGTAAACTGCTAACGCAATTAGAAAGCACGTGAACTTTACAAGAAGAGATGCGTGTCGGCCATTGGAGTAGAAAACAAACTTCCGAAGGAGTACAGAAATAAGGGGTTAAAGAGTGGACAGGTCCGACCTGGGGTGGAAATGCAAATTATCAGGATATTTCGTATTAAGCGGAATCGTGAAAAAATGTTTTTTGCATAATTAAGTAAACCGGGTGTCAGTGGAAGAGATACCGTGGAACAACAACAGCAAAAGTCCATCTTATTTTTTAAAAAGTTGGCAGCGCGGTAGTCCACTGGACTGCTATGTTTGAGGGGGGGCGGCCCCTTGTCGCTCTTTCTTCGCCAGCCAGTCGCGTGGGTTTCCTCCAAGCATTTATGTTTCCTCCCACATCTATAAAGGAAGGGTTTTAGTAAGAACGATCACTATGTCATCCATTCTGCGTAACGGCACGAACTTACCAACTCGTGCGATCCGCATGAGTTGCTCTGAAAGATGCTCTCCTGACGCCTGCCAATCTTATAAGAAACAGGTGACTTTTTCTTTCTCTTAGTGTAGTTTAGAGTTAATAGAAAGCGTTGGTGCGCTGCGAAGTCCTTGGATAGACGTCCCGCAGTGACTTGCTCGAACATCGCATGGTGGCGTAGATGAGATATTTATCTGGGTCGGCTGAGCGGCAGTTGAGGTGCAAGACTGTCAAACGTTATCCGCTGAGTCCGCCACTACAAGTACCTAGAAAATCTCTACTAGAACCATACATTTTCCAATCCATGCACTCGGATGGTAAAGAAAAACAAGATAGACAAAAAAAACCATGCAAACTAGCTGAACACGACCGGGATTTGAACTTGGGCTCTCTACCTTAGTAGTCCATCTGAACCAGCCAAATAATAACATAAAATTAAGTGTTAAAGAAAATGTATCTAGATTTTAGCAAATTTAAGAAACGAAAACAATAAGATAATTTAGCTTAAATAGAGTTGCAGTGTCTACGCATAAAATGGTTGGATTTCTAAGTAAATTAATCTGGTGGAGGATAGATCTGCTAGCATTATCGGCCTTCTAATGTTTTCAGGAACATAGCGTCTGCATTAAAAGTGAAATAACAGATTTATTAGACTGTCATGGTTGAGGCTCTGAGTTCGAATCCAGGTTGAGACCGGCTTGATTTGCCGTACCTCCCCTGGTATGGTTTCCTCTCACATCTAAAAAAAAAATAACGATTTCTAGGTACACATGGTGAAAATTCCACGGGTAACTTTCGACTGTGTTTTTGTTATCCCGGGTACCGCTCAAGAGCGCCCAACCATACCTCGATAACTACTTGCTTGGCCACCAGGGCTAATACTGCGCACCTTCTGTACTTCTAGTTCCCTGCCGTGAAAAAGTTCTCATTCGGAACAGGGTTAAAACACGTGGTTAAATATTGGCTTAAAACCTGAAATGAAACCAATCAATCGATAGAAAAAATTAATTGCTTAAGCAGCACAAAAGAGGGGGAGATTAAGGAATTGAACTGGCTTTCAAGTAAATTCAGCTGGGATCGAGTTATTCTAGAAACAAACTTATTTCGAGGCACCATCAAAATGACAGATATTACCGTAAAGTGGTTAAGTGTTGTGAAAAGAGACTTTAAAAGACAAGCGGATCTGGTCAGAACATAACCGCTGGAGTATAGACAAATGAACCCCGGCGCGCACCTGCTACAATAATATAACAATAATTAGAATAATAAATTAGTAAAGCGATCAGCAGCAGATATACCAGCGTGGCTGGAACAGGAATAGATCTAAGAATACATAATTTATTCTGAAGGTTTTGGATTTAATGTTGCAAAAGCAAAAGTTTTTCTAAGCTAATTAAGATTTAATTCTGTGCGGTATCGGAACCAGTCAGAGAGAGAGAGGGGGGGTTAGAAAACCGACGAACAAAGACTTTCTCGTTTAAACAGGTAGAGCTGCCGCCTGAAAACAAAACAAAGAAAAAAGAGAACTAGTAAGTTTCTGAAGAAACAAACGTGGCCCTTCAATTAGCATACTAACGTAAAGTGGGGCGGGCAGGGGGAGAGAGAGAGAGAGAGAGGAATGTTACCGTAGACAAGAGTTTACATCATTCTGGCTCAATCGCAACAAAAAAAAAAAAGTTTTTTAAAAATTGCCACTAGTTACCTGGCGGAAATTAGACGGGACAGAGAAACCTTGACAAAGGTGATCTGTAATCGACCCGAAGATCGATGAGAGCTGCTTGACAAAATGAAAAGTTGGTATCTACCTGTTGAAATGCGCGTGTACGTGTGATACGGGTCGAACCTCTTGTCAGCTGGACAGGTGTATTTAGGACACGGAACCAGAGGTCGAGACGAAAGAGAGAAGGCGGCGGCGGAAAGGTAGCATTTATGCGAGGGGTCTGCCTTTACGGCTAGCGGATGGCTTTTCTAATTAAAAGGGACCTTTACGTATCCGATCCCCCCCTTTCATCTGCGCGGCCTCGCCCGCCAGGCCCTTTCAGCAGATCTTGTAATCTCTCAGGAGTAAGACGTCATAAAACCATAATAACGGTAGCGAGAACTCGCGGACATAAATCCTCGGGAGAGGGGGGGGGGTTGGGCGATGTGTCTGCCCGAAAATGAAGCTGTATGAAAGCTGGCCAGCTCGTTAGAAGGCAGGCGACGCGTGATTGTCGCTCTACCCAGGCAGGTATACGAACAATTTCGGGGTATTTCCCCCCCCCCCTCTCGGGCGAGTTCCGTGTCGGCCGCATTATCTCGACTAGACGGCTCGTGATATACAGGGAGAAGTAATCCGGCCCTTTAAGTGCGTAAGGTGAATCTTGTATACCGTATAAATGTCATCCTTTGTGGGGGGGAGAAAGGACGTAGAGGAAATAATGATAGACGAACGGTGCGAACAACTGATAGCCTGTCGATAAGGGCGGCGATGTCTGTCGGAGCTACTCCAGAGACTTATACCTTTATCGGCTCTTGTTTAGCGATAATTGGCAGTCGCAGACAGTCAAAGAAACGCTAAGAATTCCCTCGATCTTTATTTCTTCGAAATCCGGCCGCCTACCACTCCGCAGCGTCTGCGATCTGCTTTATGCCTTAAAAGAAGAATGGTAATAATAAAGTAGAACGGTGATCGGAAGGCAGGAAATATCCGTTGCCGAAGTCTGGTCCCCGCCGGCTTGTAAATGAAACCAGTTCTTGTCATCGCGCGAAACTCATATGCATCAATAAATATCTGCAGATGTCAGGCGAAGGATGCCTCTAGAACTTACATACTAGATACGGGATTGTTCCCCACTGATGCTAAGCTCGCGATGCTGTTAAAGAAGTTCGCTTTCAACGACTCGTTAGGATCTTTGAAAAAAAGAACTAAGACGAAATTTCCACAAGTTAGCGTCAAGTAAATGTCACGTGAAGGTAATCCCTGATTCCTCCGTTCGAGACAGTAAAGACACGGTGCGTGCAAGGGGTATTTTTCTCTTCTTCATCTCCAACTTCGCCTGCAGCGTCGTGGTCCTTTTGCTCGCCAGATATATTACACAGCTGGTCGTCGTCCGTTAGGACTCTCTTGCTGCCGTACCAGTATTCTGCTAACACGCATTTCCCCCGTAAAACTATGGCAGAACATCTGCATTTAGTTCCGCGTGTGTGTGTGTGCAACATTCCGCCCTTTTTTTCCAATCGCTCACAGATCTCGATGATGCAGTAATGTCGCGTGAATGTCTTCGACAAACGGCCGTCCGTCCGGTCCGCTGCTCGCTGGCAATAACCGTGAAGGATGGCATGAAGTCGGAGCGCCAATGCCATCCTCATAAGCGCCAGTGCGAGTTAACTACTAAAACTATTCCGTTACCAGCTGTTTGAGGCAAATAACCGATAAATATTATTCTTTCCTTTCCCTTTTTTTTTGGCTGACGTTTCTAGTCTTTTCTGCTTCTCTGAAACTTTCCCAGAAGAGAAACTAAACAAACGGGGAAGTCTGCCGACCAATCGCCGAGTGGTACAACAACGATACTATAGTGGAAGAGTGAAAACGCCCCATTCATTTAACCTAATAGGGCCATTGTTTCCGCTAAAACAATTAGATTGGAAGGCTCGCGCACAACTGTATATACGGACTCCCCTTCGGCCGGGTTAAGGTCGCCGGTGGCCATGGGCGGCTCGAGTCTGTCTCGAGCACGCGGCACGTTCCAGAAGAGAACCATTCTGATGTATATTACTCCTTACGAGGAGTCTAGAGAGAAAATGGATGTCTCATGGGTGTATTTTGTTTACGTCCTTTGTGGCCCATTGTGTTTTCTGACTTAGAGGTTTTTTTCTTGACTCGTAAGGTGTATGGAGCCTTTGGCGCCGTCCTCCAGGGCGGGGTTCGAGCCGGACCGCGTGACCCTCGCCGTGGTTTTGATGAACCGAGAGGAACCGGACAGAGCGAAAAATCAGATCGCTCATCGAGAGCGCGCGTGGGTGTCACGATTAAATAACCTTTTGTGTCTCACCTGGAATGCTGTCAATGAATACGTGGGTAGAAAGCCTCGTGTGTGTGTGTGTGTGTGTGTGTGTGTGTGTGTGCGCGGGCGGTGGAAAGTAGAAGGCAAGAGTCAAGAATAGGTTGATAAACACGCCACTAGGCGTCGCCGTCGTCGTCATCGTCGTGTGCGCGTTTGAAGATGGAAGCTCCTTTGATGTTTCGCATAGACTCGGTTTTCAATTGTATTAATCGTCCTGGTTCAAAGGTCTGCCTAATTTACTGTGACAAGTAAGCAATTACCTACCTGCCCGTGTTCCAGGTACTCATTACACCTGTTAACCGAAATGAACTTCGGCCGTCGGATTATATATATATATTAAAGAGAAGATTTTATTCAGATATAATCAAAATTCTTTAAAATAAATAAACATCAAACGTTCTGTGAATTAAAAATTGCAGAAAAATGAAGGAATAAAAAAAATTGTAACGACACATTTCATTGGTCAGTAAAACTAACCAACGACGCCGCATTTTATAAATCAGGGTGTCGACAAACAAACGCTTTTAAAGTGTTTCTGGCCTGGAATTTCTTTTAAAGGGTATTAGACGCAACCTTTTCATTATCTATGGGGTTGGATAACCAGGAAGAAGAAATATTTTTTTTAAATCTATGAAGAAACCTTAAAATACTATCGTAGGCTGTCTGCCTCGCTAAATTATTACATGCGCGCGTCTAAAATACTTAATGTATAATCAACTACTGCACAAACGACTGAACACAAATAGGGTGACAACGGATAACTTCTCGAAATCAGTCTTACATCCGTGTAATGTGTATTACGAGAGTGAGTGTCCATCACGTGGTGTTTGCACGTGTACTACATCGCAAGTAAATACGCAAGAGTCGATTGGTGTAAAAGCGGTCATTTAAAAGAATTCATTTAGAAAACGACTTAGTTCCTTTCCTCCGCTTTACCCCGAGTACTGATTCCATTATCTCACCTGTCGCAACAAGGTTTCCATACCTGTGCTGATCGGTGAGTTGAACCAACTTATGAGATGTCTAACAACCCAACAGTCCTCAACTCATCTGCTCGGTACTTTAGTGAAAGGAACTTTCAACACGAACCACCGACGGCAGTCCAAGAACGAAAGTGTGCGACAAAGCATGCTTAGAGCACTCGCACTAAGTTACCTATAAGCAATTTTATTTGCGTTTATTTGAAAACTAGCAGTCGTTCAGCGAATGGCATTCAGATAAAAACGAATGTTTATCCGAAAATAACAGGGGAAAAGGTTTGTCGTGTCCTCATCCTTGGACAGCCCTCGTGGAGTCCTGTTTTACATTTGCTCGACAATCTTAAAATCAAATCACAAAACCAAATTACTAACGAACAGTGTAACCCATTGATGGAAAACTCTTCTACCTGAAGGAGAAATCGAAACACTAGTAGCAGACTCTCCCAGCCACTCGTTGTCCCATCGACTGAAGTATTCTGAAATCGGTTAGAAGTTCAAACGTACCAACGACCTGCCATCTTACCTGCGCAGAGAGGATGGAAGAAGAGAAATCTTCCCTACTGATATACCGATTCTGCAAATACTGAAAAGCTAAAGCTGTACTAACGATGCTTTCCTCGTGGCAACTCATACGGGTAAGTGATTGCCTCCATATAAACAGGCACGGACGGAACCCAGCTCTCTCTCCCATTTCTTGGAAGTAGTATCTGTCTGTTGATTCGGTTTTCCTTTCCACGATGCCTGGTAAAAGAACCCTAACTTTATCAAAACAAAAGCGGTCGGTCGGTGATAGATCAAACGATGGGAACTGTTCGCCTGATTAGTATCGAATCAAGGATAGATCCTCATTGATGGCCTGATCGAATCCGTCGAGGAAAACAGAACAACAGCCTGAACTTTTTTTAGGTTCAAAGAAATTTTATTTAAATTTCGATTAGTAACAAAAATTGATAATTTTTAAAAAAATGAAAACTTATGGTCTTAAAGGATTTTAGCCTGAACTTAGCTAACCTCTGACTAATTTAACACAAATGCATCAATAAATGAATACTTTGAAACGTCTGGGGATCGCCAAGCAACTAAATACATCCGAAACAATCCATAACGTAGAAGACGTTATTAGTCATAATTAATTTTTCTCTTTCACTTCCAAGTTTTTTTTTTTCTGAAGAAAAAAAAGTTATTCTCGCAAATATCGATGTGAGAAAGTTTAATCAAATTTTCTTATACGCATTCGAAAATTTTCAGGCGATAAAACCTATTCACGGACGGCAGTGACATCTGTTAGAATTGCGCTATCCAACGTTCTTCTCCCACAACCGGCTTACCTCTTATTACGCAGGACATATTTAGAATTTTTCAGAACAAAAATTTGTTCCGTGCTCAGATATGCATCGCACAGAGAGACGTCCGGACGGTAAGAATGGCTGTCGAAAACACTGCTATACTGCACACCAGTTTGGGGTCAACTGAGCATCGTAGTCGAATATGTTTATCCGAGCCGTAATTTTGAGGATTTATCATGTGGTCGCCCGCCTGGAGGAAAGCTCAACAAAAACAAACAAGAGTCAAGTTTGAGAAATTCATCACAATCCAGACCAAAAAAAAAACGGTTATTACTTTTTCGAGAATAGTAGAAGCCAAACCTATCTTTGCTTTCAACTTTATATGCAGTAGTACATTCAACCGAGGTACCGATCGTGTCTGTCGATCCCGGCGGAGTTTATTCTGATGTAAAATACGAATCTTGCTGCAACATTAAATATTAAATACCTTTCGAAATCCCATCCGTCATATTAAAGTCTGTACCGATGCCTTCTTTCTCCGGTCAAAACAGGTGAGCAAAGTTAAAGTTAAATAATTTCTGAATAATTGTTTTACTTTGAGTTTTTAATTTAAATCTACTTCCGACCGAATTGTTAAATAGGTCTCAGTTTGAAACAGCGGCGAATCGCGTGCTCTCGGTATACTGTCTGCGGAAATTGGAGGACCATCTCAAAATACCGTGAAAAGTTCTTACATCGAGTCTCGTGGTGAGGCGCGGAATGTAGGCTTTGGAGCACGGGCGGTACTGAAAACGTCTAGGTACAATATTAATTGCTGCCAAAGTTCAAGTCCAAACGTAGACAAATGACATCTTTTATTTCATCCACCTATTACAAATGTCAGCTGTTAAGCATCCACACCAGCTTCCTGATTGTTGCTCTAATTTTATTTCTCATTTTGTTTTCCAATGTACTATCGTTTTTTTTTCCTTTACATTGTATTAAGGAACTCAGCAATGTGACCGCATGAAACAAGCAAACAATTTGAAGCATAGCAAGGATAAAGTCTAGCCTTAATAAAATTACCACACCCGTTAACAAGTTAAAGGAATCAGTACTTTGTTGTTTTTTTTATCAGCGGCCTTTCCTCGTCAGATAACCGCCCACCTGAACGAACTCGTCCATTGGACTCCTGGTTTAGCAGCAGTGACGAGAATGCGGAGCACTCCGAAGAAAAGCTCTCCCCGGCGGGCTGTCTGGTTAGTCAGCAAGCACCTGCCAATCCAACAAGGTCTGGAACCACAACCAGCCACCCTAGCGTTTAATTGCGCTACACACGGGGGCAAACTCTCTGCCCAGTGGAGGAATGTAACGGAACATTTCTTTAAAGGCCAACGACGAACTGGTTCGCTGTACACAACCCCGTACCCAGAGTAGCGGGTTGTATCCTCGGGAAACTAAAGAACACCTTTGTTTGCCAAAGTCTAAACCTATTGGTAACTTAAATTTCGAAATTTAAAAAAAAAAATTGTTTTTTTTTTTTCTAATAAGAAGAAAATGAACAAAGGATGATGAGTCATGTTCCAATTTTTGGCCAATCCACGTACTTGAAAATAACCCCATTTCTTATTCCGAGCCGACTAGCAGTGACTGGCATGCACACCATAGTTGGATACGTGCCAGGACTTGGCTTTTAAAGTATTCTTTAAAGTTATTACCCAGTAACAAATAAGATAAAGGCCCCCCCTTTTAACGGAAGAATGTTGTCTGGAATGGTGATTATTCTCAATCTCCGCTTTACACGATTTAATAAAGAAAGAGGGTAAAATCCCGTGGTATAGGTAAGGTACCTTGCCATGTAGACTGCTGGAGTCTAATACAATTATAATTCAGTTTCTCACTACTAACCCTACAATGTACATGGAATTCTGTTGATTAGATCAAATTTAATTACATTAATCAATCAGACTTCGCCAATTATTATTATATATTTTATTCCAAACAAAATCTCTAATATCGCTTGAAGAATTTTCTTTGTCGGAGCCCTTATATACACGAGTCAGCTTACGGCGGGCGGGCGGGATGTTCAAATTCGATAGTTGAGGGCTAGATTTCGAATCCCGATCAGGACCAGTTCGGTCCGGTTTGGCGTACATCTCTAGCATAGTTTTTTTTTTTTCTCCCTTACTTTTCTTCGCCAGCCACCGGTGAGTTTTCTCCGGGGGACGCCGTTTCCCCCCCCCATATATAAAACATAAAGCGTTCCAGTCGGACTTTCCGGGTTGTGAAGGTTCCGCGGGTGACTCTCGACCCGATCGCATCTTGAGCACCACCCCAGAGCCTCCCCACGGCCACCCCATCCCATCACACCATGGTAACTTGCTCGCTCGCTGGGGGCCGATACCTCGCAGCTTCCTCACCTATAGGATGCATCTCTAGAATTCTCGAAAGTCAGGGGAGGCGTTCGAACTGATGCTTATAAAATAATCTATTGAAGGTGACGTACAAGATACAGGAGAGACCGGCGCTAGTGATTTCTAATTAATGGCGTTGCTGGGGCTATAATCGACGTCATATACTTCCGCCTCCGATCCAGAGATCAAGGTGTACGACGCTAATTATAGCCCATTTACACTTTTAGTCATAAATTACTGATGCTGTAACAACTGGCCAGATAATCTACCCTACCGTGCATCTTGTTGATGAGTGTATTTGGATTTATTGCAACGTTAGACAATGAATCTCGGCCATTGTCAAAGTTAATTTACTCTAAATTCGAATGCTGTTCTTATCCTAAGAAAATCTGTTAAAACAAAAAAACAAAGGGAAAAAGTATCTCCAAACACTAAACATGCAACTAAAATTCCAGCTTCTTTTTTTCTTTTCTTTTCCAGATGCAGAAACTGTATTCGTATTCATGACCCTAACCATAACAAAGGAATTCCGGAAATTCTAGCAGGTAAGAAAACTAAGGTCAGCATGCGGGTGTGACGTACTGTAAATAGGCACGTGACTGCTCGTAGATCGGTCGTACCGACGCTGTTTATGGTACCGTCCTAAAATAAGGGACATTTTCCAAGTCTACTTCGCGCTTTCCAATTCCTTCAATACGTTGGTTTACCTGGCACCTGCCCGTAAAAGTCGTAAGTATAAATCTAACGACGATAGAAATGAGAGAGGCGGAATTTATCCCTGCTCTGGAAATACCAGTCCACCTCCCACCCACACGGCCATTCCCACTTTTGCGTTTAACTACTGAGATTCTAACCAGAATTTTGATCCGTGAAACTCCCAGGAACGTGGGTCAAGATCACGGGGAGAGTCGGGATCCCTTTCCCGAACCGTTCGGTGCCTACCCGACTCACGGCCGAGACCGCGAAGAAAACATTTCCAGAAGGATAACATTGGTCCATCTCCCCGGTTATTGAGTCTCTGGAAATGTTTTCAAGAGATACGTGAGCGTATAATAAAACAATTATGTTTTAAAACCAGGCAGACGGACCGTGAGCCGCTCTACAGGCTGTAGTTTCTGTAGCATCGTATTACAATTCTCGAAGACTTCGAAGGGAACTGAGAGATCCTGCGAGGTCACAGAAGGTTCCTTGGCGGGCAGAAGCCTGAGCCACTTCCCGAACCAGCTACAATTATCCGGCTCTGGTCGGTCCGCTGTACCTGTGTTGTTAACCACTACTGCTTCCAGGAAAACATTTTCGTAACAGGTATAGTTATTTATTTCCAGGCTTCGCCTAAGAACTTTTCGGGGCATAAGAGCTGCAATAATCTTCACTTCCAGCACGTGTCGTGTTTTTGTGTTTTTTTTAATTTTAACCCCATCCCCCTCAAAGGTAACATCTAAGTTTCATACCGACAGGTAACTATGCTGAATTACTGGTCGTTTATATAAACAGGCATCAGATTTTGCGGAGACAAAAAGTTTTCTTTTAAAAAATGTATCTCTTTTCTGTTTGTTTTTTAAAATAATTTTGTCTTTTTTAAATTCATGGGGATGTAAATTTGCATAATATTTTGAGGGGGGGCCATTCTAGATTGACGTCGAAGGCTAAACTTAAAATGCAGCAACAACAACAAAAAGAAAACTATAATTTATCCAGATGTAGGCCAGGATAATATTAATTAGCTTAAACTGTCATCAATCACAAATGAGTAAAGAATTTCTTTCCTTGTTTAAGAAATTAATTGTGGGTTCAACAACTCTAGTTGGAAAATAAAAGTGCACAATAAAGTCAAGGTAAACTTTTGAACTCGAGGGGAGGAGTACATCCCACAAGTTGGTATTTACTGCATCCACGTTTTCCAGTAACCTTACCTCTACTTTGCCATTTTGCCTTATCATTATTACACTTTCAAATTTTTAAATCTCCTTTTATCCCTTATAAATCTTGTTGCCAGTACACCTAACACACCGTCTACTTAAGATTAGCCCTTTGGTGTTTCGTCTGTTATTACCTGCTCTAAAACTGAAAACAGTCGCCTTACTGACTCGCATTGGTTTTCCAACAACCAGCTTTCTGCGAAACTATCGACGACACGGTTTTAATGGGGCAGAGCGAGTAGCACAATAGAAAAGTGCGCTAACGTTGACACGTTTGTCTCTCCGAGCAGGTAACTGATTGATGGCCGCTGAAAGGGCGCATTCAGAACGATCAAGTTATTAGTTTCCTAAAAAGACTTTACTTTCGAAAAATTGTTTTTACTAAATCGAGAGAGATAAAAAAAAGTCTCAACAATATTCACTGGTGTGGTTCTGCGAATCTAAAAAGATGCAAAAGTATTACCTGTGAAAAAGAGTTGAAATATGGGTGTTATCATCTCTCTCTCTCTCTCTCTCTCTCTCTCTCTCTCCGTCTCTCTCTCTCTCTCTCTCTCTCTCTCTCTCTCTCTCTCTCTCTCTCTCTCTCGCTCTCTCTCTCTCTCTCTCTCGCTCTCTCATCTTTCTCCGTCTCTCTCTCTCTCTCTCTCTCTCTCTCTCTCTCTCTCTCTCTCTCTCTCTCTCCGTCTCTCTCTCTCTCTCTCTCTCTCTCGCTCTCTCATCTTTCTCCGTCTATCTCTGGTTATTTGCGTCAGGAAGTCGATGAGGCTGTCATATGTACGGAGCGATTCGGCGTGATGGTGGTTACGTGACTCTGCGGTGGGTTTATTCTGGAGATAGGAAATACCCATTCTCACTTCCCCCAGCTCGCAAACCGCCGCGGAAAGTGCGGTGTGCCGCTTAAACCGCGAGAAAGACTACCGATGTATCTCGAAATGTTCTGTAGTCTCGCTGGTGATCGATTGACAGCTTTATAGACCGAGCAACCGTTGAAGAACTAACCAGTGACCAGCAGCATTTTACTCGATATCTCTCAGTTTTGGACATTTCCCGTGTATTGTCGTACTACTTTACCGTACGTAAGTCGTCAGCACGCCTCTTTCCGGCGGAGAACTGACCCCTAACCGCTCGTCACGATGCTTTGCGAAGCAAACTGTAGTTGTATTAAAATTCTCCAGCATTAAACTGTTTATGAAATAAAACAATCGGTTGTCATCAAACAGAAAAAAAGCCAGCAACTTTAGTACAGAAAAAAAATTCTCTGAAGAAAAGCGACAAAAGTTTTTTTTTATTTGTCAAAAAACATTTTTACAAGTTAAAATTATTGAGTCTCTGTTATACACAACTTTTTGTGAAGTTAGAAAATATTTACTAACTTAAGTTTTGTATTTTGAGAAAAAAAAAACTAAAATAGTGTTAGAGCAGAAACAAAAGAAACTAAATATGTATGTGGCTAATGTACGCACTTCCCTTAATGTGTTGAATAATTGACAAAAAATCTAAAACGATAATCCATAGGTTGCCATAATCTGAAACGATGGTCCATTGGTGCCATAGTCTGAAACGATGGTCCATTGGTTGGTGTAGTCTGAAAAGATGTTTCTCCATTGGTTTCCATAATATAAAACGATGGTCCATTGGTGCCATAGTATGAAACGATGGTCTTCCATTTATTTCCATAATATAAAACGATGGTCCATTGGTGCCATAGTATGAAACGATGTTCTTCCATTGGTTTCCATAATATAAAACGATGGTTCATTGGTGCCATAGTCTGAAACGATGGTCTTCCATTTATTTCCATAATATAAAACGATGGTCCATTGGTGCCATAGTATGAAACGATGTTCTTCCATTGGTTTCCATAATATAAAACGATGGTTCATTGGTGCCATAGCATGAAACGATGTTCTTCCATTGGTTTCCATAATATAAAACGATGGTTCATTGGTGCCATAGTATGAAACGATGGTCTTCCATTGGTTTCCATAATATAAAACGATGGTTCATTGGTGCCATAGTCTGAAACGATGGTCTTCCATTTATTTCCATAATATAAAACGATGGTCCATTGGTGCCATAGTATGAAACGATGTTCTTCCATTGGTTTCCATAATATAAAACGATGGTTCATTGGTGCCATAGTCTGAAACGATGGTCTTCCATTGGTTTCCATAATATAAAACGATGGTTCATTGGTGCCATAGTCTGAAACGATGGTCTTCCATTGGTTTCCATAATATAAAACGATGGTTCATTGGTGCCATAGTATGAAACGATGGTCTTCCATTGGTTTCCATAATATAAAACGATGGTTCATTGGTGCCATAGTCTGAAACGATGGTCTTCCATTGGTTTCCATAATATAAAACGATGGTTCATTGGTGCCATAGTATGAAACGATGTTCTTCCATTGGTTTCCATAATATAAAACGATGGTTCATTGGTGCCATAGTATGAAACGATGGTCTTCCATTGGTTTCCATAATATAAAACGATGGTTCATTGGTGCCATAGTATGAAACGATGGTCTTCCATTGGTTTCCATAATATAAAACGATGGTTCATTGGTGCCATAGTATGAAACGATGTTCTTCCATTGGTTTCCATAATATGAAACGATGGTTCATTGGTGCCATAGTCTGAAACGATGGTCTTCCATTGGTTTCCATAATATAAAACGATGGTTCATTGGTGCCATAGTATGAAACGATGGTCTTCCATTGGTTTCCATAATATAAAACGATGGTTCATTGGTGCCATAGTATGAAACGATGGTCTTCCATTGGTTTCCATAATATAAAACGATGGTTCATTGGTGCCATAGTATGAAACGATGTTCTTCCATTGGTTTCCATAATATAAAACGATGGTTCATTGGTGCCATAGTCTGAAACGATGGTCTTCCATTGGTTTCCATAATATAAAACGATGGTTCATTGGTGCCATAGTATGAAACGATGGTCTTCCATTGGTTTCCATAATATAAAACGATGGTTCATTGGTGCCATAGTATGAAACGATGGTCTTCCATTGGTTTCCATAATATAAAACGATGGTTCATTGGTGACATAGTCTGAAACGATGGTCTTCCATTGGTTTCCATAATATAAAACGATGGTTCATTGGTGCCATAGTATGAAACGATGGTCTTCCATTGGTTTCCATAATATAAAACGATGGTTCATTGGTGCCATAGTATGAAACGATGGTCTTCCATTGGTTTCCATAATATAAAACGATGGTTCATTGGTGCCATAGTATGAAACGATGTTCTTCCATTGGTTTCCATAATATAAAACGATGGTTCATTGGTGCCATAGTATGAAACGATGGTCTTCCATTGGTTTCCATAATATAAAACGATGGTTCATTGGTGCCATAGTCTGAAACGATGTTCTTCCATTGGTTTCCATAATATAAAACGATGGTTCATTGGTGCCATAGTATGAAACGATGGTCTTCCATTTATTTCCATAATATAAAACGATGGTCCATTGGTGCCATAGTATGAAACGATGTTCTTCCATTGGTTTCCATAATATAAAACGATGGTTCATTGGTGCCATAGTCTGAAACGATGGTCTTCCATTGGTTTCCATAATATAAAACGATGGTTCATTGGTGCCATAGTATGAAACGATGGTCTTCCATTGGTTTCCATAATATAAAACGATGGTTCATTGGTGCCATAGTCTGAAACGATGTTCTTCCATTGGTTTCCATAATATAAAACGATGGTTCATTGGTGCCATAGTATGAAACGATGGTCTTCCATTTATTTCCATAATATAAAACGATGGTCCATTGGTGCCATAGTATGAAACGATGGTCTTCCATTGGTTCCATAATATAAAACGATGGTCCATTGGTGCCATAGTCTGAAACGATGTTCTTCCATTGGTTTCCATAATATAAAACGATGGTTCATTGGTGCCATAGTATGAAACGATGGTCTTCCATTTATTTCCATAATATAAAACGATGGTCCATTGGTGCCATAGTATGAAACGATGTTCTTCCATTGGTTTCCATAATATAAAACGATGGTTCATTGGTGCCATAGTCTGAAACGATGTTCTTCCATTGGTTTCCATAATATAAAACGATGGTTCATTGGTGCCATAGTATGAAACGATGGTCTTCCATTTATTTCCATAATATAAAACGATGGTCCATTGGTGCCATAGTATGAAACGATGTTCTTCCATTGGTTTCCATAATATAAAACGATGGTTCATTGGTGCCATAGTCTGAAACGATGTTCTTCCATTGGTTTCCATAATATAAAACGATGGTTCATTGGTGCCATAGTATGAAACGATGTTCTTCCATTGGTTTCCATAATATAAAACGATGGTTCATTGGTGCCATAGTCTGAAACGATGGTCTTCCATTGGTTTCCATAATATAAAACGATGGTTCATTGGTGCCATAGTATGAAACGATGGTCTTCCATTGGTTTCCATAATATAAAACGATGGTTCATTGGTGCCATAGTATGAAACGATGGTCTTCCATTTGTTTCCATAATATAAAACGATGGTTCATTGGTGCCATAGTCTGAAACGATGGTCTTCCATTGGTTTCCATAATATAAAACGATGGTTCATTGGTGCCATAGTATGAAACGATGGTCTTCCATTGGTTTCCATAATATAAAACGATGGTTCATTGGTGCCATAGTATGAAACGATGGTCTTCCATTGGTTTCCATAATATAAAACGATGGTTCATTGGTGCCATAGTATGAAACGATGGTCTTCCATTGGTTTCCATAATATAAAACGATGGTTCATTGGTGCCATAGTATGAAACGATGTTCTTCCATTGGTTTCCATAATATAAAACGATGGTTCATTGGTGCCATAGTATGAAACGATGGTCTTCCATTGGTTTCCATAATATAAAACGATGGTTCATTGGTGCCATAGTATGAAACGATGGTCTTCCATTGGTTTCCATAATATAAAACGATGGTTCATTGGTGCCATAGTCTGAAACGATGTTCTTCCATTGGTTTCCATAATATAAAACGATGGTCCATTGGTGCCATAGTATGAAACGATGGTCTTCCATTGGTTTCCATAATATAAAACGATGGTTCATTGGTGCCATAGTATGAAACGATGGTCTTCCATTGGTTTCCATAATATAAAACGATGGTTCATTGGTGCCATAGTCTGAAACGATGTTCTTCCATTGGTTTCCATAATATAAAACGATGGTTCATTGGTGCCATAGTATGAAACGATGGTCTTCCATTGGTTTCCATAATATAAAACGATGGTTCATTGGTGCCATAGTATGAAACGATGTTCTTCCATTGGTTTCCATAATATAAAACGATGGTTCATTGGTGCCATAGTATGAAACGATGGTCTTCCATTGGTTTCCATAATATAAAACGATGGTTCATTGGTGCCATAGTATGAAACGATGGTCTTCCATTGGTTTCCATAATATAAAACGATGGTTCATTGGTGCCATAGTCTGAAACGATGTTCTTCCATTGGTTTCCATAATATAAAACGATGGTTCATTGGTGCCATAGTATGAAACGATGGTCTTCCATTGGTTTCCATAATATAAAACGATGGTTCATTGGTGCCATAGTCTGAAACGATGGTCTTCCATTTATTTCCATAATATAAAACGATGGTTCATTGGTGCCATAGTATGAAACGATGGTCTTCCATTGGTTTCCATAATATAAAACGATGGTTCATTGGTGCCATAGTATGAAACGATGTTCTTCCATTGGTTTCCATAATATAAAACGATGGTTCATTGGTGCCATAGTATGAAACGATGGTCTTCCATTGGTTTCCATAATATAAAACGATGGTCCATTGGTGCCATAGTCTGAAACGATGGTCTTCCATTGGTTTCCATAATATAAAACGATGGTTCATTGGTGCCATAGTATGAAACGATGTTCTTCCATTGGTTTCCATAATATAAAACGATGGTTCATTGGTGCCATAGTATGAAACGATGGTCTTCCATTGGTTTCCATAATATAAAACGATGGTCCATTGGTGCCATAGTATGAAACGATGGTCTTCCATTGGTTTCCATAATATAAAACGATGGTCCATTGGTGCCATAGTCTGAAACGATGGTCTTCCATTTATTTCCATAATATAAAACGATGGTCCATTGGTGCCATAGTATGAAACGATGGTCTTCCATTGGTTTCCATAATATAAAACGATGGTTCATTGGTGCCATAGTCTGAAACGATGGTCTTCCATTTATTTCCATAATATAAAACGATGGTTCATTGGTGCCATAGTATGAAACGATGGTCTTCCATTGGTTTCCATAATATAAAACGATGGTTCATTGGTGCCATAGTATGAAACGATGGTCTTCCATTTATTTCCATAATATAAAACGATGGTTCATTGGTGCCATAGTATGAAACGATGGTCTTCCATTGGTTTCCATAATATAAAACGATGGTTCATTGGTGCCATAGTATGAAACGATGTTCTTCCATTGGTTTCCATAATATAAAACGATGGTTCATTGGTGCCATAGTATGAAACGATGGTCTTCCATTGGTTTCCATAATATAAAACGATGGTCCATTGGTGCCATAGTCTGAAACGATGGTCTTCCATTGGTTTCCATAATATAAAACGATGGTTCATTGGTGCCATAGTATGAAACGATGTTCTTCCATTGGTTTCCATAATATAAAACGATGGTTCATTGGTGCCATAGTATGAAACGATGGTCTTCCATTGGTTTCCATAATATAAAACGATGGTCCATTGGTGCCATAGTATGAAACGATGGTCTTCCATTGGTTTCCATAATATAAAACGATGGTCCATTGGTGCCATAGTCTGAAACGATGGTCTTCCATTTATTTCCATAATATAAAACGATGGTCCATTGGTGCCATAGTATGAAACGATGTTCTTCCATTGGTTTCCATAATATAAAACGATGGTTCATTGGTGCCATAGTCTGAAACGATGGTCTTCCATCGGTTTCCATAATATAAAACGATGGTTCATTGGTGCCATAGTCTGAAACGATGGTCTTCCATTGGTTTCCATAATATAAAACGATGGTTCATTGGTGCCATAGTATGAAACGATGGTCTTCCATTTATTTCCATAATATAAAACGATGGTTCATTGGTGCCATAGTATGAAACGATGGTCTTCCATTGGTTTCCATAATATAAAACGATGGTCCATTGGTGCCATAGTCTGAAACGATGGTCTTCCATTTATTTCCATAATATAAAACGATGGTTCATTGGTGCCATAGTATGAAACGATGGTCTTCCATTGGTTTCCATAATATAAAACGATGGTTCATTGGTGCCATAGTATGAAACGATGTTCTTCCATTGGTTTCCATAATATAAAACGATGGTTCATTGGTGCCATAGTATGAAACGATGGTCTTCCATTGGTTTCCATAATATGAAACGATGGTTCATTGGTGCCATAGTATGAAACGATGGTCTTCCATTGGTTTCCATAATATAAAACGATGGTCCATTGGTGCCATAGTCTGAAACGATGGTCTTCCATTTATTTCCATAATATAAAACGATGGTTCATTGGTGCCATAGTATGAAACGATGGTCTTCCATTGGTTTCCATAATATAAAACGATGGTTCATTGGTGCCATAGTATGAAACGATGTTCTTCCATTGGTTTCCATAATATAAAACGATGGTTCATTGGTGCCATAGTATGAAACGATGTTCTTCCATTGGTTTCCATAATATAAAACGATGGTTCATTGGTGCCATAGTATGAAACGATGTTCTTCCATTGGTTTCCATAATATAAAACGATGGTCCATTGGTGCCATAGTCTGAAACGATGGTCTTCCATTTATTTCCATAATATAAAACGATGGTTCATTGGTGCCATAGTATGAAACGATGTTCTTCCATTGGTTTCCATAATATAAAACGATGGTCTATTGGTGCCATAGTCTGAAACGATGGTCTTCCATTTATTTCCATAATATAAAACGATGGTTCATTGGTGCCATAGTATGAAACGATGTTCTTCCATTGGTTTCCATAATATAAAACGATGGTTCATTGGTGCCATAGTCTGAAACGATGGTCTTCCATTTATTTCCATAATATAAAACGATGGTTCATTGGTGCCATAGTATGAAACGATGGTCTTCCATTGGTTTCCATAATATAAAACGATGGTTCATTGGTGCCATAGTATGAAACGATGTTCTTCCATTGGTTTCCATAATATAAAACGATGGTTCATTGGTGCCATAGTATGAAACGATGTTCTTCCATTGGTTTCCATAATATAAAACGATGGTTCATTGGTGCCATAGTCTGAAACGATGGTCTTCCATTTATTTCCATAATATAAAACGATGGTTCATTGGTGCCATAGTATGAAACGATGGTCTTCCATTGGTTTCCATAATATAAAACGATGGTTCATTGGTGCCATAGTCTGAAACGATGGTCTTCCATTGGTTTCCATAATATAAAACGATGGTCCATTGGTGCCATAGTCTGAAACGATGGTCTTCCATTTATTTCCATAATATAAAACGATGGTTCATTGGTGCCATAGTATGAAACGATGGTCTTCCATTGGTTTCCATAATATAAAACGATGGTTCATTGGTGCCATAGTATGAAACGATGTTCTTCCATTGGTTTCCATAATATAAAACGATGGTTCATTGGTGCCATAGTATGAAACGATGTTCTTCCATTGGTTTCCATAATATAAAACGATGGTTCATTGGTGCCATAGTATGAAACGATGTTCTTCCATTGGTTTCCATAATATAAAACGATGGTCCATTGGTGCCATAGTCTGAAACGATGGTCTTCCATTTATTTCCATAATATAAAACGATGGTTCATTGGTGCCATAGTATGAAACGATGTTCTTCCATTGGTTTCCATAATATAAAACGATGGTTCATTGGTGCCATAGTCTGAAACGATGGTCTTCCATTTATTTCCATAATATAAAACGATGGTTCATTGGTGCCATAGTATGAAACGATGGTCTTCCATTGGTTTCCATAATATAAAACGATGGTTCATTGGTGCCATAGTATGAAACGATGTTCTTCCATTGGTTTCCATAATATAAAACGATGGTTCATTGGTGCCATAGTATGAAACGATATTCTTCCATTGGTTTCCATAATATAAAACGATGGTTCATTGGTGCCATAGTCTGAAACGATGGTCTTCCATTTATTTCCATAATATAAAACGATGGTTCATTGGTGCCATAGTATGAAACGATGGTCTTCCATTTATTTCCATAATATAAAACGATGGTTCATTGGTGCCATAGTATGAAACGATGTTCTTCCATTGGTTTCCATAATATAAAACGATGGTTCATTGGTGCCATAGTATGAAACGATGTTCTTCCATTGGTTTCCATAATATAAAACGATGGTTCATTGGTGCCATAGTATGAAACGATGGTCTTCCATTGGTTTCCATAATATAAAACGATGGTTCATTGGTGCCATAGTATGAAACGATGTTCTTCCATTGGTTTCCATAATATAAAACGATGGTTCATTGGTGCCATAGTATGAAACGATGTTCTTCCATTGGTTTCCATAATATAAAACGATGGTTCATTGGTGCCATAGTATGAAACGATGGTCTTCCATTGGTTTCCATAATATAAAACGATGGTTCATTGGTGCCATAGTATGAAACGATGGTCTTCCATTGGTTTCCATAATATAAAACGATGGTTCATTGGTGCCATAGTCTGAAACGATGGTCTTCCATTTATTTCCATAATATAAAACGATGGTTCATTGGTGCCATAGTATGAAACGATGGTCTTCCATTGGTTTCCATAATATAAAACGATGGTTCATTGGTGCCATAGTATGAAACGATGTTCTTCCATTGGTTTCCATAATATAAAACGATGGTTCATTGGTGCCATAGTATGAAACGATGTTCTTCCATTGGTTTCCATAATATAAAACGATGGTTCATTGGTGCCATAGTCTGAAACGATGGTCTTCCATTGGTTTCCATAATATAAAACGATGGTCCATTGGTGCCATAGTATGAAACGATGTTCTTCCATTGGTTTCCATAATATAAAACGATGGTTCATTGGTGCCATAGTCTGAAACGATGGTCTTCCATCGGTTTCCATAATATAAAACGATGGTTCATTGGTGCCATAGTCTGAAACGATGGTCTTCCATTGGTTTCCATAATATAAAACGATGGTCCATTGGTGCCATAGTCTGAAACGATGGTCTTCCATTTATTTCCATAATATAAAACGATGGTCCATTGGTGCCATAGTATGAAACGATGGTCAATTGGTACCATAGTATGAAACGATGTTCTTCCATTGGTTTCCATAATATAAAACGATGGTCCATTGGTGCCATAGTATGAAACGATGGTCAATTGGTACCATAGTATGAAACGATGTTCTTCCATTGGTTTCCATAATATAAAACGATGGTCCATTGGTGCCATAGTATGAAACGATGGTCAATTGGTACCATAGTATGAAACGATGTTCTTCCATTGGTTTCCATAATATAAAGCGATGGTCCATTGGTTGCCATATTTTTGCCTTAGTGTATTGACTAACCTTTCAGCTTTCCGTGCCCCCGTGGCGCGTGTGTACAATCAAAACGTTGGCACGGCGACCTAAAATTATTTTACTATCAATTGACATCATTGCAGTACAAGACAGTCCTTTACAGAACTACACCCTGACAATAGCGACGGGCCATAGATTATCGAAACGTAAACTTCTTTACATAAATTGAAGGGAAATGTCGAATAAATTTCTGGTTTGCGTCAGTGTCGTGTATTACGTACCACGTAAGCGTCCGTACAACACTCATTAAAGTTGATTTAGTGATTTAGTCGTCCACGCACTACCTGTGTTTACTAATATAGACTCAGTGCACGTAGAGTCGGATTAAATATATGATAAAGCAATTAAATTTTTTCCTTATTCTATATCGCTTTGGTAATTACTGATCTTTATGGTCTAAAGTTTGTACTAGAGAGGTTCAACTTAAACCCGGAGATTGGATGGTAATGTCACGATGCTATTTCAGCTGGACCCTGTTTGAGCGCCCCCCTAGCGTAACTATAAGCAATTATAAGATATCCATTAGAAAAAGAAAATATGTTCTCCTCTGTATTTTTAGAGCCGCCATCTACGCTCGTCTGTTATTGCACACATACATACATTCGCGTCCTTTTCGATTTCTTGTTCAGAAGACCCTGAGTGCAGACTAATATTCCCCAATACTCAGAACTGTACAAGAATTTCCAAAAGAAGAGAGAAGAATCCGACCCCAAAGGAGATAAATCCGCTGGCGTTCGCGTTTCTCCGCAAGTGGCGAATGTCTCCTGCGTACAGAGGGAGAAGACGAGTGGTGTCGCCCGAAGCCGCGACACAGGCCGTTCCACACGAACTGTGGAGCTCAGCTCTCAGCCGGGACGCGACATCGCAGAGTAGACGGTATTCTTTGTCTTTCTGTCCTCCCCCCTCTCCTTGCAACCTTTTCACTGCCCCGAAGATGATGTCCGAAAAAAAACCCGGAAACGGACGTCGGGGTCCTCGGCGCTCACTCTTGGTCCGAACTCCTCGCAGTTGGCGATAAAGTTTGTCGGGCTAAGGAGGCAGGAAGCCAAAAAAAGAGAGAGAGATATTTAAGGGTACGGCGGCTGGTCCTGGATTTCATGTAAGGAAAACTGCCAGGGTTTGGGATGGGGTGGATAGTTTCATCACTAAAATCAGTGGACTCTCAACGCTGACCGTAAACTACGCGTCGGCCCCAAACTCGGAAGGAAAGGATAAGTCAGGAAAGCCGGCGACAGCAGGGCTTTTCTCGGGTCTCAAACCAAATATATATCAGACATGCAAGATAACGGTGTGCGGTTGGTAATATGGGCGATGAAAACCAGGATGCAGTTGATTAAGAGAAAGAATCAGACAGTGACAGTCAGAATGCGTTTGTACATAGATTTTAGAATATTATCGCGTGTATAATTCAATCTAACGTAACCCTATCTCGAATTACACTGCCATATATGCAAAGCCATCAGAACACGTTTGCCCAAGAATCGGCAAACGCTATTTTAAAACCCCATTCACCACGAATCATACGGATACATTTGGATACCCGAATTTTTAAAATAAAACGTTTCCCCACTTATTGGCACAGCGGATAATACGACCTTCATAAGCTTTCCAAAGACCTATTAGTCTCAGCCGAGGAGATCGAGTTAAAGAGTCGATGATCACGGGTATATAAAATACGTTGTGAATCGTTACTAACCCTGATCCCCGATACCAATACATAGCAACTGCTGGAGAAGATTTACTTCCAGAACTTCTTGATGTATCTTAGAAACCGGTGCAACGTTTAGTTTCAAGGCAAACCCTAACACTTTGAAGAAAGGACAAACGATGCCTATACACTTATAAATTACCCTTATGCAATGCCTTTGTTGTATTAGTTTTTATCAGATCTTTTTCACCCGAGAAACATTTCGATTTGAATGTGTCTCTATTTGCCGTTACGAACACCACAATCGTAATTAGGACTGCTTACTACAAAAGGGTGTTAGGAAAGTGTGTATGTGCTCGAGTCTTGACACCAGATTCCTCTTGATTCTATTTTGCAATCCTTCATTAAGCAGCTCTGATCTTTAGGTTTATTACCCTGGGCCGAGCCATTGTCTTCCTCTGTCTTTTTTTGTTTTTACTGATCCTCCACAAAGATTCAGAAGACGATTTTACCGAGTATCACATAATATTAAACAGGAAAGAAACTGGTACAAATTCTCTTGGAATAAAAGTTTTTGATTCCCTAATCTGCTCGCAGATTTTATCCCCGCTTCGAGCCTAAATGTCAACCGGTAATTAAAGCAACAAAACAAAAAAAATGAAAGAGAACCAAAAATTGGCAGGAAATTACAAGAAGTTCATTATTTTGAGCAACAAATCTCAATTTCAGAGAACTTGACGCGAGTCGATGTTCGCTTTCTACTACATTCTCTCAGCAAGACAGCTATGTTCCCAGCCAGATACCTCTGAGGGAATGGGTAGGAGTCAGCGAACAGTGATGGCTCAACTGCTGTAACTCCGGAAATATCTGCTGATAAAAAATCTCTTTTCTACCCGGATTTTGCTCAGTGTAAAAAAAAAACCCCAAAGATTGTTTGCGTTTTTTTTATTTATTATAATGAAGGTATTTCTTTGATCTTGAATATCGGACGGAGCAAATGTTATTTAAACACCACGACAATCCATTGACTTGTTAAAAGATTCGTTAACCCTCAGTCTACCGTGTATGTTTGTACCTCTGTTAGAGTTACACTCCAGCCTGGAAGCACTGGTTAGTTAGTATTCGTGTCGAACTGACTGCATACTCAGTCAACAGGTCCTCACTGCAGAACCCACGGGGGTCAGAGCCATATATTGATGGTAAAAGTACTGTGTGTTACGGCCTCAGTGGCTTAATACAGATCTGAAGGCCAGTGAAAGCAAATGCAATTCAGATGGTACACAAAAAGTTAAAGAGAAACATTTTCATAACAATATTCCGACACGACTAGAACGAATCCCTTATCAGCAGTCCAAGTTTTATCAACGATATGTTTTACCTCCAGTGTGCTAATAACAAACTGTTACGACTAAAGTCTGCCAGACAAGGAAATTCATAGAATTCCCATCGTTTTTCGGTAAAAAAAAAGAATGTCAAGTGATCGACCAAACGTGGAGAGCGCAATAACTCTTTATCAGTGGCTACATACAAAGATAATGGACATTTTAAAGATATATTGTTAAACCGGACACCTGTTGAAGTTCACCGAATTCGACAACCGGACGTCACATTCTCTCGTTGATTTCACCACTTCTCTGATTGGCTGGCTGAATGCTTGAGGGGGGCATTATTATCTTCTGCCCTATCGCCTGTATGCTTCGAGACCCACATTCCGGGCAGACAAACACAAGTTGCTTTTTTTTCTTCTTCTTTCTGTAGTCTTCATCAGCCGCTCATCTCCTTAAAGCCGCGGAGGTTTTCCTTTATACCTTCCAACTATACACTTCGTTTCTTGGTCAGGCTGCTTCACTTTTAATTCCAGAGGTGAAGCGATCATTTGAGATGTGGAAGTACAGCAACTTCTTGGTTTTTTTTTCATATTATCGCCACATTTTTAAATCTAACTTTAATATTAGAATTACAATCATATATACTCTCTTTATTTTGAGTAACCGATCTGACATAAAACCGGAAATTTATTTTAAAGGAGCTCAATGCTGTCATATTTATTCTTGCTAATTTCCATACGGGGTAAGCCAAAGCCATTTCTGTTTATGGCTCTTCGTTGCCCTTTTAGGACTGTTATAATTCTAACATTTTTTTACCCCCGATTTTCCTAAAATTGTCGTTTAAAAATTAGAAAAAAAAAAATTGTAAAAACAACAGCAACGACAAAATTCATGTAGTTTCGAAGCATCAGAAATCTCCGGAAATGTATCACCAAATCACCAATGAAGAGCAATAGGAGTACACAGCAGCAGCAGAAACATAAGTAGAGTAAACCTAGCATTTAAGTGTCCATCATTGAAGGTCCGGCCATAGACCGATGTAGTCGAAGTAGTTGTTTGATTATTCGACAGTACAGGGTGTTCCAAAAGTCTTGGGCACATTTAAAGTCCCCATATCTATTTAACTATGAATGGTAGTAAGATAAAAGTTGTGTCATTTTAAAGCTAATTACATTAATTTTTTTGTAAGGCTATTGATTTTTTTTATTTCTTTTCAGATATTAAGATTTTTTTAGATTAAGATTTTTTTAGATATCTTTTCAGATTTTTTAGTTAATGGATAAATTGAGTGAGAAAGAGTCTGGTGACTTCATTTTCCAACAGGATGGAGCGCCACCACACTGGAGCCTCAGGGTTAGACAGTTTCTGAACATAAAACTGCCAGACAGATGGATTGGAAGGTCTGGGCAGAATGATCACGATCTCATGTCCTGGCCACCCAGATCTCCAGATCTCACACCATGCGATTTCTTTTTGTGGGGATTTGTGAAAGGATTGGTATATGTGCCCCCTATTCCCAGAGACGTGGATGAGCTGAAGGCACGAATAACAGAAGCTGTTTCAACCATTGACAATGCAATGCCGGGACGCGTTTGGCAAGAATTGGACTATAGGCTTGATGTGTGTCGTGTGACCAATGGTGCTCACATTGAACATCTTTGAACATTCCATGTAAAAATTGAGATTACAAGCTTTCTGAATTTACCAGATGCGTTTTTATATCCTTAATAGTTTCCGAGATATTCATTGTCAAAATGTGCCCAAGACTTTTGGAACACCCTGTACATTACTAAGTAGGGGGTCGGCACGGTTGTCCGGTGGTGCTTTACCAGACCGCTGGGCTGCTTGCTTTAGCGTACCTCTCTGACATGGTTTCTACTTTCTCCGGCGGGCGAGAGGCTGACGTCTGCACTTTACTATCTCACCGCTTGGTTTGGGAAACGGACACCAGAGAGTTTTCTCTGGCGGATGCCTCGTTTGCCGACGACGGCACGCAGTGTCGAATAAGATGCTACAGGGAGTGGGTAAGGGTTAAATTAGCTATCTGCGCAGTTTTGTTTAGAGTGTGATCATCTAATTATACGTGTAAAAGATTAAGTGTCAATTAGCCGTGACTATGGTTTTATGTAGGGGAAAGTCATTGATTAGCTGTAGTCGTAGTTTCATAGGCTGAATGTTTAAGCGACCATTAGTGATTTTTTTCTGAGTATTTTAAGAAGTTGCACATTGTAGTGTTGAAAAGGGGCCTTATTTTAAGCATTTGAGCTAATTAATGAAACTACCCGGAAGGTTGCTAAGCGAGAAATATCCAACCAATTCACCTCTAGTTTGTCGTTTACACTCTATATCAAATTTGTGCAAATTTTAGCAAAGAAAGACAGATGGCAATACAGTACAACCTCACGTATCCGGACCTCACTTATCCGAACAATCGACATGTCCCCCGAACAGAATCTCACGTAACCGAACTTTCACTCTTTTCTGTTCGGTTGTCAACGTTCTATTGTAATTTCTCTTAGATGTTAACCGAACAAAACATGGCCTTTTTTTAAAGTGAACAGTGGGGGGACCATGCCTATATAAGTGATTCATATAGTTTAATGAGGTCTGACTGTATATATAATGTACATCATTAACCTTACAGTATTATGACAAGCAAGACTCGTTGATCATGTGACCAAAATTTCTGCAGCCAGACAAAATGGAGGTTAACAAAGACGCACATGCAAACATTTTCACTCAAATTACATTGAAAATCTACAGCAATTAAGTAATACAGTACTTCACTTTGGGTTAGAAAGGCATTGTTTCGAAACAGTTTACACAAGTGACGATTAACACGCATAGCGTCTATTGTTCGGACAGGGTGTCAATTGGATGTTCGAATTTGACCCTCGGCCTGCTCACAGCAACACCTGCATTCGGTTTTTTCACGTATCCAAACAAATAGCTTGTCTCCGAGCTTGTTCGGATACGTGAGGTTGCACTGTATGAAGTGTTGGCCGGACAGTTATTGCCATCTTGTTAATAGCGAATGTTTTCGTTGTTTGTGATTTCTTGTCCTCTGTCCTCGGTGGTGGTAAAGTTTAAGCTGAAATTTTACACCGGACGTCGTCCTCTGTCCCTGGTAGCACCACTTTAGTTGCAGTTCTAACTATATAATTTTTTTTTTTTCACGGTAATAAGCTCTTCCGGTTAGTTTACTGCGTGTATGAATGTGTGCATACTATAGACTGTCACCCATCACGATGATTTGGCTTTAAGACAGGTGTGTGAAGAAATATATAGGGAGTAAACTTGAGATATCGTCGATCTGTTCTGCGGAATCAAGTTTCCCGTTTTGTAAAACGTTCGCACGAGAATCGGGCTGTCCCGACTTGTGTTACCCATAAGCTCGATTTATTCGCTACGTTAAGAAAATCTAGTTGTTTTAGGTGGGCTTTCTGTTTTTGTTTCCTACTGTATCAGTAGGTCCCCCCGCCGCCCTTTTTTTTTTTAGAAATCTGGCCATTAATTTAGTGTGAGCATTGGTTCTTTTTCCTCTCGCTATGCATGAGGTAGTATCCATAGTTCGCCCGATAAAGAGTAGAGCTGACACGCATTAGGCCGGATCTTTTGCCCAACCTTTACGATGCTGTAGCAGGGCAGGTCTCCAACTCTAACTTTTGTTTATATATATTTGTATACCTGACTTCGCGGACAGGCAGCACAAATATTACCACTGTTACCTACAGATTGATAGCTCCCACCATAGCAAAACGAGGGAAAAAAAAACATTCTAAACAAAGTATGGTAATGTCCTGCAGACATTAAAATTACCCCCCATATCTCTCTCTCTCTTCTCTCTCTCTCTCTCTCTCTCTCTCTCTCTCTCTCTGCAATTAATCAGAACCATTTTGGCTTCATTGTGTAAACTCATTGAACGGAAATTAAAGAAGGCAGGAGAGTGGTAGCCGGGAAGACTCCGTAACTGTTACAGCTTCTCGGCGGGTGACGACTATCAAATTAATATCTGCGCGTAAAGCACGATAGAGGGAGCGCACAATGTCCGTCGTGCCACGAGAGTTCATGGTATACAACACCTGATATTCAAGGTGTGAAGCAGGTACAGCTATGCACTGCCCGATGTAAATACAATCCAGAATCTGTTCTCTAGATATCACCTGACCGAGTCGTTAAACACCGTCTGTTTCATCCGTTGCCATCACGGTTTTTGTTCACCGAGATATTAAAAGAAAATAGTTGCAACGCCCGTCTTAAAACGGATCCATGACTGTATGTTTATTGGAATTCTTGGAATGTTTCCTCCTTGCCTCTTCGCTCCTACAATCGCCTTGCTTCTCGATCGTAAAACGGTCTCCTTTGTCCTTCGAGAGCGCGCGACCAGGCTAATGACGCGGAAGAGGAGGAGGGAAACGGACACGGGTTTTAACGGTCAGCAGCGATAAACCCACTCGCTGACCACTTTCGATTCGTTTTCGGCTCATTCCGGATTATTCCGGATGCGTTAAGCAAATATGCTCGCGTTAGTCGGCAACGGCACGCGGTCGATTGGGGGAAGACACTTACCAGACGTATTGGAAAAAACCCTTTCTGTGTCGGGCAGGACGGCTCGTATTCTTTTTGCGCGGTGGGTGGTGGGGAGAGGGTTAGGGATTTCGCTTTCTGACGAGATCCAAACGGAGGAAAGATGGTTGGTTAATCCCTACGTCTATACGCGTCCTCGACATCCCTGCAGCACCGCATCAAAGAAACAATCAAATATTCCGCACAATTACCCGACATTAATACGCCATTACACATATATTATTTTCAAAGTGCTAAATGACAGCGGGTTAAATCTAATACGCACTTTTACTAGTACACGCCATTAAACGTAGTAACCAATCGATAAATAGCGAGGCAACGAGCGACACGCATAGTACTCCAGTAATACGATAGGTGTCGCTGCTGCCGCCACCACCACAAGCGAGATGACGCATCCGGTTTCCGCCTGCATATTTGTTTGCGCTAACGCAGGCATTTTAAATAATCACGGAAAAAGTGAGAACAAATCACTTCTGTCGACTTAAAAGCACCTGCTACCGTTAGGAGGTTAACAGGCGTCTTTCGGATAGTGGTTTTTGTTTGCTATTTCTTTGACTTATTTTCCAGACCTTTTTTTTTTTTTTTTAGCTGCAGGACTTTGTGCCGGGTTCTCGATGGCGCGCCATTGTACGTAGATGCGTTTCCGGTTCCGCTATGTTTTATATTTCCTCGCGCCTGGCCGTTTTCGCCTCAAGACCCACCGCCGACAAGACCGTCTGATGGAGTGGCGAAAACGGGAGAGAGAAAAAAAGGGTTAGATCGGTAACTTGGTTGAATAGTAACTCATTAGTATGGTAACTGGACGCCGTGGTAATAAGACAGATCGTTGACGGGTCGGATTGGTAACTGAATAGACCGACGGCGTGGTAAATTGCTAACAGCGGAGATTGACGACAAGATAATTTGCTAACCAGATAAACTAGTAAGTTGGCACGATGACGAGTACGGTTTGGTAACGCGAGAGATTGGTAACAAGATAATCTGATAACGAGCTAGCCTGGCAGCGAGATGGTATGCTAAAAAGGTAAATAGGTAACCGGTATGGTAAGGCAATAGTCGGATAACACGATCGACTCAGTCATGATAATTTTGTAGCAAAAACATATTTGTAACAGGAGACGCCAGAAGAGAGATCGCCTGATTTAAAAAAAAAAAGAAAGAAAGAAAGAAAAAATGGTAGAGACCGGTTGCGGGAAAGTCTAGTAACTAGACAGCCTGGTTATTGGAGGTTCCCTTTATTTTATGAGGTTTTCCGCGAGAATTTCTTGGCGAGTAGTTGAGCAGGAATATAAGATGTATTTATGCTCACAGCAGATTTGTGCTGCTTCGTTATTTATCTAAGAATTTTTAACCAAACAAGAAACGGTACTGACTTATTTGGACCTGGGACACTGGTTTGGGGGAATAAAGGGCTTCAGCGACGGCAACCGTTGGACGAGAAGGTTATGAAACTAGAAGAAACAAGGAACCGCGGTTCGAACTATTTTGCCCGAGGGTCCCGTGCGGCGATCTATCGCTGTGTTCGCTCGGCGACTTCCAACACCACCACCCCCCCCACCGGCGCTAATATGATTACCATCCCGATTGGCTTTACAAACTGAGTTAAGAAGCAGCGATCCAAACAAAAGCCAAGAGACATTTTGGTCAGAACTGGAAAGCGCTTCAGATTTACGAGCCACTGTTATGAACCTCAAATGCACACCACGTCGTGCACATGTGGAGATAAATAGCGAAACTCCTGTTCGTTCTGTCAGGGAACTGTCACTCATGCACGCATGTCCGCTTCGTAAAGCTGGCCGTGTGTGCGTCACGAAGAGCGCATGCGCTGACAATAACCGCGGGGAGGGGTGGGCCGGACGTGCCCTGACTCATCCCAGAACGAAAACCTCCCGTCATTTACTCTCGATCCGCCTGACAACCCCCCCCAACCCGGAAAGCAGACGCGAGCGTAATACCTTGTTTGTATTTTTCCTCTCTCTCTCTCTTTTTAAAACTTATGCCGAAGACAGTTCGTAAATAAATATCTTCGTGTTATGGTAAAACTGCTGACGGCGTCAAAGTCGGGGCTATTCTACGGTGATCGCACCTGTCTCGCCGACGATCGGAACTGTCCAGGTCGGTGAATGTAAAATTAGAGAAATTCGCTCTGATCTCGGATGCCCTTGGATGACCCTTAAAAGGGGTGTCGACGCCGATGCTTCCCTCTTCTGAATGATCGCAAACTGCAGCTGTTCGCGTCGATTGCATCTGTTAACGGTCATCTCGCAAAAGCCAACTGCCCACGTTGAGTATCAGACCGGTCCGCGTTAAGTCTGTAGAATACGGTGTCCACCCTGATCGCACCCGCGGTCTGCGCATCGGAGATCTTCTCATTTTATCTTGAGTGTCTACAGTTTAGAGGCAGGTCCACGATAATTACGCTCTCCGCCAGAGGCCCATACGTCTGAACCGTCCAACCCGCTGTTCACTTCTTTTTTCAGGATCTTAGATTGCCATTTAAGGGTATCAGACCGGTCCGCGTTAAGTCTGTAGAATACGGTGTCCACCCTGATCGCACCCGCGGTCTGCGCATCGGAGATCTTCTCATTTTATCTTGAGTGTCTACAGTTTAGAGGCAGGTCCACGATAATTACGCTCTCCGCCAGAGGCCCATACGTCTGAACCGTCCAACCCGCTGTTCACTTCTTTTTTCAGGATCTTAGATTGCCATTTAAGGGTAATTAAATACGTAACGAAAGGTCGAAGAAGAAAAGCAGAGAGGGAATGATGCGAGCTTTCTGCCTTCATCATGTTCACTCCATCTTTCTTCCTTTTAAACTATTTAGTAATTATTTCAATTTTATAAAAATGCCTATAGAAAGGACCAAACAAATGCCACATGTAAGCATAATGGATGGCAGCTGTGGGATTCAAAACGCTTGCTGCTTTAGGATGTTTATACACAGCATGAGAATGGGGAGTTGTACTGTTAGAGTAGTCTCTCTCTCTCTCTCTCTCTGTACTAACGTCATCTCTCTCTGTGTACTGACGTCATCTCTCTCTCTGTACTAACGTAATCTCTCTCTGTGTACTGACGTCATCTCTCTCTCTCTGTACTGACCTCATCTCTCTCTCTCTCTGTGTACTGACGTCATCTCTCTCTCTGTACTAACGTAATCTCTCTCTGTGTACTGACGTCATCTCTCTCTCTGTACTAACGTAATCTCTCTCTCTGTACTGACGTCATCTCTCTCTCTGTACTAACGTAATCTCTCTCTGTGTACTGACGTCATCTCTCTCTCTGTACTGACCTCATCTCTCTCTCTCTCTCTCTCTGTACTAACGTCATCTCTCTCTGTGTACTGACGTCATCTCTCTGCACTGACCTCATCTCTCTCTCTCTCTCTCTCTCTCTGTACTGACGTCATCTCTCTCTTTTCTGTCGTTCTGCTTTCTCCATTTTCTTTCTTTACCTCGTCGCAGTTTTAACTTCGAAGCGAAGCCGTAACAGATGACGTTACTGGGTGTCCGCTGAGTGAAAACCCTGAAGTATCGGTCTGATGCCACTGAAAGAAAACAGAAGAATCGCGGGGAAAGTGAGTTCTGCCTTCTCCCGGACATTGATAAGAAATGACACAGCTGAAAATGTTTTAGTCCGAAATGTAAGCGAAGTTGTTGACAAATGCGAGAGTGAAAGGCATTTTCCGATTAACCCTTGAAAACCTAACTAACCGCTATAATTCCTGCGCAGTGAAAACACAACGGCAAGGTTTTCAATAACGGGAAGGACAAGGTATGATACGCCTCTCTCATCAATAAGAATAATCTAAAGAGAGAATATACTATTCCTCAATTGTCAGTTCTTTCTAGTTGCCGATCATCTCTCGGAACTGATAGCGTCAGTATTATTGTGGCTTTTGCGCGACCCAAAAGGATTCCACTATTATCTATTATTTCAGTGTAGTCTCCGGCCCAAAACAACGTAAGCGACCACATTTAAATGTTATCTCGCTGTAGCTGGAGAAACATTTGATAAACAGAGGCTCTTACTAAACCAATCGAACTGTTTCTTTCTTCAGTGCGTCGTTTCTTGCACTAAGATCCTTCACGACGGACAGCTGTTGCTAGAAATTATAAACAGTACAAGCTCACCGATTGATAAGACTCACGACCACCGGTGTCGTCATATGTCATTGCCATTCGCAGAGCCAAGAACATGGGGTTGATTACCTGCCGTCCCGCCCCCCCCCGTTCTGAGAAAATCTACTTACTTCCTTTGGACTCTGCGCTGCATCAAAGAAGGTAGGTGTGAATTACTTCACAAACAACGGTGGAGTGATTTCCGGAGGTTACAAAAATCCAGCGATATTTGTTTGATCTTCACCTGTAAGGCCGCCGTTGTATTACCCCCCCTTTTTTCCTTTACCTGTGTCTGAGTGTTTGCCTCTTTGAAATCAAGTCGACAAACTGCAATTAGAAAGGAGAGCAGAAAGGCGTTAGTCAGACCGACCGACGATGTTTCCTTCCCTCTACTCCGAAAAGATCGAGCTAGAAAGATGTAAGAAATTTTGGAGGGGGTGTGTGTGGCGGTTTAATACAGCGCCACCTGGACGCTGAACCAGCCAAAGGCGGCGCGAATATAGCAAGAGACGGGTGGTTCTTGAGCGTCGGGAAAGAAAGAAAAACACACAACCTGGCTGAGTGGGACAAAGGTAAATAAGCCGAACGGTTTTACCGCACTGGAGACTGCATCGCGTTATGCAAATCTAATCGACCGGTCGGCGAGCTGAACGTAGCCCCGGGGTTTCGAGAGATGAAGATTCAGGTGAATACACTTACAAATCCGACCCTGTGGGTAGGGCTTATTGCTACCTTCTTCACACCCGGTACGCCCCAACAAACTGGTACATATATATATATATATGTTTGTATTTAAACCGAAGATTTTGAACAAGTTATACGTTTTTCTTTTGAAAACACGAGAATCACCAATTCGGGCCCCAAAAAAGGACTTCCTTAAGTAAATATTCTTATAAAAAATATTAAGTCTGAGCAAAATACCCAGCTGAACAAAAACAAGACGCCTCTCTTTCCAATCTTAAAGAAGCATAATTCCTTTTTTTTCTTTGGAATTTATTTTATTCTTAGGTGTACAGTCTCTTTAAACTATTATTTTCTCTTAATCCACAGTGGAATTATTTAAAAACGACAGAAGACAATCAAGCGAATATCTGTGCCTGTCGTGACGAAAAAGATACCTTTACAGCTCCAGAAGCTGAAGTCAAGTAGGAAACGTTTCCTTCATGTACTATCCGGGTAAATATGCATCTAAATTAAACGTGTAGACGAGGTTTTACATTCTTCTTAGAATATACCGTTTAAAGAAATTCTCTTGAATTTAGCCGTTATTCTTTGCTTCATTGTTTCTTTCCAGTATAGTTTTGCTACCTTGAATATACCGAATATCAGGTTCACCACCCGATACACCCAACTAATATGACCTTGAACCCAGTCAGCATAGATTTGGTTTTAAGAATGCACGACCGGTATTTACTATTAGGTAATGATATATATATTACAAGGTATATATATATATGGTATCTTTCCTATTAATGATAAAATAAATTGGTATGGACGATGTTTTAGGAAATATCACGCATCCACACCGGTCTTCCTTTCTCCTTTTATGAGTTCCACAAAGAACCATCCTTACGGGATACTTACCTGTCATTAAATATGGAAAATAACGAATGTACCGTAAATATATTTAGCAATGGTCTCCCGGTTCCTTATCTCAGTCATTCAGTGAAGATGCAAAATCAAGTTTTGTCGAGCCCGGTAAGTTTTCAGCAGGAAACTGCTAATGGAAAAAAAGGGGCAAAAGTAGGTTATAATGTTTTAAAAATAGTTTTCTTACGAGTATAGGTGTGGTAAGTTTAGCTGTGGAGAAGGAGAGGTTAGAACTACGTACCAGACCTGGATTAATGGGGACGCTACTCGTTCCTTACGTAGGGGGGGACACCTGTCTCGAATTCGTTTTAAAGCAGCTTCCGGTAGACTCTAGCTCATCTTTCCTGAGCGCCTTAGGGTCTTCTCCTGAAATGTCTTCTTCACAGAATCAAATATTCGAGAAGGTGAAAGGTCACTTAAATACCGCGTGAAGATGGCGTGTCGCTTTCAAGGCGATCATTAAGGGACGGATAACGAAGAGTTTACGAGAGTATGAGAACAAGAGTTTTCCTGCTGTTAGCTAAAAGGGATTCGAGTGTTAAAAATCGTGCATATTTGTTGTCTGGCGGATCGCTAAGGTTCAGGGCTTCAGTTCGAATCCTGCCCGACCCCCAACCCGGCTCCGAAAACTTACTTCGGAACCTGTATTCGAGCGCGCTCTCCGGATGACACGGCGTATCGACGATTCTTCGATTTGATGTGAAAATGTACAGGGCTATTTGAAGTTTTCTTAAGCAGTCTTTCGGGAAATGCATCTGTACACCGACTTCAGCTGGATCAGTAACGGACCCCAGCCTCTTTGTCCGTGCCGGAAGAGCGAGCGTCTTTACTCCCAGATCAGCCCTACGGTTCTGTCTCCACCGAAAGGTCGACTTAAATATGTTGTGTTAATTTTAAACTTTAATTCGCGGAGTCAGCACGAAAGTTGACCCTCACCTCTGCCGTCTATCGCACGGACCTCGCCGCGCAGGCCGCAACCTCTCTCTTGATGGTTCTGCAGAACAACTACGTCCACGCACCTGCACGGCGGCCGGTGACTATACTACCACACCGCCAAGTTCAAATCCTGGCCCAGAGCATCCCGATTTTCCTCACCGCCGTCCGGGTTTTTCTCTCGGCCATCCCAGTTTCCTCCCACATCTAGCAATGAAAAGCTCTGGTAAGGATTTACCTGCCGGAGTCGGCAAACAAAACATCAAGCGGAACAACTCTTCAGCATCAGGGTTGCCTCCCCTTGTAGGTATTATTGTTAAACAAACAAAGGTACAATCTGCACCTGTCGCTGGTACCAGGCGATTAAAATATGAAAAATTAGATATTATTTGTTTTTAATATATCTATCTGGCATAATTACATTGTTATTTTTAAATCCTACATTTACTTGCTCGTAAATCTACTTCAAGCTCCCGCACCAGATGATCGAACGGCTTATAGCGAAATCAATGTTTTAAATCTTTCTTTACGAAAGCCCCTTGTTATCCGTCTCTTTTCCAGAATCTGTCACGTGCTCCCCGTCTCCCTCTTCGCGCTAATTATAATCCCTTTATATTTGTTGTCAGTTTTAAAAATATATATATATATTTGAACAGTTAAACGGCGTTCAAATGAAAACAGCAACAAGCAAATGGAGAAAGGGAGATGTGGTGTTTTTTTTTTTTTTCTTTTCCCGATGGAGGACCCGACGCGGGAGATGTTGGAGCGGACCTCTGCCTTGATTACCACATGAATCACCACCGTCGGCCGGCGATTAGTTTTGATTTTGACTCATTACCGTTGTCGTGTGCGCCCTTCGAGTTGAGTGTGTTTGTCTAGGGAGGATGTGCGATGACGTCACGAGAGCTACAATGCTCTCCACCTCTTGATTTCTGAGTTTGATTGCTTTTCTCTCTGTGTATTCAGTAAAAGGTAAAAGAAAAGAAAAGAACCTGACAGCGGTGTGTGTGTGTGTGTGGGGGGGGGGGGCTTCAAATTGAGCTTCAAGACAGAGCAATGAGGACGTAGGTTTACATTAGCGTTCATAAAACAACACAGAAAAGCTAATTTATGCTTAGTCGACACCGGGATTGTTCCAATATGCACTTAACATTAACTGATACTGATGGCTGTCTAATGTAACTGTAAAATACGTAAATAAATTTAAGAAAAACAATAAGAAGGCATTACGTTACCTGCCATTTTCGGGTAGCAATATTTAAAAACGCCATTACTAGACTGTGATGTCAGATGCTGCTCAGTATCACCGTCCGTCATCTAGAGCGTCATCAAACCTGGTTCTTTTCTTTCAAATCTTGTCTCTTAAAACATCTATAATTGTATATATATATATACTTCTAGTTTCTACTTAAGCCAGCAGATGCAGCTGCCGTGACCTCTAAATAAAATGTGACCCTTTCTTTTCTTTTAAAAATAATTGAACTTATACTATTTATTTTAACTTTAACTGCAACACCATTATGATTAGAATTAAGGTTCAGTTATTTTAGTTATTTTAAAGAGTCATACAAGCCTCCTTAAATGACCCTATAAAATATGAATGTTGTGATGTAATATTGCGGAAAATTTATTCCAGCCCGTTAAACTTTTGTTTCCATTAGATAATTTTCTAATGCCATGGAATTTTAATCAGTTTATATGTGTGACCTTTAATATCAGTAGCTAGACAACCGAGAGAATTTCTTATTGTCTACATGTTCAAAACACGTGATTGTTTGAAAGCCATCTAGCGGATATCTCAAACAACTGTTTTAATTCTCCCCCAAGATAAGGGACTTCCTAGAAATGAGCATTAAAAAAAATATATTTTAGAGATGTGTCCACAACTTGAAAATATTGCAATCCCTCAAAATCGAAGATGTTTTTTAAGATGAATTAATGTAATTCTGAGGCCGAAAGTTGCGTTATTATGTACAAAAAACTTGGTAGCTAAGTTTCATGCGTCCTCTCAGTCAAAAAGCCCGTAACCTTCACCTTGTGTGGACATTATGCAAATTCTTTTAGTATCTGTAACAACCAGTTACCTTTATTTGGCAAATCGGAATGTTTTTTTAAATTTTTTTTAAAGCATAATACTGTAAAATTTCTATTTTCTTCAAACAATACCTGGCCGTTATATACTGACTCCATGGAATATTCTTTTAACCCTAAAATACCTTTGGATTACAGTAAAGCTAATACAGTATTTGGTTAGATCCCATCTAGAGCATTCACTAGAGGCTTGTTTATTTAAGGATTCTGGCAGCCTGGAAGGAGTGTAAAAGTATTTTAGTTTGTTGAGCGGTTAGCAAAACTTAAGCTTAATGTTATTACATATAAAAGATTACTTGGAAATCTAATGGAGGCAATTTTCAAAGAGTTTGTTATTCCGAGCTCTCAGGAAACAAAGAGTCATGATTTAAGACTACTTTATAACACAGTAGTCTTAGATACGCATCGGTATTTTTTTAGTAATAAATTGAAGAATGTATGCAGCAACAGTCTGCTTACTGCGGGTGTTCGGTTTAACGCAATGAATGTATTTTAAAATTAACTGGATGGATGAATGGAATAAATGCACACACACACACACACACACACACACACACACACACACACACACACACATATATTATGGATTATTATACCACTGTAGCAGCCTTAAATTACTATTGTCACGCCTCAACACTTGAGACATTTCTCTTCTAAATTAGGCAGGAAAAGTACACAACTTTCATACTACAACCATAACCGTCTTTTTAGGGGAAAATGTCGCGGAGAAGGCGGTGGTTGTGGGTGAGATAGAGAGAGCGAGAGAGAGAGAGAGAGGAGAGAGAGAGAGAGAGAGAGAGAGAGAGAGGATGAAGAGAGACAGAGAGAGAGAGAGAGATGAAAAGGAGAGAGAGAGAGATGAAAAAGAGAGAGAGAGAGAGATGGAAAAAGAGAGTGAGAGAGATAGAGAGAGATGAAAAGAGAGACGAGAGAGTAGAGAGAGAGGAGAGAGAGAGAGGAGAGAGAGAGAGAGAGAGAGGAGGAGAGATGAAGAGAGACAGAGAGAGAGAGAGAGATGAAAAAGAGAGAGAGATGAAAAAAAGAGAGTGAGAGAGATAGAGAGAGAGGCTGAAAAGAGAGACGGAGAGTGAGAGAGAGAGAGAGTGAGTGAGAGAGGAGGAGCGAGAGAGAGAGAGAGGAGAGAGAGAGAGAGAGCGAGAAGAGAGAGAGAGAGAGAGAGAGAGAGAGAGATGACGTCAGTACAGAGATTGAAGAGAGATATGGCGTCAGGAGAGAGAGAGAGAGAGAGAGAGAGAGCGAGAGAGCGAGAGAGAGAGAGACGAGAGCCTTGACTATCTTGGTGAACTCTAAAGGACTTTTCATCGTGGATATGTCATAAAGTTAAAAAAAGAATAAATGAATGATAACACCGGTAGATGGCATGAAAATGGGAATTCCTTAAAACCAATTCCATAGAGCGAAGTGCGAAGTATCACTGACGCCAAGGTCAGTTCTCGGCGGTTTCGGGTGTTAGAAATGTCGGTTGTGTTGAGGTATCAACGTCTCGATTATTAGGGTCGTGGGTGGTTGGGCAGGGTGGTAACTCCCTCTTCCCACCGGCATGTGTGTGTGTGTGTATATTGTGTGTGTGTGGACGGAGATTTGGCGATTTTCAGAGAGACGATCGAACGACGCTTTCCATTATCCGCGACGTGAAGACTCGATCCCACCGTTCGCTGTCATTCAATGGGACTATTATTCAGAAAGATTTCACAATGCGTACTTTGTCAGAAGCGGCCGTCCTGCGTCAGCAGCCGACCACGCGCAGACTTATCACAGGTGGGCCGAGCCCCTTACGGCAGGATCCTCCTACATCTTCACGAGTTCGAACCTAGCAGACGGCCTCCTGCTCGGCTGACTGGCGTTTTACACCAATTTCAGCAACACTAGAACTAAGTTATATACCCCACCTATCGGCTGTTAATTAACTAATTACTTGTGATGTCTTCCGTAAGTGGTCTTTCTTTCTCCCTGACCGTCTCAGAACGACAGCTCCTATTCTCTTGTATCGTCCATGGCTGCCGCATCTCTCACATTGTGATAAACGCTTCGCCTTTTTTCTTCTTTTCCACTTCGTTCCCTTCTTCTTTCTCTCATTTGTTTTAAATCTCCTCAGTCTCTCTTCCTTCCTCTCAAACTCTCTATCTGTTTTCTTATTTTCATCATATTTTTTTTCTTTCTGCTTTTCAAATTTCTTTCTCCGTTTATCATTTTGAGGTTGAAAGCCTCATAGGTGAGTAAATCTCTGCGGAGGACCCTCAGAGAGGCAGGCGCAAGGTTGGTAATTCCTTTATCTTTCGGCTAGTCACCAGGTGGCGCGCGACTACGTCACCTAGGTTCGCAATGGGGGCGATTGCTCCATTTGCTTCTGTCCACCTTCCTTTTCTTTCGATCGTCTGTCGTCCAGTCTTGCTGCATCTTCTTTTATCCCACCCCCAGCTCGCAGTTAAGGTTGCTCGCTCAAAGCGACCGGGTCGAGTCGTTCCTCTCAGCAACTCTAATCGAACCCTTACCCCTCGGATCGATTTTCTCCAGCCGCTACCTTTTCAAGAGGCAAAAGAAAAACGAATCCGTTAACCAAATATTAAGAAAAGAAAATCGGCCGCTTGTCGGCTCGACGAACATCTCTCAGTAACGAGGAGGACTCGACAGAGAACAGGCCACTTGTCTTTACGGGATGCGATGCCACTGGCAGAGCCTCGTTCGGAAGTCCAACTCGCTCAACAACAACAACAACAGCAACAGCAAAAAAAAAAAGGGCAAAAGGGTTCGTTGTATATCTTACTAGCTATTTAAAATATCCGAAAGGTTTTATGAAAGTTAAAAGGATGATACAGCGGGTAGCGCAGATAAATGATGCACCACTACTGCTGGAGAAAGGAAAGTTTCTGAAGTAAAAGGTTTTTGGCTCCGCAGCATTTACGGTCAAAAAATAAAAAAAGAGACTGATGATTCTGACTTAGATCCTCAGAATTTAGGTCTGTGGGTAGTCGAAGAATGAGATAAATTCTCACAGCGGATTTGATGAACTGATGTAGCCAATTACATGTCTGTGAAAAGGGTCGCTGTAGATGTGAACACATCTGGTGTTTGGTTCCTTAACGCCATCTTTCAGGGTTTGAACTCCACCCCGACGGTGAATACTTCGAAAATGTTCGATTTGCTGCTGCTACTTTGTAAAATATGAGCATAATAAATCGGATAAGAGTCCTTCAACATTGTCTACAGGTGTATGCACTGACCCAACTGTTTCTTTATAGCCGTTGAAGGTATTGCTTTCTTTTTGTGCTGCTTGCTTAGATTATAGTTAAGCTTTTGGAGAAGTTTTCGGTTAAAGTCGAAATCTTCTTTTCTACGAAATTCCACAAATGGCTTTAAATCGTGGACATGTGGAGAGAAGCTAACTAATCATTCGTCAGATTTTCTACACCAATTAAAGTTTTAAGGCGTAAATCAGTTTATCAGTTCACACTGTGTACTTATACCAAAAAAAACAGAGAGAGGATCTCCCCAAAAATCCGGTGTATTTTAAAATCCATAAATGTAACAAAAAACGTTCGTTTGTACTCCAGTCACAGGACTTTTGATTTTCCCCCAAAAAAGTTCCTCCCTTATGTAGTTTTACTCGTGAGTTCACGATATTTCTCGCGTCCAAGTCTCACGAAGATCACGTAATTTCGCTAAGAAAGCTGAAAACATTTTAGGACTCATGAATCGGATATGCTAATATTTTCCCCTTGTTTTTTCGTTTCCTTTTTTTTAGCCGTTAATAATTACGGATTTTAAGAGACGTAATTAGAAATAATCGGCTTCAACGTGATCCATCACCTATCGTATTGTGACCATGTTTATAGTCTTTGTAACCAGCAGATACAAGCAGTCAGCTGACGAACTGTCCGCCATGAAAGCAAAGCTGCTTTGTTCCGATTCCTTCGGAGCTTTGTCCCCCTTCCACTCGCAGATTTTAAACTGTCATGTACTGAACACTCACATGATCTGACGTTCGAAATTCCTCTACGCAAGACCGCTAAAATCCCTGTACCAATCCCGAAGGGATACTCTGGCAGCCATAATTATGAAATCCTGACTGAAATGTTCCATGTCTCATGCTTAATAAATGAACCTTGAGCGAAGAGTTGAGGAATCACTCCCCGGCAACAAACTTCGTGAGCATCATCTACACAAGAGACTTCCAGAAGCGCGTATTCCCAATGCTGGTTTCTCGTAAAAAGGAAAGGTCTGTATTTAATCAGAAAATGATTAAATATTAATTAGATTTACTTTTATTTATTCTTTAAAAACTGGTCGTATGAAAACAGCTTAAGTCTCTTACGTCCATCTCACGGCGACGCACGCATTCGTACCGATGCAGATTTTTATCTGGAGTGCGTGCGTGTGTGTGAGTGTGTGTGTGTGTGTGTGTGTATGTATATATATATGGGGGGTGTAATTACGTCACGACCACGACTGATGTCCTTGCTGTAACTGGGCCCGGCCATGCGAGGTCGTCGTGTACTTCCGACTTTCTTTGAGCAGACCCGTGGAATGTGAGCGGCTCAGCCTAGAAAGTACGACAGTGCGGTGCGCTTGACGTCATGGGTAAATTAGCGCTCCGACTACACCGGTTTCCCTTTCTCCCAAAGCTCCAGCCGTCTACGTAAGTCCCCCCCCCATCATCCTCCTCCTCCTCCTCCCACCGCCACCTCGCTCGACCCCCCTAGAAGTTTTGTACTCGACAGCTGCTGTGCCCCACACCACAGATCATTTGTGCAGGTGTGCGTCGTCATAATTCCGCAGGGGAAGGGAGCTAGGCGAAGTGCTGGTAGACAGAGTTTCGTACGCGAAGTGCTCTGTAAAGTGCCGGTAGACAGAGTTTCGTACGCTCAGCATGAGACCGTCGGATGAGTAGTAATTGCCGGGCTAGGGCGACTTCGGATCCGCTGAATTGGGCCCACGAACATATCAGATTAAAGAGGTAATACAGATATTTTTTTTCAAATTTAATGCTTAATGGTACCGATGGGCAAACAAGGTTCAGACATTTTTTTTGCGAGTTAGATTTCTCAAATAGAGAATAAATGCATTTGAACGAACGAATAAAAATGATGAAGTTGGCTCAGCCAGGGTGCACACGGTGTTTTATAGTGAATCGAATGGAAAAAGGCGGTGTGGCTCATAAATACTACCTGATAACGAAGAAGGCGATTAGACTGAGCTGAAGGAAGTCAGGGATAACGAACAGCTGGGTTATATCCATAAATAACCCTATTCTTTATTTCTGTTACGACGACGAAGGTTTCGTACCATCTAGAGCCATTTAGACCGAAAGAGGCATCTATCGACCCATGTCAACACGTAGAGCCGGTGGTGCTTCATTATCTTATATGACGAAAAGAGCTCCAGGTTTGATGTCTGCGGATACAAAAAACTCGATTCTTGAAAAGATACCACCCCTCCGTTTAAGGCTACATTTTGTCACTGGTAGTGAGTTCGATTCTGGTCATCTGATTTAGTTTCTCTCTCTCTCTCTCTCTCCTCTCTCTCTCTCTCTCTCTCTCTCTTTTTTAAAAAAAAATTATATAAACTTTGTCTTGTTTATTAGGATGGGTTAGGATGGATAGCAGGGATATGTCGTTCCGGGCATTTGCTTGTTTCAACTTCCCGTGAACACTCCCCATTGGTTGCTAGATAACTGTTTTCCAGGACAAAATACCACAAACTTAATGCCCGCGCTAATTAACTAACTAGCTGGCTGGCTAGAACAAAACAAAGGTATCCATTAAACACGAAATAATTAAATGGCATTAGACGTAATTGCTTTGTACTAGATCACCATCTTTTTCGGAAGGTTATTCGAGTACTTATTGCGTATCGGCTGTTTCCTCGTCACTGATTTTAATTGCTCTGCGCTCATTTTTTTTCCTTCCAAAAATCCTTTCCCCACTCCTGCTTGTTTCTCTTTGTTGTCCTTTACAATTCACCAAAATTTTTAAAAAGGGCAAGGCTTAAACTAAGTGCTTATCGCGACAGCCAGCCTTCCAAGCGGTGCCATTTTGTTTCTATTCGGCGCCACCGTCGCTGACGTCACTTCCGGCTGTGAATAACATACAGCTACAAAAGCACGATTAACGTATACTCTCCTCTATAAGATAGGATATTTTATGATATACAATATATTATATTAGTAAATTTTCTTTGCAATGCAGTAGGTGTTCTTTTTCTTTTTTTGCAAACATTTTTTGGCATTTTAACCCTACACCTACGACGTCCGTGTTTACTTTCCTTTCCGCAGCCTGGAATCTCTAGTTAGTACTCGCCTTGAACTGTCTGTACGTTTGCTCAACACGGTCGTAATGCAGAAAACGTTGGGGGGGAGCTTGGTAAAATATGCAGATTTGTCCTTACAATGGGTCATATCAATAAGGGAAGTGCTATGTTGTCACAGCCTCTTCGGCTCAACCCCTGCTGAGTAATACAGATTTGAAAAGCATGGGACGCCCCGGGTGGTACGCAGAGGGTTAACAAAACGTGAATGAAAAACAAAAAAAAAGTTTTTTGCAACAATGAAATGCTAAAAACCATTACCTAGGAAGGTTGTAGATCAGCTTTCCAGCCGCCATCAATTAAACGATTGTTTTCGTACTGCAATGAAACGAGACCGGAAGTTGAACATAACGAATTGATTTTCGTTGTTGTTGTTATTATTTTTTTTAATGCTGCAGGCAGTATTCTAGAAGGGCGCCTTCTCTGAAGACTGGGGCATTCGTGCGTATTCTCCCCTGTGCTTGTCTGCCGGGTTTAAGCCGATTTCTCTGGGAGCAGACGGCAGATAAAAGACCCTACAAGAGACCGAATTTTAGCGCCACATGGCCCAAGTAGACGGATTTGTTCCTAAGGGGGGGTGTTCTTTCTCTTTTTCTTCATGTAAAACCAAGAAAGAAATGAACAAGTAAGGGAAGAGAATCGGTTATGTAGAAATAGTGGAAATGTTCAAGGAGCCCGGAGTCGGACCAAAGGGGCCTGTACCGCGCCTTGATGATGGTGGGAACATCTCACGTCCGACATATACTCGCGCGCTTCAGGTCCTCGCATAAGCCATGGTTCCTTTTGCCTTCTCGTGTTGTAACTAAACTAAATACCGAAGAAGAAAAGGAACTCCGAGAGCAAATAAATATATTTTAAAATGCGTTCGTGTTAATAACAAATAAAACATCTTTGAGGCAGCAGAAGCACAGATGACGAGTTCGGTTTGATTGATCATTTATCTATCTACTAAGTCGGAACAATGGCGCCGTTAAGATGGCCGACCGCGAGCGGCGTATGACGTCACTGAGTTTTACTGGAAAGTCCGGACCACAGACGTCTGTATCCACTGGGCACCTACGTCTAATCAGCGGAGATTTGACGGGGTGGGCACAAACAGGTGAGTTTTAGTCTAGTTTTAAGTGACGTCAGGTTATCGGTGTTGGTTATTACTTCCGGGTCTGAAGGGCGGCAGCGGAAGTTCCTCCTTTTAACAAATCCCTGTGAAATGTAAGTAAATGGGAATAAAAACGAAACGAAAAAACGCTAAAATCTGCACAGAGGTAGAGTCGTCCCTTCGTGGCTATGTCGATGAACTCAACCGCCAGCAGGTGGCGCGCAGCCCGAGCCTTTGTGAAATATTACCCACAAATAAAATCAACGCAGATCGAGAGCAGCTCTCGCCGAGTCTCATCTGCTGAACATTCGTCGTCGCGCGATTTATAGAGTGCGAGCGGGAATCCACGATATCCCGATCAAGAACCGCTCCCTACTTCTTCTTTTCTCCATCCAGACAAATAACCCACCATTCCCGCCCATAGACGTGTAGCCCCTCAGGCACCAAGTTACCGCCCCGCATCGTGGCCCCACAGACGCGACGAGGGCGGTCAGCTCCCGCCATCTTCACAGACTGTCCTCTAATCTGGCTCTAACTGGAGCCAGAAGCAGGCTGTTGACCCGGTAGAATAGCGAGGGGTCACGAAGAAGTTATTGGCGGGGTAATAGGGTGTGCTGTGAATTGTTAACGGCATGACAGGACCGAGAATGTCTTTTCGGGGCTGGAAAAACCCTGGCATAGGCATCTATGAACATTAGGGTTGTGGCTGGCAAAAACCGAAGAAGTTAAGTTCAAGAGGGAAGGTGTTCGCAGTGCTGGAGAGACTGGCGGTGATTCCCGCAATACAGTGGCGTACCGTACAATGAGAGAGCAGGCCAGTTTGCTGGCAGTACCCAGCCATTTTGAGAGGTGGAGCTAGAACAATCAGTTACGCATCTCTAGTTGAGGACGGAATTGCAAAGGAGAAAGCTGAAGTAGCGAGCAGCCATGTAGTTAGCCGGGGAGCAGAGAGAGAGAAATACCGGAACGATGGCAGAAGGCGAATTTCGAGGGAAGCGATCAACGTGTCTCGGCTGAAGGGGTTTACCAGGAGCCTGAGGAAGTTGCTTGAAAAAGAGAAGACTTGACAGAGCAACCCCACCCAGATGGTATCGGCATCAGAGAGCGGTCGTCGAAAGTCAGGTGTATTAGCTGGCTCCATTTCTAGTTGGGAAAACCCAGAAATATCCGCTGTCGTATTTTTACGAGATTTCCCATCTTTAGCGTTTAATGCCACGTTTTCTTTGTGTTCTGCTTTCGGTTCTTTATGGCAGTCATTAAAGGACAAGTAGAGAGGAGATCTAAATCATTTGTGCTGATGTTTACTTTTGCTTTTTGCGCTATCACAAGTGAGTAAACAAAGGAAAAGAGGGTATTAGACACGCCAAACAGAAATGTCAACCTCTGCTTGTTTCTCAGGGAAAGTGGCTGGAACAAAAATGGCGAAAAAACAGGATTCCACCAACTGGCAGCCGAGAAGTAAAGTCATCGTTCGTGATCCGTCTAACTTCAGTTTTTTGACGACTCTCGCACGACTGTCCAAGAAATATTGCCACGCTTCCAGATAAATCTTAGTACGACAATTAATCTCTATCCACAAAACGTGTCCACCATTCCTTGCAACTCTGCCGTTTTCATCATGCAAAAAAGGCTCTGCGTCTCCAACTTATCGTCAGTTTTTTTACCACTCAATTCATTTAAAACAAATCGTGACTTCTTTCTCTTTCTTCTTACTCTGCCTGACACATCACCTCTCTCTCTCCTCTCTTTCTCTCTCTCTCTACTGATGTCATATATATATATATATATATATATATATTATATATATATATATATATATCTGAACTGATGTCATATCTCTCTTTCTCTGTACCTACGTCATATCTCTCTATGTATTGACGTCATATCTCTCTTTCTCTGTACCTACGTCATATCTCTCTATGTATTGACGTCATATCTCTCTATGTATTGACGTCATATCTCTCTTTCTCTGTACCTACGTCATATCTCTCTATGCACTGATGTCATATCTCTCTACTGATGTCATATCTCTCTTTCTCTGTATCTACGTCATATCTCTCTTTCTCTGTACCTACGTCATATCTCTCTATGTATTGACGTCATATCTCTATTTCTCTGTACCTACGTCATATCTCTCTATGCACTGATGTCATATCTCTCTACTGATGTCATATCTCTCTTTCTCTGTACCTACGTCATATCTCTCTATGCACTGATGTCATATCTCTCTACTGATGTCATATCTCTCTTCTCTGTATCTACGTCATATCTCTATATGTATTGACGTCATATCTCTCTTTCTCTGTACCTACGTCATATCTCTCTACTGGTGTCATATCTCTCTTTCTCTGTACCTATGTCATACCTCTCTATGTACTGACGTCATATCTCTCTTTCTCTGTACCTACGTCATATCTCTCTACTGATGTCATATCTCTCTTTCTCTGTGCCTACGTCATATCTCTCTATGTACTGACGTCATATCTCTTTTCTTCCTTTTTTACATTCAACTCTGGCACAATAATGACAGCAATACGGAAGGAAAAAAAGGGATAGTAAATATTTTCGCCAACAGGTTGGTGAGCAATAATTTTAGAAAAGCAGCTTTAACCCAGGCAAAAGGTGAACAAAATAAACACGTTCGACTAACCAAGTCTGGTCTATTTACCATAGATGCATACAGCTAAGCGTTACCTGAATATTGCAGAGGTGTTTATTAGTCTGCTGACATCTAGACTGAGAAATCGCCCGTGGAGTTCTGTCTTAAGTATATAAAGATTTGACTTTGGTTCCCTGCTGGCATCAGGCTGGCACAGCGTAAGCTATGGACAGACAACATTTCATAAAGCTGACGTAAAAATAGAATAGTCTGTTTCTTTGTTTTAATGTGACCTCACGGCGTGACGAAAACGCCTTATTTAGCGTTATTTCCGCTCTTTCATCCTGTAAAGAAAACTTCACTATGGTCTATGGTAACATCATACGCCCGTCGCATTTGAACTGTTTAAAAAGAAAAACAACAAAACATTTTACGGCTAATTTCTTAAGATTCAGGTAAACAGGTGCTTTGTTTGAAAATTTCCAAGCTGCTCTATAACCAGTGAATAACAATCCGGCGTTTCCGCTAACGGAAGCGGGATAACTGATGCTGTGGATGAAGAATTCTTCAAGGAAAAACGTTAATATTTACTGTAAAGTTACATCACAACTTTTGGAATGTTCGTTCACCGTCTTGGATAGACCCTGACTCCCAACAAGTACTGGGCCGGCCAAGACATCTCGTTGGCGCCAGGAAGCAGTACTCTCAAATGTTCTGCTGTTTCGATAACACCACAGAGAAACACCCGCATTAATCAAATCTAAAGTGTTTATACTTTCGCTGGGGAGAGTCTTGATCGGCCGTCCCTGCATGACGTTAACAGGAAGACTAAGATGAGCTCTACGGGGGCATACTCGACAGTTCGGCAGCCGTCAATCTAACGAGGCCACCGGTCCATGGCCGTCAGAAACATCGAAGAGGTATTTGTTCACGAACTAAAGAGATTATTAGAGGGAATGTGTCTATACTATATTAATACATCTCCATTAGTTTTTTCTTTAAGTTAGTGAACGTAATTATAATCATAGCTCTCACCTGAATTCTGCTTCACCTGTTTGTTCGTGTTCTATTGTTGGTAATGTCCACGGAAATGCAAGTAAATCTGCCTACAAATAAGAAAATAACCATGAACGGTTATAAGATTTCGGTTTTTCTAAGTTTACAAAACCGTAAAATAGAAGAAAAACAAAGTAAAATTAAATTATTAAACTGGAATTAACCAGAAAGAGAGAAAAAACAAACAAAAACATATGGTTCTAGGTTTTTGTTACTGTGCGCATCATCACCAGAATTGTTTGGCAAAAAATACAACAGATTTGTAGTCTATATGAAGTACCACATGTAAACAGGAGCAGCAGCAATTAAAAAGGGGGCGGGCAGGCTTTTCGACACATGGAAAAACTATTACGGCGATTATTTGTAGGCCTTAATTATTCAGAACGGAATCCGCCGCTAGATGGGAAAACATTCTGACAATGAACCGATACGGGAGCTGAGAGCGCAGCTCAGTTTGGTTGGAGCAGAACAGATGTAAGTATCAACTACAGAAAAATTTGTTGTAATTAATGTCAAAGATCATGGACGCTACATCTACGAAATGAAAAGAGAGAAAGAAGACAGATGCTGACAAGGAATTGGGTCTCATGTTCAGTTCGCGAGATCGACTTTGGATGTTGCATGATGGCCCGAGCGTAATTTGGAATCCTTAATGTTGTTAGCTCCGCTATGGTAGATCGAACACAATATCTCTCCCGCCTTCCACGGGTTATCCTTCTGTCATCTGTATAGGAACCAGGTAATTTTGCGTGCACGTATCAGCGAGTTTGCTTATCTTCTTTCTTTTGTTTTTCTCGCTTAATTATTGTAAATTGGTTTTCTCTCTGCCTCTGCCCGTTAACACTCACACTCCCCGACTACCCGCCGTCTCATCTTTTTAAACCACGATAACATTTCCCGTCCTATTGTCTTTCCAAACCGCACCGTGACCCGAGCCAACCAACCACTCGCTGGTGCGACCATCGTTCACTTCAGCAGACTGCGATACAGAGGCTGGCGAAACCGAACAACTGTTCTGTTACCGCTCCTTAAATCGTATTGGCACTTGAGCTAGCGGAGTATGGTCTGGAGAAACGTCTAACAGTTCGATTAGTCAGGTATCCGAGTAACCCACTGTGTCGGACACTTTAACCGTAGTATCGCCTTGCTCTAGCTCTAAATATGACGTGCGCCCATCAGCGCAGACACACGACGACTGCTTTACCTATGAGACGCAAGCATAAAAAACGGTGATCCATGTAGCTGAAGAGCAGGGTTATCCGCTCTTTATTTCTCCAGCCCCCGGTGGAAACGGTTGGCGAATGGAACCTGAAGTGAATCACGTAGACAAGTAAAGTCTACTGCGCATGCACTGAATTCTGACCCTAACCCTAACCCAACCGTGGGAGGGTAGAGTCCAGTTCTATCTATAAATATTTATTACAAGAAGAAGGGGAACGCGACTGGATTAGAAATGTTTATCAAACGTGAACTGAACGAAACTCTTTTGAAAATGAAAGCGTGTGATCTGTTGTATCAATGAATGAACCGCGAGAAGTTACAACCTCGCTAATAACTAGCAAATAGATTAAAGGGGAGGGAACTCTGCTGATACCGGTATATTACTGCGTGATTAAATTCTACACCGAACATAATCTTGGGATATGAAACAACAACAACAACAACAATAATAATAATAATAATAATAATAATAATAATAATAATAATAATAATAATAAACATGCACAAGAACACTGATTTGAATATGCCAAAACGTATCTTGTGATATCGGTGAATGCCAGGTAACGGATGATGCCAGAGAGACATAATTCGAGAACACAGGTGAGAGTACCCACCTCGCTGATTTCCTGCGGCTAGGAATCAGAGTGAACCGGGTGGTTTGTGGACCCGACAGGGTTAACGGAATCTGATCCTGCAAGAGGGAAAATGGCGCTGTGAAATATGTCTGCTTTAACATAGTAATTACGTGTTGTTTATTCCAGCATAAATATTCCAGCTTGTCTCCATTGCTTCCTTAACCTTAGTAACAGTTTTCAAAGGTTTTGATATCTAAACTTCAGTAAGATTCGGAAAGGCGCCAAATCCCTTCACCGGTTGTTCCTAATCGATTTACCCGGACAGGGTTTCTCCGGTTCACTCTTTGCCTCACATCTCACGGCTACTCGAACGGAAGACCCGAAGGCCCCCCCCCACTTCCCCGCCATTACCCTTTCGGGCCACTGTCCTGATAGAAATCTTATCCAGTCCCACCCAAGCAGGTCCCTTTGCGCGTATCTATGCATGGTTCTAACTGACCGTCTCCTTGTCAAGTAATACAGCTACAAGACAGAGCCTCTGATCGCCGCTCTCAACAACGGACACCAACAACTTCTCCAAATCTACCCCCCCCCCTGCAAAAGGCCCCGTTTTACTCCGGCAAAAACTTTATCCCAGAACTCTGCTATTTAAATCCACAATCGTCGCTTCGTCTGTCCCACCCGGCCCAGACTGACGGCCTTCCGTCTTCACGGCGACTTTCCGGAAGCCCGCGCCTCACGTCTTGGACCAACAATGGCGACCACCTGCTGGCCGGTGTCGTCAGCACTTCTCGCTCCCCTAGCAGAAGTTCCCGCCGTAACTCCTCGTGTGTTTTTTAGGTATGGAAAGAAACCGGAAGAAACCCACGCGGTCGTCGTTCTCGGCTGTGGCAGTCCAGTAGTTTAGCCGCCGCCCCACCCTCCAAAGACTGATTGCTCTGAGGTAGATAAATCTCCACTGGGGTCATCCCTGGGATTTGGGCTCGAGGTGGACACTGCGTTGGGACGACTAGTAGACGCACTCAGACCTAATCTTAGTCGAACTACAATTCCGACTCAGTAAACGTTAAATAAGAGATCTGACTGGATGGCAGCGAAGCTTACCAAAACCTGCAAGGTAACGTCATTGGCCTCGCCGGTATGTAAGAGTCGTAGGAAGTTCGGGTCTCAACTCGGCTCACCGAACTTCAGGCTAACGCGCACCTGTCTCTTCCATGAGGTATTCTGTTGCTATCTCGACCATCGGGACGAGTTTTCCGCTGACGGTGATGGTAGGACGTAAACTGCACGTGAAACCAGCCAGGTGCAAAAGACGTGTGTAGGTGTTGTTAATCTGGTTTTACAAGTCAGAGAGGCTGCAAACCGTCGGTGGGGATGGGAGGCAAAAAAGTATAAGGTGGACATCGACTCTTATTTACAATATAAACTATTTCTATTTTCAGATGAAAAAAAAAACAAACGTTTAGTAATTCCACAGGGATGATTAGTATCCAAGCACTGACCTTGAGAAGAGATTTGGAAATTAACATTAACTAAAGTCTTAACTAGGAGGATGGCTATTAATACAGCTGACAGGACGTTAGCAGTTGTTACCGAAACCATCATAAAATATGAAGAATAAAGAAATTCTAGTCTTAATGTACAATCCTTAGATTGCCCACATCAAGAATATATAGAATCCTTACTGTATTTTTTTTTTTAAAAAGAAAGATGTGAGACGATTAGAAATCGTTCGACGGTAATACGCTCGAAGATATCCAGGTTTTAGAGATTTAGAAGAAGAAAGGAGAAAAATCGAAGGACTAGACTTCGATTAGATTTACCTATTTTGAATTTTAGTGGCAAAAGAAGAAGGGAGACCTGACGGCGGCTTTCGGAAATGTGGACAGCAACCAAGTGTTTAAATCTTCCACAATTTAGGGGTTGATAATCATTAACGAGTAAAGAATTCAAAACTGGCAGATATTAGAAAGAGATTTTTGGAAATAGAATAGCAAATGGACGCATTTATCTGCCTGCATTTGGTGAGTATTGAGAACGTAGATCAAGTGAAAAAAAGCATACCGATCGAAACGGCAGTCTGTCTACTGGAAATAACTGAACTAGGCAGGGACTGGTGGCCGTGATGGAGGATTCCCCAATAAGACACCCTTATCCTTTATTTAGTCCGGTATATAACGGTTAGATACTGGACGAGTCTACAAGTTTTGTCTACTAGTGTATACGTACGTGTTCTGATTTTTTTAAAAAAAGGGTTTATAGCTACAATAGCGAGATAAGAAAAATATAGTCGTTCTGATTCTTCTCACCCCCCCTCTAATTATTACAGTAAAGCTGACGAATAGAGGAATTTGATGTTTGTTAGAAAGTAGCCGGGGGTCAGCTGACCGGGTCGGCTGAAATCAGTGACCTATCGCCATTGGCGACAGTGGCGCACTCTAGGTAACGGTGGAGGGGAACTCCAAACTCAGGGCTGAAGACAATGCAAATCTTTAATTCCTACAACTGAAGAGTGTTCGAGTTTAAAGAAAGAAAGAAAAAGGACAAGAAGTAAAACTATGCAAACAAAAGCGCGACGACGAAGTTATCTCGTTCGTCTCTAGTCAACGTCGGTGCTGGAAATGGACCAAGGGAGGGAGTGACACGTGGGTGGCTGGACGCAGACCGAGCACGTGGTCCGAAGGCGCGACGCCACACCGAGTGTATTTAAAATCATCACGCGAAGCTCTCTCCTTTATCAGTAAATGCCAGCAGATGTCTGGCGAAGATCTTGATCTACCGAGACTAACTAAATACGAGATTTTGTCTGATGTCGGTAATCTCGAACCCAGCCTTTCAAGACCGGGAAAGAAAAAACAACAACAACAACAACAAAAACCCCTTAAAGCGCGCGTCCAGAACATGGGGTCTAATTAATAATTTAAAGGAAAAGTTAGACACGCGCGGGGATGTGAATATTTAAAAAAAAAAAAAAAAACACCCTGCAAAGGGCAACAAAATAATAAATAAACATTTAACTGGCGTCATTTATTATACCAGAATCTTGTTGATGCGCCACGACACCTAGCGATCAGACCAGACAGCGGCAAAAAAAACTGGTCGGTCCTCCCACGGGAGCTACTTCCCTCAAAAATCTGTGGATCGGATCACATAAACGGCAAGTTCTCTTGGCAAAACCCTGTCCCCTGCAAACCGCTGAAACTTTAATTTTACCTTCTTAAGTTCCGAAAATCGGCCACAACTTTACTTCTCTAAACAGCCCCTCTCCCCTCTAAGATCCCCATCTTCCTTTTGGTAAACCAAATATGCACAGATGACCAATTACCATTATTATTATTATTATTATTATTATTATTATTATTATTATTATTATTATTATTATTATTATTTACAGAGGGTAATGAAATCAATCCTTGGCAAAGTCCAAACCAAAAACAAACTTCAGTTTACAGGAGAAAGACCCTGTGTCGCTTCCCTAATCCTGAAATAATTTGCTTCTCGTTGAATCGTTGATTTAACCAAAACCTTCTTTTGTAAAAGAAAATATCGGACGGCTAATCACTTAATGCAAATATGTTTTGTGCGCTTACCGAAATCAGTCGTTAGATTTTAAAAAAAAAACAAACCGCAAATAAATTACTTATTTTTTGAATTCCGTTCACATGCCCGTGTTTGTTTTTTGATAAAATCTCTTCAGCCAGTCGAAAGTTAGTGTTCTATTGTCACATAATGTACACTACACACAAGAACCCGTTCCCTGATTAATCTGTTTATCCGTGTTAAATGTGCCCCGGATTAGCGTCAGAACAATAAATCCATTTCGTCTCAAGCTATCGAGTCAAAATTTTAACTCTCCATCTAATCCCTTGATCGCCTGTTCTTACCCAATGCTCCGTTATGCTGCCACCTCTCTTCAGTCGTGGCGGCAGTAAAACTCGCGGCGGAATCGCTCTCTGCGCTATTTGTAAACGTTAAGAAAGTTTAAATCAAGGCCGGAGACATTTAAGTTGGCCAGGAATATCGCCGGCTACATTTCAAGCGCTCCTCCTGTGACAATCAGGTGCGAGGTCCGCATCAAAGGGAAAATAATACTGATTGCGTGTGAGCCTACGGTACGGCCTAGAAATGTAAGGCCGCTCGGAATTTAAAATGGGCAGACAGACACGTATCGCCAAATCTTATTTTCGTACACATTGCTCAGGTCAAATGGAACAAACAATTCACCGCTCCAGATGCTCTTCCGCCCCGGCAGCTTTTCTAGAGTTAACGAAAATAGCAGTTTTTAGGGAAGAGGTTTGATAGGGTTAATTAATGCACGTGCATTCATTGTTCGGAATATTATTTATCACTCTAAACAGTGAAGTAGACTGGAGATTAGCTAATCCTAAAACCCTCACCGCTTAGTTTTATATCAGTGAAATTGTTCTTCAACGCACCTTCCCACTTTGTAGTAATTTTTTTTAAAAAAAACAAACTTTTAATTCTGTGACATAAATAGGTATTTTTAAAAAAAAGAATAATAACTTATGTGTGTGCGCGTCTTTCTGCTGTGAGGATACCAGCAAAAGAACTACAAAGAATTACGAGAATATGTAGACATCGAACCATCTTTCTTTGGAATGAAATGACGTCATCGGTTTTTACTGTCTTCGACGCGAAGCTCACGTGACCGATGACGAGGCCAGGACGTAGCTCTGAGGGTGAATCACCGTACATCATTAAAGGGAAGAGATTCAAGAGAACAAAGCTCGGAACCGCCGCCGTGTCCTGTATATTCGTCCTCGCTGTACTAGAGATAGAGAGAGAGAGGAGAGAGAGAGAGAGAGAGATGACGTCAGTACAGAGAGAGAGAGAGAGGCACCACTGAGATTTGCCGAGCAGTCACCTGAATAATGCAGGACAAATATTTTCCAAATGTTCAGCAAAAAAAAAATCCATGGGAATAATAATTTAAAAAAAAAACAACTTTGTGACGTCATCACGGGGCTGAAACAGCAGCTCTGCCGTTTGAAAGTCTGAAGAGAAGAGGAACCGGCCGCGAAGTCTTGTGGGTGATCAGCGTGAACCCTAACAGCCTGGGTGTCGTGCGGGACAAAGCTGTACTGGCGTCTGGGCCGCTTACCCGCGAAGAGGGCCCCGTGATCGCGATGTTTACCCCTTTGCCGAAGTGTTTACTGAATACCGGCGTATATCTATAATAACGCCCCCCTCCGTACAGTCCGATCCCCCTTTAATGTGCCACTCTCCTTCAGTCTTCCGAAACACTCGGGTGCCCGGCCAATTTTTACGAGCTGTGTTGGAACAGTGAGCGACAAATTAAATTTATTCGCGGTAAAGTTGACGCACCATTTATATGGTTTGTGGTCGAAGCCCTAACGGGGCCACAGTTCTTCTTAGTCGGCTTTTCCAGCGAGTCTTTTAAAGGAAATGAAAGGACAAAATCAGAGATGCTGGTTGTACGTGAAATATCACTGGAAGAGAGAAATTAACCATGGTGACACAACCTTAATAAACAGACTGGAAGTTTCACAATTGAAAAGAGTTTCTAAATTGTTCACTCAAAATTCCAGATTGTAGATAGTTTTCACTTCGTGAAGCTGACTCAAATAAGCAAGTCCTCAGACCCATGCCCTTTAAATAGTGTACTTTATTCCACGACCTTACGAAGTGGTGAAACATCTCCTAATGTTGTATTTGCTGTATCACTAAGACAAACAATCGTGAATGAATTCTTGAAATCCACGTTATTACTGAATTTCATAGCTATGCTCCAGATGATTTATAAAGTGTTTCAAGAACAATTTCAACATCTACTGTAAAATTAGTGATATAATTTTGTTAGTTTCCCCTTGTCTTCAAGACGTCTAAGAACTCCATTCTTCTGAAATGCATCCGTTTTTTTTTTTTTTAAATCACAACACAATTAACTGCCCGAAGAAGTTCCCGTCGTCTTCGCACATTCCAACTTTGGTGAAGTACTTTGTCGGCTTGCTTAATAAAGAAAGGGAAGCAACTTTTGTAGAAACTAGCTACGAATCTATAAAGAACGATCAGAACATCCCAACACCAACCTACCCGACTGTTTAATTTATTATTATTATTATTATTATTTATTATTATTATTATTATTATTATTATTATTATTATTATTATTATTATTATATTATTATTATTATGTCTACCCGCAGGGGGGCTCAACCACATTCCACGACGTTTTATCTCTATATATTTCACCCGGGTTTTCCCGTAATAAAAACAGTTTTTAAGGAAGACCATAAATTTTGCTATTCCGATTTTCACGGTCCGCGGGAAGCGAACACACATCTGTTTGGACTAATTAACGAAATCGTTTCTCTTTCGCCTCCAGCACGACATTATTAAAGCGAAATATTATCGGAAAGAGTTATGGTTTGGCGGACTGGTTTGTTTGAAGTACGAAATCTTTTTTTTTTTCTTCTTTTTTTTTCCCCAGAAAAAAAAAAAAAAAAAGAAGAAGAAGAACAAACAAATATTTTCTTCTTCGGACGATAATACATCAGAAAGTCAGGGATCGGTTCGTCACTCGGTTTGACGTGCACACCGCGTGCTAGAATTTATTGATGCATAATAAGTCAAATCATTATCGTACCCTTTAATTGTGGGCTTCGAGGCCCGATCGAGCACGTGTTTTTTTTTCTTTTCTTTTTCTTCCCACCCGCCCGCACCATCTCTTAATTTCGACTTTACTTGGATCCATTCATTCTTTTCGGTCGTCCGGCCGACGCCCCCTTTCCTCTGCAACCATCCAGTTGCTCCCTAAAGCAACGAAAGCGTCCCTTCATTCAGCTTCCTCTCTCAGCACGGCCAGAATGGCTTAAGTTTCGCACATGCGACTTCTGAACATCGGCTCCTTTTGCATCTTCACCTGCTTCGGACCATCTTCATCTCCTCTCTAAAAGCCTTCGCCAGGAACCAGGAAAGCATCTCCCCCCCCAACTCTGCAGCTTCTATTTTCTTCTCGTCTTTCAGTGTTAGAGTACAGCCTTAGTAGCGATCCCATTTTGCGGATATTGCAATACGAGTATCGCTCTTCCGTGTATATCGAACTGTGCATCATAAATGTTAATGATGATATTTTTTTTTTCAGAAAGAAAAAAACGTAGCTAAAAAGCGCAGAATATTACAAAGCTTTTAATGAAGAACAAAATGCGTAATAAAACCCTAGCCCTGAAATAGCATCCGGACGGATTTTATTTGGCCCTCCTTTGTGCTTTAAAAGATGTTACTATACCTGCCCAGTTATTGGTTTGTTTTAGTTTGCTTTGGTTACCAGACGGAGACAAGAAGTCATTAATGGCTAACACAAGGCCTCCGAGGGAAAGAAATGTTTGTCAATTTGATTTTCGAAGTGGCTTCAAGCAGTCACTATCAGCGGATGCCACTGGTGACTTACCTCATATGGTTGAGGGATGTTATTAGGCTTCTTACACGGTGCCCCGGCCCCGGTTTGTCGAAACTCTTCTTCTCGAAGCTTGACGAGAGCCAAATGCTGCTGGTGATGCGGTGTCACAGAAGACGACGGTAGATTACCGCTAATTAGACTGTGGGAATTAACCCTTCGCTTTCTTCCCGAGTGCTTCTCAAAAGTCTACCAACAAATACCGTATCGAGATAAATCCAGTGTTGCTCGGGGGTCTCTTTTGAAAGAAGGGGCTTGCAGGGGATTTGGAACCGACCCAAGAATATTTCTCCTCAAAATCTCATGGCTCTACCGCACCCGCTGAAAGCCGTCATCTTTTATAAACCGCACAATGGGATCTACCCGGCTTTTGTTTACTTCAACGTAGTTTTCCTTCCCATTTTCATTTTACACCACATTATTCGAATTTTTTCCTTCAAATTTTGCGTTCTTCTCAATCACATCCTTCTGGTGAGGCAAAGGGAAGGCAAATCAAAGATCAGAACTCGGCCGATCAGCATCAGAGTACTGCCGGCAAAACTCGTCTCCCAACCGACAGCTGTTGACGTTTCGATCTCGAACGACCCGTACTCGACAAAGCATCATCTTTATTCCAACTTTCCCGACTGACGTAAAGACCGTACGGAAATGGGTATTTGCACATCGTTTACCATCATGTTTAATGCCGCGCCACTGCTGAGTCCAGCCGTCTTTGACGAGTGGACCGGTTACTTTTTTTGGAACGAATATCTGACAGGAGCAAACCCGTGTATTATGGAGGCGCTGCTTTACGTCTACCGCTAAAATGGTTATAGAATCTTCTTTCATCAGATATGTCAAGCCCTTTAAGGTCGCACGGGATCACGAACGCAGAAAGCTGAAAGCCTGTTAGCGGATAGCTCAGCACCAACCATTCTGACTTAAATCAACTCTGAGCAGGTGCTACACTAGCAACAAGAAATATCCGCCATCTGGCAGTGACCTTCGGAAAACCGGCTTTGAATGGTTGGACTTTTCTGTGTCATTATTAATTAAACCTTATCTTTTCTTTTAATTTTTAACACCAGGGAATTTGCGTACTCACCAGTTGTTATACTATACATTGTGAACCCTGGATTCCTGACTACAGTTCCTATTTTTTTTGTATTGTGATTGAGTTCTTCATCATTGACAATGGATCCGAAAAGTCCACATCTGTCTGGACGAGTACTAGATTTCCGCCACTCGTTTTTTTCTTTAAAATGAAAGTACAGAACGAAAGCAAAGATGAACTTGAGTTGGAAATTAATAATAATAATAATAATAATAATAATAATAATAATATAATAATAATTTAGAGAACTTGGAGCCATAATTTCCGATTCCTCGATGAAATATCCCACTTTTCGTACATAAGTCTTGAATGTTAAAATAAATTTTTGTCACAAGAGATTTTCTCATGAGTGTTCCCTACCCTGTTATTCCACCAGTGACGTCAGTGGATGCCAGAAATAGGGGCCTGAAGACGGCAAGAGATTAGAACTTCTCGAAACGTAGCGACGAAAATTACAACGGCAAACGTAGCAGACAGTCGTTAACTGAGACCGTCTGCTGAGGTCGGTGAATTACTCAGCGGGTGAGTTCACATTTGATTGCGATCAGTGCTCTGGGTGTGGGGGCCGTGAATATAAAAAAGGGGTCTTATTAAAATTGTGAAAAAAGGAAGAAGAAAAAGTTTATCTTCATTTGATAAGCACAAGGCTAGCACGTGTTGGCGGCCGGGCGAGAATCTCCTCACAATCTGTCGTCACCTCTGGACAATGGCATCGGTTTGTCTCGCTGGTGTGACGCAAATAGAACGAACCCAGTCACTCCCATCTCTGCATCCAAGTGGTTGCAAAAAAAAACAAAAAAAAGCATTTGCGTCTTTATCGTCTTTTCTCATACGTGTAACGGGTCGGCCGAGGACGATGTGCAAACTCGAGAGAGAGATTTTAATGTGTCATGGAGGTGATGGAGGGGCACTGCCAGCGACAAAGGTCAGTAACTACATCTGTTAGCTAAGCTAAACTAACATCTACTACTACTACTACTACTACTACTACTACTACTACTACTAATAATAATAATAATAATAATAATAATAATAAATAATAATAATAATAATAATAACGCGAGTAGTGATTATTATTATATTTTTCGAATTGCATCCTGCAATAATAGAAAAAAAGAGAACAAATAGAATTAATGGGTAATAATAACAACAGAAGGAAGTAGGAAAACTTTTTTTTCTCACTTTAATCCCCTCATTTCCTAAAAAAAATAAGTAAAGAAAAACGTATTTATTATTGGAGTAGGATTTTGTCAAGGTGCGTGGAAAGCTGCCGTCATCAGCGTTGATGGTAATTAAGGGGCTTTTTGGGAGACTGCGCAAATCTGACAGTTCAGACCGATCGGAGTAAATGTCATACGTGCAGCCTCAAATATGCAGATTCACACACAGGCTACCATAACCTTGCACATCCATTCTGAAAACATCGGGGCACAACAGTTTTTCCTTAACTGTCCATCCAAACTAAGTACCCCCACCCCCCCGCCCCCCCTCTCTCTCTCTCTCTCTCTCACTTCACCTCACTCTCTTCATATCTCTCTGTACTGACGTCATCTCTCTCTCTCTCTCTCTCACTCTCTCTCTCTCTCTCTCTCTCTCTCTCTCTCACTTCACCTCACTCTCTTCATATCTCTCTGTACTGACGTCTCTCTCTCTCTCTCTCTCACTCACCTCACTCTCTCTCTTCTCTCTCTCTCTCTCTCACTCTCTCATCTCTCTCTCTCTTCTCTCTCTCTCTCTCTCTCTTCTCTCTCTCTCTCTCCTCTCTCTCTCTTCACCTCCCTCTCTCTCTCTCTCTCTCTCTCTTCACCTCACTCTCTTCATTTCTCTTTCTCACTTCCTCTCTCTCTCTCTCTCTCTCTCTCTCTCTCTCTCTCTCTCTCTCTCTCTCTCTCTCTCTCTCTCTCTCTGAATTTGAATATAAAACATTTTTGAATACGATGTCTCAATATTTTTTCTTATGTCTTCCATTTTTGGTTATTTAGATAATTTTCTTCATTTTTGAAATTTTTGCGAATCATTAAATTTGATGTATCTAGCAAAACTTAAACCGGTAGAGGTAACTTTTCTTATGACATCAGGCTATGGCCAGAATGCATTCAACATTTGATGGGGGGAAGAAGGAAAAGTTGGGGTGTCAGAAAAGGTAAATACTTTAAAATATCATATTTAGGGAAAATTGATCATGAAATACAGACCTGGTAATACAGAATGCACACTTCTTCCTCTTATGTTCCCTGTCTCTATTTCACTGTATCAACTGAATATCCACATACATCAAGTATTCAACCTAAAGCTCAGAAATATCATCTGTAAGAATTATTTTTCAGCGCCAGAAGACTGCGTAATACCTTGTCGGCTGTATAATTAGCGGCTGCCCCTTTCTGGCCCTTAGGTAACAGATAAAGGGGCGCAGACTCTCGCCTGATCGCTGCCACGTATCCTTCCAGCGAGAACGAGACCACTGACACCGACCCCCGAGCTCAGCGCCGCGACCCAAAGGACGGGCCTGGGTGAGAATTAAAGGGCAATAGAATGTAGCAGGGGTCCGCTCAGCGAGTGCGGAACACGCGTAGGGCGCTCACGTGAAAACCCGAATAAGACGGAGTGGGTGTCTTAGTATCGCCTCCATCCACGGCCAGACGCACGTGGTGATCTGTGACATCATCTACATTTGATTTCAGCCCCCAGCGACATCACAGCCGATTGCAGTTGGTGACTCGCTCAGAGAGACTGAGCCACCGGTCCGCAGATTGCAAGCCTCCCTGTTCTATCAGCTCGGGCTCCACTACCATTTACTGTCTCGCTCCGCTCATTTTTATCGTTTTACTCGATATTTAAACAGATTCATTTTCGTTATCGACATAAAAAAAAATTACGTAAGAATCATACGTGTTGATGAGGCTGCAGACCACTTACTACTGGTTCCGTCATTGGGCGACAGGTATCACGAGGAAACTAAAACGGTCTAAATGAGACCCCCCCCCAAATCGCGACATGTGTAAACTCGATTTCTCTACAACCATCGATGGCCACTTATTCCATTCACTTATAACTCTAGTTCTACTTTATTTCCGACGTCGGGCAGGTGCGATACTTTGGTTAAAAGAGTATAGAGGCTTTGAGGTACGCGGTAAGCTTTCATTGCGCACGGATGATGACTTACATAAGAGACCCCGGCCGGTTGCTGTGGAAGAATATTACGCAATCTCTGAGATTTCGAATGTCAGCGGAGTCTTCCAAAGTGCATTTCTCGAGACGGTTTAACAGCTACAGAGATGAAGTCTCTAAAAATATTACAAAGTTCTCAGATAAAAATCTAAAAGTATAAAAGGATTACCAGTGATGTTTCGGGCATGCGGGTGATTTAAATCGGTGATCTATTTAAATAAGTTACAAATTAAATATAATGTTTTTTTTCAATCGCGGTGCCTTAGCCTCCTGGCACAGGTTGAAATAAACAACTGATGCGAGCCACACTGGGCTACAATAAGATAAAACTTTAAGCATTGGGAGAGAGTCTCAGAACTAACAAGGCTTTAGCTGGTTATGGTAAATCGTTCTAAAAATAGTAAAGATTTACCAGCAATGTGCCCTTTTTTAAAAAGTATGCAGCAGGCAAGGAAACTCATATTATGCATAGACAGAGATATCTTGGAAAATTTTTTAGAGATTACGTTATATATATATATATATATATATATATATATATATATATATATATATTAGTTACGAAGAAAGATTAGGAGTTTCGGATGTCTAATCTGTCCTACATACATTTTCGTATGGTTGAAGCTAATTTTTCTTTCTTTTTTTGGCATGGAATGCGCAAAGATCGATCAATTCTGCTTTTTTGTGATAATAGCAGCAGCACGTATCGATGGGCGTCATAAGTAAGAAGCGGTCTCGATTAAACATTAGAACACCCCTTCTAATAATCGTGTAATGTCTGCCTTGAATTCTATGTAAACCCAAGTAGTGGAAGCAGAAAGTGTAAATATTTTTTAGAAAACATATTAATAATACGCTGGACGAGCACTTTCGCCAATAGAAGGTTTGAATGCACCTTGTCCTTGTCTCTCCGACTCTCTATATTATATATATATATATATACAAGTACATACCTCGGGTACGGTTAAACTGTAGACAACTCAGAGATATCTGGGATTGTCTAAACGTCCACTGCTCTCCAGTCGAGTATTCTGAAGGCTTCTCTCGGTTCTCGCCACAGACTTATAAAGTAAAGACCTGACAAATCAAATAATGTTCATTCTTCTACACATTCTAAATGCTCAAAATCTGGAAACATTTTGGAGAACCTATGCGGAACTTCTTCTAATTAATTCAGTATTTCGATATGGATTTCTCGCTTGCGCAGTATATTAAAGATGCGTGCAATACAAGAACTTAGAAGATGAAAGTGATATTCCGTAAGTTAAAAATTTTAAGTTTGTAATAATTCTACAAAGTTCGAAATTCCTGAAGATAAGTAAAAGTAATCATCTCGCATTCTCACGTACAAACATTATTGGATTAGGTTATATTAGGGTTAGGGTGAGAATTAAGTTAAGTTTATCAACAAAATGAGTGTTCCCCGTGTGTTAGAGGTATATTACAAACCATTCTCAATGCTTAATATATTAAACCACATTAATGTAGCCAGTTCTTGTGGACTTGCGACAAGGGAGTAGATAATGAAGTGAGCGACACGGTCACTCCCGTGCTTTGATGCCGCGACCTAATTACAAACGATGAAGGGGATAGTGAAGATAATTTGCAACTCCAAAGGATTTGTAAGCAGTAAGACATCAGGACGAAGAGTTAGACGCGGGCTCAAGCCGAGAAGCAGTCTATGTGAGGAATGTCTGAGATGTCTGTTGCCGGACCTACCTGGCGGGAAGTCTCCAGAATCACCTGAAGGACAAAACGCCCTTTCGGCTTTTTTTCTGTTGAAAAAAAATAAGCTAAATTCGAAGAATTTCCTTCGTCAATCTATTGTTATTTCCACGTATGAAAGATAAACAACGACAATAATGGAAGAAACGCGAGACAACAGAGCAGAAACAGAAAGAAAAAACCCCACACACACACTAAAGGTGCATCTACCGAACTGGGTCACCGAGCCAACTGGCGAGCTGCCATTTGGCCGGTGACCTCGATAGGTCGGATGACCCAATGACCCAGTTCTATAAGCGCACCCGTTGCTGAAGACGAAATTCCAAAAGACTTAAAAAAAAAATTAAAAAAAAAAAACCATTATCTAAGTTCATAATAGCGGCATCTGGGGGGTGGGTGGGTGGGGTCGAATTCGCTGGTAGGTGAATTGGTTAGGGAAAAAACGCCGAAGAGAGCCAGCTACCAGGTGAACGGAACAAGCAGCTTACAGCGTGAATGAGAGAGACTTCACGGGTGGACTGGGCGTTCGAAAACCCACCCACATCGAAGACAAAGGAATAGAAGTAACCTGCCGCTGAAAGATCGACTATATTTATGGCAGGGAAACAGAAAAAAAAAAAAAAAAAATAGACAGGCAAGATTTCTTAATAATCAAAGACATTTTTCATTCTTTAAAATATTTGTATTTATTTGTTTCCATATCTATTTATTTCTGGTTTCGTGTTCGGCTTAACTTTTAATTTTTAACTTGAAAAAAGAAAACGAAACTTTGCTATAATGCGGTCTTTTTTAAAATAATATATCTCTCCTTGTTCAAAGATTGGTTTAGGAATATGTTTACTGCTAGCCTCGAGCCACACACACGAACACACACACACACACACACACATACGCGTATATATATATATATATATATATATATATATATATATATATATATAGATATTTTAAGGAAATTGGTTTTATGCAGCTGAAATAAGGATTAAAAGAAAATTTGTTTTTAATTCTAAAGCTTACGAGCCAATATTAGAAGTCCTTCACCGTGGTGAACGTTTTGACTCGGCGCTAGGTGGGAGAGGAGAGCCTAACCGACCGACTGACTGTTCTGCTAGACACGCTACCGACTTGGAAGAGAACCGGAACTCGCTCAGACTGGACGGTTTATAAAGAAACTAAAACAAATAAGCTTACGGTGAACTTAACGGAAATTTTACACATATCAGGCATAACAGAAACACGGCGGACGGGAGGGAGAGAGAGAGAGGACTTCTCTTCATGAAGACGTTGTATTGGGCATGAGGAACTCCCTGCGCGTACACAGTGCATGTCTATTATTCATTAAAATACTTGTAGTTTCGGTAGTCAGAAGTAGAAAGGCCAGAGCCGAAAATTGTTAAGCTATAAATTCTAGCGAGGAAATACGAGTATTTTAACAAATAATCGGTTTGGATTTGAGGCAGATATCTTTGGAAGACAGGTGGGGAGGAATTTGCGTCCAAGAGAAACATCACTAACGATAGGATCTCTCTCTCTCTCTCTCTCTCTCTCTCTCTCTCTCTCTCTCTCTCTCTCTGTGTAAAGAGTTACCACTGATATCGCAGGCGTTTACAAGTGAATTTGGATTAACCATAAAGGTGCAAATACGTTCAAGACATTACTGATCTGTATTACGGATAACATCATACGATAATTGAGCACAACGTTCACAAAGGAGGCGGCGCTCTCTCATTTTCCTTTAGAATATTCATGTCTAAACAAAGATTTTCCGCAAAGCGTTTGAATAACAAACTGTCGGTGTTTTTGGTTGCATTACAGACATCATACTAGGGGGAGAAGGCACTCCTTAACCGTTTATAACAGGGTAGTGCAGGTGATTCCTAATAGAAGTTCCATCAGTAAAATAAATGCCAGCTTAGGTTCATCTTTAATTGCATTAAAGATTAAAAAAAAAAAATTTTCGCAACTCAATTATCATCAGGCTCTGCATTTAAGGCGGCTATTTCTCGCTGTTGGGAGACCTCCATTTCGTAAGTAGCAGTTTTATTGTTGTTTTCCGATCGTCATCGTCTACAACTGTAGACTTACCTATTGAGGTCGATTAGTGCTGCGGTTACCACTAGCATGCGTTGCCATTCCTGCGCATCGTCGGGGTCTGGCGTTTTCGTCTTCAGCAGGAAATGGAAAGCCTTTGCTAGAACTCCTCCACGTAACTGTGAAAAGAAATAGTGCTCTGGGAGCTTTACCATACCGAGTAGATCCCAGCGGGGATCGAACCCGCGCTCTCGACAACAATAGACTTGTAACGACACGAACTCGGCCCAATCCACCGATATATAGTTGTTTTAATATTACGGCTTTGAACGGTTTGCACTCGTCGTCGAAATACATCGATCATGAGAGCCAACGCCCCCCTACCCCTTCCCCCAGTTCGAAGGAAACTACATTTGGTGAATTAGTCTCACCAAAACTGACGGAATCTGCCCAACCTAATGTCTATTGGTGTCAGATAAATTCTATCGAGTCAAAATGATTCTAGCAGGTCCATTTTTGAAGCCAGCCCTTTATCTGCTCCGGGAAGAACGTAGCTTTGTGGGGGTTTTTTTTAAGTCATCTACTATCAGCTGGGTAAATGATTCGAGGTTCTTTCAGCCGCCCCACTGGACACAAGCTCTTCATGCGCTATTTTGCAATACAGAACGGGGTGGACTCATCTTTCACGAATTTTAGAAAAAAGTATATGATCAGGATATGAAGCGAGGTTGCTGATCTAGTGCACGAGTTGTCCCAGTGACTGGACCAAATGAGATACACGTCTACCAGGCAATAATCATTACACCATTTCACCTGTCCCCGCAGACATAAATAATTAGTTCGCAGAGTATTCGCATACTTTTGACACATCTGCAAAACGTAAGAACTACACAGACATGACGGCACAGAAATAATAAAGTTTGAAGCGAACTCTTCTTCTCTCTCTCTCTCTCTCTCTCGCGTGGTGTCTAAATTAGACGAGAGTTACGTGACGTCAGCAGCCTATCTTATTTGCATAACCTCGCGTTATTACGGGCATCAGTTGCTGTGTAACTTCTCAAGTCGCGTGAAGAGACTCTAGAGAAGAATCTAAAACTCACCTGCCGCTGATATCTTGATAACTATATATATATATGTTCGAAGTATGGTTGACGCACGAAGAGAGACAGGATGGGGGCCTATCCTAATAAATATTCATCTTCTGTTAAATTAAAGATAATTTTATTTCCTTTTTTGACACCCGTCGTTCCAAAAATGAACTTCAGGCCTCTCCAAGTTTCAATTCTCTGCATGAGACGCCAAACGGCGACATCTTCTGAATCAAGAATGGCAAAGAAAACAACAACACCAGACGAACAGACGAGCCGATAGATCACCTAGTTACTTATTGGCTGTACACACGGCTACAAGGCTTACTGGGCCGGCTTTCAGTGTTCGCTCTCGATCCTTAGAAACCGGAAGAACCGAAAATGCGCGGCAGCTTCACTTCCGTTTACTCTTCGGTCTCAGAAATATGTCCGTGCACGTATAGAGATATCATCAGTAAAATCGTATCGCCATCGAGCTTTGGTGCTGGCTCAGGTTGGCTTCTATCCCTGACGGCGAAGCTCCACGGACCAATGTTTTAAATGACTCGTTTTGCTCAACTTCTTTGCTTCTTGTTCCCCTGCCATTCTGTGTAACAACCACGAAACACTATAAAGATATCAAAACCATCATCTGTGCGTGCGTGCGCGTTTTTTTACTATCCTTTTCAATTTCTTTTTCGGTGATCTTACTGATTAACATTTCAAAACTTAAACTGATCATCTGAATCTGGGTTTTCGTCATAGTTGTCTCTTTAACACCATTGCTACATTTTGGCTTCTCAAGTTTAAATTTCCCATGTGGCGACATTACACACACACACACACACACACACACACACACACACACACACACACACACACATATCCGGTCTGTTGTGGATGCGGGCCCGGATTTGGTTACAGTGGCCATCCGACTCGGTCTGGTTGTCCCTTGCGGAACAGTTTCTTCTCACCCCTTTGTATCAAGTCGGAAGCATGGGTTTCCGGCGGGCACTTCTTCCGAAAGCTAAACAAAGGAAGTTCTAGTAAGGATTTCCCCGGTATTTATGGTGAAGACCCTGCGAGTAATTTCCGACTGCCTTGTACCTTAACCCGTCCGTATGCGTAGGTAACTGACCGTTTGTTTAGTTTCCAAGGCTGATCGCCAACGCTCTCTCCCGCCTATCTCTCCACTGTGAAATGTACCCAGCCTCGAAATTAGGGGTGGGAGGGTTACAAAGAAAGAAAGGCATACACGTTTTTGCATTGTTTTATACGCCATGCACACGTGGCATAAGAACAGTTCACTTGTATTTTACATAACATTCCAGCAGATTATCACAGATTTCAACGTTATTTCTCACCTTTTAAAATAAATAATTAAAAAAACACAATGTTTCAGAATTCTGCCTGATCCGTACGATGGCCCGGGCACCATTCTTCAGAGATACTCATATGAGAAAGAGATGGAATAGTCATTAACGGGTTTTACTTCGCCGCTTAACGCATAAGAGAAGCAGACTTGTTATCTAAACACCCTTTGCCCCCAAGTGCAGCAGATGTTTGCATTTGTCGGCGATTCTCTCTTCGTTTTCCCGCACGATCCATTTTGAACTACCAGCATCAAAAACGAATCCATTTTAGTGAATGCTAGCGGTATTTCAAAAATTTTATCAGCTCTTGGGCTGGCGAATGTACAATGTCACTTAATATGAGGGACTGATTCTGTGAGCAATCCTTTGGTGGAAATGCTTTTCGTTTTCGTGATCACGTGCATAGGATCAAGAAATATATTTTATATTTAAAGAGACAGAATTCACCCCATCTGTGCACAGTCGGCTCTCTTATGACTTTAAAACTTAGGCCAACTAATCGAACTAAAAGCCAATGCGAGTGAATAATCCTATTGCATTTGCCTCTAGTGATCTAAGCAGTAATTCGCGCAGATTCTTGCTGTCTCATTAAAGGGAGAGTGGATAATCGATACTTTAACGAACGATCAGTCTGGTTCTGGTGCCAACAGATTCTGTTAAGTGAGCCTGATCTCTTCTACTCTCCGATAGGACTTTGATGCTACTCTGGGTACAGGGGAGGAGAGGAGGGGGCAATTCTTTCAGCCGAACCCCTGACAAGTTCGTTAATAAATTTCCGATATTCAGTGTGTACGTAAGTTTTCGACGGCCATCGTTGATCTTGGAGTTTAAGTTTGTAATACGGGTGCAAAGGCATTTCCAGCGTTTTCAGAATTATAGTCAGGCGCAGAGAGAGAGAGAGAGAGAGAGAGAGAGAGAGAGGAGAGAGAGAGAGAGATGGAGAGAGAGGCTAATTGCCGCCCGCGAAGAGAATGTGTTCTCTGTGATTGCGTCCGGAAGTGGGAGCTTCACCCACTTATCACCGTGAATCTGTCCGTCCTAGTTGGGCTTTTCGCGTTAACAAAAAACTCCTTTCAGCTCCCCTTGAGTATGAACCTGGTTCGCACCACACACCCCCGCACCCACCTCAAAGGATTGTCTTTTCGCTTCGTTTCCTTTTAATGATGGATTTCCGCGACCATTTGTTCGCGGAGTCGCGCGACTTTTCCCGCAAAATGATGTCAGGATGTTTCCGCTCTTTCCGGCTAATCATCTAGAAAGCCAACCGCTTCTCTCTCTTTCCGTCTCCCAAACCTCCCGCCTTTCTCAGACCGTCCATCCTCTCCCCTCCCATCCATCCCCGCGTCAATCTGCCGCCCCGATGGCTGGACCCTAGCTCGCGCCGGCGGTCTGGGGAACAGATTCAGTCCGGTTCCCTCGTGCGAGAACAGCACCTTCTGGTCGCCAAGCGACATGTCGGCGAAATTTCAACCCTATTTTATTTCAGCATCCGCATCTGGCTGCCATAAAAAAAAAAAAAAAAGGGGGACAGGCAGCGCTGCAATCAGTGAGGGCTCTTTGTTTTCGGCCGGCCCCCGAAATACAGAACAGAGACATCTCTTCATCTTCGCCACACCAACTGTTGCTCCTCCTCCTCCTCCTCCCCCCCAACCGAACACGTGTCGTGTTTACACAACTTGGATGTGAAGGTCCGCCGCAAGAAAAGAAAACAGACAAGCCACTTAACGTTAACACCGAATTACCGCCCCTCTACTGCCGATCTGATGGCTTTCCAATGCAGTGGATTATGAAGTTTATGATTTAGAAGAAAAGAGAAGAAAGAAAAAAAGAAAAACAAAAGGTTGACATTTTTTTTTTCCTTTTTCTAAGCCAATAACATTGTTATTCTTGTTGACGTCTTCGGATCTTGTTTCCCTTCCCGCTCGGGTCGGAACACTTTTGATGCCGTCGTGCGCCATCTACCACCTGTTGGTAGGAAGAGCTGACGTCCTCAGCACGTGTGTGTGGGGGGGGAGCTAGACAAAAGATAAATAAACGAGGGCAGTAAAAGGAAGAATGGTCAAAATATTGAGACAATAAAGGACTTAATGTTATCTCTCTCTCTCTCTCTCTCTCTCTCTCTCTCTGTACTGTCTCATCATCATCTCTCTCCTCTCTCTCTCTCTCTCTCTCTCTCTCTCTGTCTCTCTCTGTACTGACATCATCATCATCTCTCTCTCTCTCTCTCTCTCTATCTCTCTCTCTGTCTCTCTCTCTGTATGACATTCTCTCTCATTCTCTCTCTCTCTCTCCTCTCTCTCTTCTCTCTCTCTCTCTCTCTCTCTCTGTACTGACATCATCATCATCTCTCTCTCTCTGCATCTCTCTCTCTCTCTATGTACTCTCTTCATCTCATCTCTCTCTCTCTCTCTCTACTCTCTCTCTTTTTTTTTCAGTATGTATCTTACATTTAAAATTTTGGAATTTTTTAAAAAATAATAAAAACTTACAAAATTAAGCTGAACCCAGAATTTTTCTGACAGATTCGGGGGCTTAGTTTAGATAAATAAATAAACGTAATCAAATTTCAAAAAAAAAATGCAAAGTTTTACAAGACTGAAACTTTTTAATACCAAAAACATCGTGAACCAAAGACTTTCTTCGCGACAAAATCCTTACAGCCAGAATAATTATTTCTTTAAGCTTATACTTAAGTTATATCTTGTATTTCTTATCGTTTTTATATATGTTTTCAGTATGAATTCATTATATGTTTTTTGTTTTTTTTTTCAAAGTTTGTAGGTTTTTTAAAATTTTTTTTAGACGAATAAATAAATGAAGAAGCTAACAAGAATTAAGTCTGTCCTATTTTGGATGCTAAAATATAAAAATAAATAATAAGGCCTTAAGATTTAAATTCTCCTGTCCATTATTTATCAGTATTAGTACAATTACATGTAAGCACCATTTTCTAGCGACATGAGTAACTTAACAAAGGCTGTAAAGTAGCGATGTCCATTTTTTCCAAGACAGACTCAGACTTTTGCTTATAAAGATGAACTTTACATGATATTTAACAGAATTTACTGGCAAAGATGGGATTTACATTGACATTTAGTGATACACACCTTAGTTGGCATTTATGAGCATTTACTAACAAAGAGGGCTTGACATTTATTGGCATTTAACAAGATTGCAATTTCTTAACACTTATTGGCATTTACTGATCATATAGACTCTAGTGACATTTACGGGCATTTGGTGACAAAGATGGCCTTTATGTGAACTTTATACTGATATTTATTGATAATGAATGTCTTCATATTTCATTTTTTGACATTTAGGGGTAACTGTGTATTTTACATGAAAAATAATACTAGATGACTATTTCTTTACTGAAGCAGAGGCAATTTGTTGCTTATATTGGAAAACTGATAATAAACTAGATTAATCTCGAAACTATATCCTGTTCGGTTGGGTGTCCGCGTCAGTTTTCCACAACCACCTTTCAGGTTGCTGACTGAGAAATTTCGCCTATAATCACAGGGTAACCGGACAGCTACACACCAGTTGTTTCTTAAAGATTATCAAAATAATTACAGCAGACGGAATTATCATATATGTTGCTCTTTTAATTTGCGAGCAGCACTTACTAAGCACAAGCAATTGAAAATTCTACAACATATTTCAGGAAAGTCAGAGGAGGATCCTGTCCTAGGCCGCAGAGGAATTCTGGATGTGTCTAACTACCGCAGAGAGCGGTGCCAGGCAGTCGTTGCCTTGTGTTTCCCTGCGCACCCTCTTGCGTGGTAGTTGACCTGACAGCTACTGCATCACCAGGGTCTGGACTGTGCTTCCTGCGCTTTCTGAATGGCACAGATAAACTTCCATACAGAGGGATAATGATGCCCAACCAGTCGGAAGTACTTCTTGTTCCACCCTCGCATACATTGTTTGTGCAATGGCTATCTTGAAAAGTAACGATGTGTACATTCCAAGATGTAGGTTTGAAAAGGAGGATCTGTGCGTTTAATTCGGACAATACCTTTCTGGGGCATCAATTTGACAATGGCGTCCATCAACATAAGTGGAATCAAAGTATTTTAGGAGTGGAACGGCTTCTTCGGACACTACAATCCTCAGATATTCTATCCTTTCAGCAACTTGATCTATGGGGAGCAAGGAAAGGCCGCCATAACCCGATCATCATCAGCGCGGCAGGGCTCTACACGATCCAAGTCTTGTACTTTTTCCATTGCGCTTTGTGTTAAATGGTAAAGGCACTTGACTAGACGGGTCATATTCAGAGTTTCAGATCAACATCAGCATCTACAGCAGCACATCAGCTGACCATGGCTCTTCATATATCTTCTGTGTTGTCCGTTACAGGAATGCATAAACTACCGGGGACATTGGTCTCACTCAGGAGAACATGCCCCCTCTTGGAGATGCAAAAACTTTGGAGGTGTCACACGACATACTCTCCATCTATGAGAACCAGTCTCTGTTTTCTGCTGGTAGACGAAGGCTATCATTCGTGGCAACTGCGATTATCTTTATATCGCTTGATTTGTTGTCATAAAACATGAAGGGCTGAGGATCCAGGCCAGCAGTGTAGGTCCCAGGTTGTTGGATCCGGAGATCTGCCGGCATCCTTGGTTGCTCTGAGATGTTCTTGGTGCGGTTCCGTCTTATTGTGCTTTTGCATATATCTGGCAAGGGAAACATGGATTCAGCTTCGCTGGGAATATTTGACAGTTTTCCATTGTAAACAACACCTGGGTGATCAGCACTCCGACATGATTGGGTTTTGATTGCCTCACGACACTTGCCGACAACCACTGAACGAGGTTATGCTCAACCCTGCGGTCGGGGCTCCCTTGTGCAAGATCTGTGGTGAGAGTCCATCTGCATCCTCTGTTGAAGAGCTGACACCCCCATCGTATTTTGGCTTTCTTTTGTATCTGTTTAATGTACATACATCCATTATAAATAAGTTTTTGTTTTCCTCTCTGTGTGGTTGTGAATTCCATGGTAACGAAGGGCAAATGATCAGTAGAATTGCCCTACCATTATATACAAAAATAAACAATCAAATCTTATCTCTAACCTAAAACCCATTTATGCGAGAAGTCATTACTAAGAGGAGCCATTTCTATAAATAGGGTCATTTTCTTTGGAAGGACGCACTCACTCGTCAACTCAGTGAGGACCCAGTACCACGATAAGCCACTTAATACTTCTTTGTGTCTGCAGACTTGATGTAATAAAATGAAAACAGAATGTCCAAAGGGGATACTGAAAAAACAATCAACTGCTTTACATTTTATACAACAGTCTACCTTTTTTCTTTTGGTACAACACAGGTGTCTAAAATGTCCTATGATATCATTTTTGAAGGTTTCTAATGGCTCGGTATCTAGTTGTCTTGGATTCAGTCACCGGGACGACTCAGCTCCGTTCTTGCACATTTCCAGAGAATGGTTCTCAGTTCGACGCGCCATAGTTTCCTCTCTCCCGCTCTTCACCCGGACGTTAGCGTCATTAGGACAGATGACATCGATTATCTGCACTTTCTTATGATGTCAAATGACAAAAATGCCGGGCCTGGTATAATGGACTGCTCTCTGGCTGTAGATATCGGAGGTGATGAAGACTGCCTTTCCGTTCCCCGACTCGCTCTGGCGATGTCCCCGACGTTACAACCTTTCTTATCTCACGCCAATGGAGATACTTAGTGAGGAAGCCATAACGGAGATATCTGCTCTCTTCCTGCTGAAAGACGGTCGACGGTTTCCAGGTGTTTATGGCAGAATCCGTAGTTGGAGTCGTCGTTCTTCGAACAAATATGATTAGCACAGCATAGCTACGATCATCGCTTCCTCCCCAGTTCTTAGGATAACTTACAGTCAACCATCTGTTGCTCATTTTCTTTTTTTCTTCTTGCTATTAAGACAGAGTTTGTGCCTGCTGTTCTTTCATTCGATGTATTTTCCAAGGAGAAAGATATACCGCCCTGTTTTCTTGTTCCTCAACTGATAGCAATCGCTTATCTCCTTTTATGTATCTGTAGTAGAGCCTCGTTTTCTCAGGTTTGCTTCTTATGTATCATGCATCCGTTGAGCCTCTTTCCTATGTATGTCTCTAGTAACTTCTGTTCCCGTTATCTACGTCAGATAAGTAGCGCTCAGAACAGGCACAGCAAAACTACTAGTGGAAGAGATCTTGCCTGTTGTCTAGAGGTGTCCTTTGGTGAATTTTCCTTCTACCTTATTGTCCTGTATCTCTCCGCTCTCGTCAATACTTAGCGACGCCACACACGTTAATATTGGAGTTCTATAGACAAACAGATGTATTCTTGATTAAGTCTTTGTTAAGTTACTAAACGTAACTCTCTCTGATACACAATAAATCTGATGCAGGTCAACCCACATTTCCCGACCCTTCCATAGTTTTTCACGCTGACATTGACCACAGAGTTAATTTGAATAATTCGATCGGTATGAAGAAGTTAACCGTTTGCTTCGAACTGGTTAAGCAAACGGACAATTAGCCCCATGGACTTCAAATACGGCCAGCAATAAACAATCCCGAAAAATTAAAATAACAATAGAGAATTACAAAAACTACTAAGCTATAAGTATGCTTGGAAAGCAGCGGGGATTATAGAATGTCCTATTCTCCCCATACTACTTTTGGTTGTCTTATGCAATGAAAGAAAGACTTGTAGCAGTCGTTTTGTTAATAGGAGAAATCTATCCCTCACGAATACTGAACCATACAGGTCACCTCGACAACGGCGCAAAACCGACTTATTGACGATCTGCACGGGCAGCCACGTTTCCAAACTGGAGAAGTTTCTGCTTCGTCCGTAGAGTATGGGCGAGCGAGTTCTGCTCAGGTTTTTTCCAACCGATTCTCAAGAAGATCCCGGCTCTGTCTGTCGCATCTCACCAGCAGTTCACCCAGTAAAAAGTGTCAATGTCTGATTTTGGAGCGAAAGTTCATTTTAGAGCTCTCTCTCTCTCTCTCGCTCTCTGTACTGACATCATAGCTTTCTGTGTGTACTGACGTTATACCTCTCTCTGTGTAGTGACATAATCTCTCTCTGTACTGACATCATCTCTGTTTGTACTGACGGCATATCTCTCTGTGTAGTGACGTCATCTCTGTCTCTCTCTCCATCTCTCTCTCTCTCTCGCTCTCTGTACTGACGTCATAGCTTTCTGTGTGTACTGACGTTATACCTCTCTCTGTGTAGTGACATAATCTCTCTCTGTACTGACATCATCTCTGTTTGTACTGACGGCATATCTCTCTGTGTAGTGACGTCATCTCTGTCTCTCTCCATCTCTCTCTCTCTCTCGCTCTCTGTACTGACGACATAGCTTTCTGGTGTGTACTGACGTTATACCTCTCTCTGTGTAGTGACATAATCTCTCTCTGTACTGACATCATCTCTGTTTGTACTGACGGCATATCTCTCTGTGTAGTGACGTCATCTCTGTCTCTCTCCATCTCTCTCTCTCTTAAAATTTCACCCTAACAGCAGTGGACGCCGAAGCGCAAATCGTCAAAACGACAGTCGTACAGTCTGGACCATTCTTTTCCAGCACCACGACTATAATAAAATATGGCCATCACACTTCTCTTGACAGTTGTAATGCGTTTTTCCTTTTATTTTAATATCTAATAATTGAATTTTAAAATGGTATACACACCAGTGTTTGCAACAATCTCCAGTCAGGATCGTCAAGGTTAATCCAGTCCAATAAACAAACAAAAACAAAACAATACGTAATATTACTGGACCCACAAACCATAAATTCTCCGCTCGCTATACATAACTTCGAAGGTTTTTCCTCTCCATATGTTTATCCTAAGTTACTATGGTGATTTTATTTCTATATACTAGCAGAAATTACCCGCCTGACACAATAAGGGACTCCCCCGTTTCATAAAATGCAAAAAAAGAGACAAAAACAGCAAAAATCATTGACCAATTTGCCTCTGAGGTCTTTGTAATGCTTGGTAAAAGTTCAGATTTATTAATTATTATTATTAGTTTGACTGTCCATACGTAATCTGCCCCCTCCCAGACCACCCTCACCATGCGTCAGTCATCGCATTACTTACGCCTTCTTGCCTCATATCCCGTCCTCTTTTCTCCTCCTTGCCAGACTGGCTGATCCCCAGTATTTTCCGGTATAGGGTTTCAATAACCGCAATTATATAAAGTCGAGCGAGAAAGCGGACTATGGTTCATGGTACACACACACACACACACACACACATATATATTTAGCCACCTCGGTAACCCTACACCCCTATAGCTGGGACATGACGTCACAATGAAATTTTTTTTAAAAAAAAAAATTGGCTTGACGTCTTTTTTCTTCAAACACTCAAGAACGAAAAGTATGCAACCGCAGCTTCTCTGCGTTCTGCTTTCGCTCTAATTTGATCCCGCAAAAAAGGGAATTGGAGCCGACGTACAGGCAGCAAACAAGACCAATTGTTTACCAGCGCGAGCATACATACACTCCTTCGCACGACTCCCAAATGTCTTGAAAAATTACCACCCCAAGAGAATTAAACTTTCTCATGTACGAGAGCAATGAAGTCACGTAGGTGGGACACAAAGACCTAAGGTGCATTGCTCTTAAAATCCAATGGTTTATCATAAACAAGCCTACTTTATTATTATTATTATTATTATTATTATTATTATTATTATTATTATTATTATTATTATTATTATCTTAATTTCTTTTTCAAATATATAATGGAAAAACAGTTTCGGATTTCAGCAATCGCCATATTCTTCTCTAATTTGCATTTCAGCGAGATTTGATTCCGTCAGAACAGCGTCTATCTAGCATCTTAACTGAGGCACCAGCTGCATCTTCTGTCTGACTTCTCGCTGTATCGTTTCCCTGCCCCAAGCCCTTTACATTTTGTTTAGCGAATGGGCAGAGCAAGAACTGCGGAAGTGTCGTTCTGAGAAGAGACGCGTCAACTAATACCAGAAGAAATAGAAAGTTTTCGAAAAGATAATCTTCGATGTATCAAGTTTGAAAACAGAAACACGGTCTGGACCATCATCTGTCCCTGGTTCGTTTGATGAAAACCGATTCAAGCGCTGTTAAGTCTTTGATCATTGTCCATCATCAGCAACAGACTTTATAAGTAAATGTCTCAGGGGAAAAAAGAAAAAAAAAAAAAAAACCAGATTGTAAACTAATTTAAATAGGAGTAGTTGTATTGTGTTAATATTTCGATGCCCATATGAAATGGTTTTTTTTTTCAACTAAAATTTAAAGCTTGTTCTGATATTTTGATAATAATAATGATAATAATAATAATATAATAATAATAATAATAATAATAATAATAATAATAATAATAAATAATAATAATAATAATAATAATAATATAATAATAATAATAATAATAATAATAATATCCGCAAAATGTTTTAACTCACGTCGTCATAACTCATTTAAATTTGTACCTCTAGAAAAAAATTCTTCCTTAATATACACGAAAATAATCTGAAATAAAACAAAAGTTTTTAAATACTTTATATTCTTTAGCCTGTGAGTTGATTATGAAAAGAAAAAAGAAAATAGAAGAAAATCTTATTCAATATGACGCTGAACTTTTTTTTCTAAATTTATTAGACCTGATTCACAACCGCTTCCTAAACAATGAAGTCACCGCTGACGTAAGACCAAAAGTCCTGTTTCTAAGTAGAGTTATCGACCTTACTTGAACAGATGACATTGAGACATGTCGTGGAAAGATTGATTAAACCGTTCGGAGAATTAAGTTTCTTGCTGCATATTAGCGAGCCGGCGCATTACAGATTGTTTTTGTCTTATGCGGGATTAAGAGATTTATTTTGGTCTAGTGAACGTGTGGTTGGGAGACCAGTTTGAACAGGGTGATTAATGGAATTCTCTGAAAAGCGTGGGCTGGTGTTCTGTGACATCATGGCGTCACGATGGTTTTGGAAGGCCGAAGCTCTATTTATGATGACGTAGACGCGCAGTTTCATCCAATAAAACGATGACACAAACACCCAAAGAAAAGAAATAAAAAAACAAGGAGAAAGCGAAACAAAATAAATGGTCTGACGTCACACTTAGCGAAGCACCTAACGACGTCTTCGTAAACTGAAATTATCCGTATTCAGGGTACTTGGTGAAGCGATTTGTGTTCTTGTTTTATAATAAGCGACGCCAGATGAATTCCGTTTGTTCTGAGATTTCAGATATTTAAAATAAGAAATAAAGTAAACCATTTCCTTTGCATCTATTCGTTGATGTAAAACGTTAACCAACAAATATAATTCTCTGTTCTCTGCGCCTTTTAAACTCGTTTTTTTCCTCAATTTTCCTTTTCTTTTTTATGGGACTCGACGGGGCAGCTCAGGTACTAAAGTCTGGGGCGAGGTAGTCACGTGATGTTACGTTTTAGTGTATTGAATCGCATAGCAGTTTGAGGTTTTCCGCATAGTTAACTGGTAGATGACAACTAAAAAATGTGACAATTTGAAATCTAGCATGCAAAAGCGGGATCTCTAAAAAGACCTCGTAGCTCATGACGACGGGCGTGAGACTCAATTAGAAATGGATATTCAAAATCAGACCTCTAGAAGTGGTCGTGGGTACGCCTCGTTTCAAGACGGATTCTGTTGCTGCTGTTATTTCCTTGGTGAACGTTTGGGCCACAGCCTTCGATGTTGGTGCGCGCCATGTTTCCATGTTGATGTATAAGGATATTTTCAAACACCGTGGCATTAAAAAAGTAGAAATATATTCATCTATATATTCCAATATATACACTGCGGTTTTTCTTTCTTTATAATGCATTTTAACTTCAGCATAGTCTATTTATTTCCTGACGTTGGCAACTAATCGGACGCGATTATATCATTTAACTGCCATCACATTATTAGGCCGTTAACTGGCAAAGAAAAGGATGGATAATCAGATCGATATTCCAAAAGAGGTTGTGTTTTTAAGTGAACGATTGGGGTCGATATTTCGTGCATTAACTCCTGTTTTTTATATATATAATTTTTTAGATATTTATATATTTAATATATTTATATTTTTTTATATTTCAGACAAACATCTGTTCGCATATTATAGAAAAGGAAAAAAGATAAGGAATACTATATAAAGATTTAACTGTTTTCCAGATTTTATAAATATGTTGGAAATACTTTAGTTCTTTGGTGAGAATTCACATTCGCTGTCTATATTTTCTGCTTCACCTTTATCATTTTTTAAAAATATTTCGGTACCAGGATGTTGAAATAGCGTATATATCACACACACACTCAATGATATACCTAAATAATAAATAAAAGCACTCTTTGTTTTCTATTTCCTGTTTCGTTATAATTATCCCGTGGAACCACTAAGAATAAACATTCTCACGTGCTGAGTCTTCAAAAACATGAAGATGTTTTTATTTATCGACTTTTAATTTATAAAGCAAAATCTACACAAAGCTTCGGTTAATCCTTCTTCTCTGTAAGGTATTACAGTCTCACGAGCCCGTGTAGTGCTGTCCAAACCTGCTGATCTTCAAAGAGGTGTGTGCGTGGGCAACTATTTCGTGTAAGGCGAAGTATATTTTTTAATATCCCTATTAAACAAATAAGTAAATAAAAAGTCCGGATTATTTGGCTCCTACATAATCTGACCAGATAAAATGTCTCTCAAAATAGCGAAGAACTCAAAACGGGAAGCCCCTTTTTTTCTCCGATCTTAAGATCTCTCCCACATAAAGCGTAGCGATACACTCCAAGAATCCCTACTCCTCACACGCAGTTTTACTCTTCCGCTTCGCCCCCCCCACACACCCTATATACAGCCTATTTTTTTGCTGCATGCGCACCAAAATAGAAACAAAAGGAATGCCTCTGAAGAAAGCGCCCGGCTAGCAGAATTTTACAGAAATCCGCTAATTTGTCCTTTCCTATCTGACGCTTCCTTCTGTTTGCTTCTTCTTCTTCTTCTTTTCTTTTTGTTTTTCGATGTAATTTCCCCTAACAGTCTAAACCTTAAGCCGTCACGTGTTACCCGAAATCTAGCATGGCGATGTTGTAATCTAAGTTAAAGGGATTTTGCATTCCGTTTGCAAACGTTCCCAGAGTTTCTTGCTTTTCTTTGGCGCAGGAGACAGGTTTATTCGGTTTCCTTATTATTTGCTATTTCACTATCGGAACTTAACCTACCATTATACTTTCCTTTTTACTTGCAAACTGAAATTTAAAAAAAAACCAAAAAAACTTTGATTTTCAGAAAATCTTCGAAACCGACATTATTCTTTATTTTTAAATCGCGAGAACGAATCTACGACGAGAGACATTTTTTTTGATGCCTCTTTTTTTATCTAAACTTTTTAAATAAAGCGGGAGATCGGGATTTACGTAATAAAAAAAAAATTAGAAAGTTATAACTATTTTCCTGCTTTACTCATTAATTATTTTAATTAGCAGTTTTCTCTTTGGAAGAAGCTGGATATTTTTACGCAGTCCCATTGCAAGTGAAGGTCCTTTACTTTGCTAGGCGATCAACCAGGTGAAACAGGAAGTCTGACGCCACGAGGTAGACGTAGTCATAGACTCGCCAGGTCCGATGTCACGTGATTTCAATTTATTGTCGTTAAATCTAAAAGAAAACCAAAACGAAATGCATGAACAATAATGATTTTTTGGGAGACGAGAGAGTTGACGAATCTTTTGTCTTTGCGTGCGTGGAAAGAATTTTTACCAAGATTTCTGTCGAAGAAAAATTCTCCCATCACCAACCCAACTCCCTCCTCCTCCTCCTCATCCTCATCCGCGACCTTTAGCTTTCCGCAAAGCGACGCGCGTGGTTTTCAAAGAAACTCGAAACACGACTACATCGAAAATAATATTAACACCCATACACAATACTTCCCAGTGATATTTCCCCTTTTTTTTAAAAAAAAAAAAGTCGCCGATGTTTTGTGGCCAATTTTATGTTCTGAATTAATTCAAAGCATATGTGTGTGTGTGTGTGTGTGTGTGTGCGTGTGTGTGTGCGTGTGTGTGTATGTGTGTGTGCGCGCGCGCGCGCGTGTGTGTGTGTGCGTGCGTGTGTGTGTATGTGTGTGTGCGTGTGTGTGTCCAGAAGGATTTTACGATAGACTGTTTTTCTCAACAGCAAAACCAAAGATTTGCCATAGAGTTTGAATTCTGTTTACCTAACCAATGATCCTCAGCGTTCACTTTCCTCCAAGCCTCCCACCCAGATCTAAGGCAGATCTGCTTCATCATCAAACTTCCGCTCTTCTCGTGGTACTTAATTTTTTTTCCCCCTCTCATTTCATTATTTAGCTCCAATTTCGGACGCGGAAAAGAAAGGAAATATTTCAGCTATTTTTACCCATATATTTTCCCCCCGCATCCCACGTTCTAAGTTACAATATATATATATACACACACACACACACGCCAGAGACATCCAATGATGGCTTGGTGTTTTAATTTGTTGTTGTTGTAATATCTTAACAGCTTAAAGTTCCACTGACCAAAAAAATATGCTTTTGTTTAAAACGTATGGAGTCAGAAGAGGTAGCTAATGAATAATTTAATTGCTCGTGACGTCAGAGGGGGGCGGCGGCTTAGATATGTGGGTAAAAATAGCGCTCTCAGAGAATTTTCAAACGGTTCGTTTATCGTACGTTGCTGTAATGAAGCAGTGGGACTGAGGACAGTTCCAGGGTGGTAAAGAATTGTGTTTCTTTACACGTGACGATCTCTTTCTAGGACTGGAAATGCACTCCGCTAATGAATAATAAAGATTAAAAACCAGACTCGAATACAGACCGAATGTGGACATGGAAAAATTGGAATATTGCGGCAGTAAAAAAATTCGTAGAAATGATTTTTGATCTACTTTCGTCTTAGTTACTTCGAAGAAAAATTCTGCCTCTCAAACGAGACCCAGTTTATTTAATGTTCTTGATCTACAATGGAGAATTTTGTTGCTGTTGCTGTTTTTCCATAATGACCATCTCTCTCTCTCTCTCTCTCTACATGTACTGACGTGATCTCTCTCTCCCTGTCTTGTAACGTCATCTCTCTCTCTCTCTCTCTCTCTCTCTCTCTCTCTCTCTCTCTACATTGACGTCATCTCTCTCTGTGTGTTTCTGTGTGTGTCGCTCTGCATTGACGTCATCTCTCTCCTCTGTGTCGCTCTGCATTGACGTCATCTCTCTCTCTCTCTCTCTATCTCTCTGTGACTGACGTCATATCTCTCTACTGACGTGATCTCTCTCTCTCCCTCTCCCGCTTTAACGTCATCTCTCTCTCTCTCTCTCTCTCTCTCTCTTCTCTCTCTCTCTCCTCTCTCTCTCTCTACATTGACGTCATCTCTCTCCTCTCTCTCTCTCTCTCTCTCTCTACATTGACGTCATCTCTCTCCTCTCTCTCCTCTCTCTCTCTCTCTCTGTGTCGCTCTGCATTGACGTCATCTCTCTCCTCTCTCTACATTGACATCATCTCTCTCTCTCTCTTCTCTCTCTCTCTCCTCTCTCCTCTCTCTCTCTCTCCTCTCTCTCTGTGTCGCTCTGCATTGACGTCATCTCTCTCCTCTCTCTCTCTGTTTTGACGTCATATCTCTCCAACTGTCTCTCTGTTTTGACGTCATATCTCTCTACTGACGTGATCTCTCTCTCTCTCTGCATTGACGTCATCTCTCCTCTCTCTCTCTCTCTCTCTCTCTGTGTCGCTCTGCATTGACGTCATCTCTCTCTCTCTCTCTCTCTCTACATGTACTGACGTGATCTCTCTCTCCCTGTCTTGTAACGTCATCTCTCTCTCTTTCTCTCTCTCCATGTACTGACGTGATCTCTCTCTCTCTCTCTGCATTGACGTCATCTCTCTCTGTCTCTCTCTCTCTATCTCTCTCATTTTTTTTGTATTATATAAATTCTATAGTTTTTAATTATTTCTATTCTATCAGCAAAGATATTAAAAAAAAAACAAAAAAGCAAACTGTCAACAGTACCCACGCCGTCGCTGTAGATGAACTAAACGTGAGAAAAAACAGAGACGGATGGCAGAGGTCGATGATAAGACGGCACGAAAATCTCGTCTACCTATTACGTCAAGTCCAATATTTTACCGTTGTGCTAAATGACAGTTCTCGGTATCTCTACTGAAACAAATACAAACTAAGGAAAACCAGCCCCTACACATACACAAAGAAATAGCTTACAGTTTTGAAATTGTCGCAGAACGGATCACCAAAATCTTTTTATCCAGAAAAGTAGATTGGGAATCTGTGATTTTATTTTTAAATAGCCCGATGGTAAATGAATGCCTGAAGCTGTGTCTTTGACGTAATTGTACAGACAGATGGAAAATGCCTTGGTTGGAGGGATGGGTCTATAAAGTCAGGGAGTTGTATAGAAGTACTTCCTCCCCTTAAAGAATAACCAAACTGGTTGTATTGAGAAATGGCTGCGTGTTTACCGTATTTGAGCGGCGAGTGGACGGATGTGGGTATATATCCAGAAAGGTTCGCCTCATTCTTTTATTTCAGTAATTCCTTAAATACACTTGTGAGTCACGTGGCAGGGTCACGTGGCAGGGTCGATTAAAATAAACTGAGAACCGAAAAAAAAAAAAAAACTGAAATATCAATTTAAAAAAGTAAATAAAACTAACAAGAACCAAGATTAAATAAGTAAAGTTAAGTAATTTTAGGACTAAATATTTAAAATTAATGTATCTCACGTAGAAAGGCAACGGTGGGTGATATGAAGTGATGGAGAAAAATTGATAAGGCTGAACTGGACTGACGGACGAACATGTAAGTATATCTGTCTTTCGTAGCTGTTTGACCCACACAACTTGAAACTCAACCCCGGCTACCTCGTGGAAGATGTTTGCGCACGGAATGCCTCGTTAGCCCGACAAGGCCCGGATCTCGCCCGTCAAGCACCCCGAACCCCATGACGCTGCCAATTCTCAGCTTTCCCGATTCTTCCCGATATAGCTCGAAGCGAACGAGAAATCATGTGACCATTCCCATGGCGTTGTTAGCGGCGTGATCTGTCTGTAATGGCCCGGCAGTTTTCTATCCATCCGCTCTCGACTCGCTTTTTCCAAACTCTAAAATAGCTGTGAAGTTTATTGCGCTTTACCCAGTCGTTGTTTTGAAGTCAGTCCGTTCGCGACGACGTTCGTGGTCGGGACTGGACAAATTCGATTCCATGTGGCAGGGTTGGTCAGCTGGATTCATATAATTTAATGGCAGAGTTCCTTAAAAATCGTCTTCCGACGCCTTCCCCTCCCCCCTTCCTTCTAAAGTCACCAGAAGACGTAATTCGTAATAATTCCGCATCGAAAGACGTGGGAAGTCATTTCCGCATAAACGGAACTTGAAATTCTCACGTCACTACCAGGAGCCACAGCCATAGAGAGAACACGAAACGCGCCAAGATTTCGTTGCTGCTAAAGCAAAAACAAACAAACAAAAAAAAAACCACCTGTTTTCGAAAATAGAAGTCATTGGTAGCCAGCCTGCATGCGATTTCCATTGTTGTTACACCGAGAAAACCTTAAACCAGTGATTAGCGAAAAACAGTTCTCGATAAATTACTGGCCTTTAACAAGAGTAACAAGTAAAAGGTTCCGTTCAAAAACTCAAGTTGTCTGCCCCTCAACCGAGAATATTGCGACAACCCAATACGGAAAAGCGTACTTCTTTGCCTCACTGTCAGTTACCCCGACGGTTTATGATAAAACCTTTCGCCAACTTCGCTTCTTTTGTTTCATTGCCTTAGCAACGGCGTTTTGTTGTTGCTTCGTTTTGCTGCAAACCCTTACTACGATCCTGTCTCGTCTGGACCTTATTCACCAGCCGAGCACCAAGCAGCTCAATCCTGCTATCGTCCGGTGAATTCAAAAAGGCCTCTCACCACTTTTGGTCAAACATGTGTTCTTTCTACGGAATTTCTCATCTTTAAATGCACCTTTGAAAACTCGGTGTCTCTCCTCAGCTCGCTCTGTTGCTTGCCACCTGATTGGGGTTTGAACCTTGGTTTGCTCCAGCCAGGTTACTGTCCTTCGACGACTACAGGCGCTTCGCACACGCGGCGGGCCAGCACAACACGTTGGATTGATTGCACCATGTTCTTTGCCTCTTGTCAGTGGAATCCTTGCAATACCAGCTTCCGCGAATTTTGTCGGTAACCACGTGTGATGCGCTGCGTATCGTTTCCCCTTCACAAAACTACTTCCGGTCAGCCGGCATGAGAAAAAGAAAAACAACAACGTCACCGGCGTCGGAGCCTCGATGTGACCGGCAAACAATAGCCACATTATCTGATGGCGGATCTCGGCTCAATGTAACCGAGGTGAAGTTCATCATGGCGAGTAATCGGATTTACCCGAACCTGGTGGCGGGAACTTGGCCCGATCTCATCTGTCCGACATAAATCAGTGGATTTATCTCCCGTGGTGGCGAGACTGTGTGAGAGTTTGCCCCGCGTGAAGGAGATCGCCGACTGTGTTCATTCTCTCTGCTTCCCAGTCTTTTGTTAGTTTATTATTATTATCCCCCCCTCTCACATGTTTATGGACACAAATCGCTTAATTTATTTGCAATTAAAGGCAGCACGCTGCGACCGTCCGTGGTCATCCGTGGGAACGAAATGATTCAGTTAAAGTCTATTTATACCGCACTATAGAACACTGATTAAATTCCCGTTAATTTGATTACCATCATTGTCGAAGATTTTTGAAGTCGTATTAGTCTCACCGGTGTCAAGCAGCTAAATCTAATGATGGTCTGATAGATGGCGAAACCGGGGAAAGGAGACAAGAGAAAACACAGCTTACGTTTGAGTTATCGGCAATGATTTTGCTTTCAATAGCCAATTCGTCTTATTTCCCCTTTCCTTCTTATTTTTTTTAGAAATGAAAAGTTTTAATTTTAAGTTTCGGTATATGGAAAATAGCGAAGCATCTTACTTTATGCTGACTTTTTGGATTTGAGTTAATTCGAGGTTAATAAGCAACCCCTCCCCCACCACCAGGGAAGATTAAATAAATCTTAAAAGATATTGGAACGCCATACGCTCTCCGGAAATGAGAATAATAAAATGTCTAACGGAACAATTATCAAAATATAAAAATAATACAATTTAATTATACGAGAAACCATAATTAGTATATAAAAATACTCAATTACTGCTTCTGTTAAGGATAAAGTGGTAAACAAAATTTCTAATAGATTTAATTAGATTTTGAAGAAAGGTAACGCTGATGAAATTTCTGAAACGAGAATTCCTAGTTCCAAAGAATGGTGTACGTATTTTGTTAATTCGAATTATTATTGAACCATTTAGTGGAGTTTTGATCTATGATCAGTCGAAACCGCGGCGCAATTAGCAAGCATGGCTTTAATACACCGAAATGCGGCTCGACGGGATCAGAAAACTTCAAATAATATTACACAAGTAAAAATTTTAAAAGTTTAAGTTAGCAATTGTCTTTTTTTTTATTTTAAAAGAAATAATAGTTGTGAGCCGATTTATTCATAAGTAATCGGTGAGATCGCGAGGTGTCTGAGAAGCAGCTGGGTCCAGGCTTCGAGGAGAGCTTCCCGAAGTGTTTGGGCAAAAATCGATGTGATCGAGCGGCTTTGTCATACGTCTGACGAGTGATCGGTGTAGACTTTGAGTGGGACGGGGGGTGGTGCTTCAGAAGAGTTTTCTAGATTGTTCAAGAAGGTGCTTGAAATGGAAGTTGGTGTAATTGTTAGTGAAGTTTTGTAAAGTGCTCGACGAGTGATCGGGTTTATTCTTATATCGGGGCTTTCTTCAGGGTTCGATTACTTTCGACGCGACTCCCGGAGAGCATCGCGAGTATCAGAGAGGTCGGGAACCAGCGTTTATCAGTAGCGCATTATTCTGATTGAGTCGAATAGTTTCCGGATAAAGGGCAAATGGTATTTCGCTAATTGTCAATTTGAGGTAATAACCCGAGCCATTAATTGCGCCATGTTTACAGACGGGCTTAATAACCCGCACTAACGTGTGCGGGGAGGGGCAGATACTACTCCGGGCTTTTCAGAAAACACCGAACCCCCCCATCATTTCGTTTTGATTGCGATGTGTTGGACGATTCCTTCAAATGAAAGGTTTCTCGACTACGACTCGTCTCCAATTTTCCGAGCAGTTATTTGTTCGAGAACTCTCTCCTCTCTCTCTCTCTTCAGCTCTCTCTCTCTCTCTTCATCTCTCTCTTCTCTCTTTCTTCATCTCTCTCTCTCTCTCTCTCTTCTCTCTCTCTCTCTCTCTCTCTTCATCTCTGTCTCTCGCTCTCTTCATCTCTCTCTCTCTCTTCTTCATCTCTCTCTCTCTTCATCTCTCTCTCTCTCCTCTCTCTCTCTCTCTCTTCATCTCTCTTCATCTCTCTCTCTTCTTCATCTCTCTCATCTCTCTTCATCTCTCTCTCTCTCCTCTCTCTCTCTCTCTCTCTCTCTCTCTCTCTCTCTCTCTCTCTGCCGCCGAGTTTTTAGCAAATACAAACGGTCCCTTAGATAAGGTGACCGACCTGGCTCCATCCAGTTTCAGTTTCTTTCCCTACGCTTTCCTAGATACTCCAGACAATCACCCCACACGCGCGCGACAGGGTTTTCGTTCCGTCCCCGGTTCCGTGTTTGTATTTCTCTCAAGGATGAAACCTTCACGCGCAAACACAACACCTATCAAGACGACGGGATTTCTCGTCGTCCAAATGTTTGGCTAAGTGGAGTAATCCCCTCTCGCCCCCCCCCCTGCCAACCTCCCTCCTCCCTCTCTCCTCCCCCCTCTCTCTCTCTCTTTTCCTCTCGGGAGTGGTAGTAAATTGTTTCTGGCTCTCTAGCTTTCGTGGCAATAAACGTCTTTGATGTGAGCGGCCTCCGCGCTGCTCCAAGTGGCCGACAGCCTCGCGCGTCTCGTGCCGATGAAAACGTCTCCCTGATCAGAACATAAACCAGATTTTGATGACGGCTTCGATACCAATTAGGGAGCAAATCTGACTTCCTCACCAATAGGTGGTCGGTCGTGAGAAGAAAGCCGATTTGACGACAAATGTACCACCGGTTAGAAAGTCACGATTTTTCTTTATTTAAAATAACTTAAATAAATAAGAGGAAAAAATATATATATATATATATATACATTTATAATTTTTTTTACAGATTACGAACGTCTTTTACGGTGATTTTGGGCAACTACCTTTTAGGTGTAGTATTGTTAACGTTATATACCCTAAGCCAGCCTAGAAGCACCTGTTAGTAATTGTGTTACCTGGCTGTATATTTGGTCATAACGCTCAACACGAGACGCGTGAAGTTGGAGCGATATGCGGATTTGTCGCTACAAAGGGTCGAGGAAGGTACTATTTGTCACAGAGCCCCATGGCCCAACTTGTGCCGAATAATACAGGTTTGAAAAGTTGATGAGTACATCTGCACTCCAGAGAGTATACAGAGAGTTGGAAATATTTTTGTTTTGTCTGATTCGCTATAATTTTCTCCAGCCATTTCGCCTCGTAAATCTGTCACATAAATTCTGGGATATTGAAATTTGACATCATGTATCTAATTCCACTTGTGAAGTAACCACAAGTAATAGGAATCAATTTATCCCTTAGCTAAATCAGCTAATAGATTTTACTGAAACATTAATAAAGCAACGACATCAAAATTTTTACTGGCCTCCTACCGAGTAAAAATTCACAAGATAATTGACGTATCGGTAATTGGGGGGGGTGTGTGTGTTTGCTTGAAGCTCTTGAAATGAGACGTCTGGCAACCCCATCTAGTGACTCTTGCTACTTTTGTGTCAGGGCCACGCCCAGCCCGTGTAGGTTCTTGAGTCTTAAGCGTCTACAGAGGATGCTCAAAAGGCGAAAGATCTGTGGTCAGGGCTGGCCGTTGTAATGATGTTATTGGCCCTAATTTGGGTAGTGACAACCCCTGGCCCTAAGTGGTCTGACGTTGTCATTCTAGAACAAGAAACCCGACGAAACCTTATTCAGGTTGTCGCTGAATAAGCACCGAGTGTCGGTCTTACATTGCGAACCGTGGATTACTGACTAACCGGGCAACTTTGAACAAAGACTTCGACATCCCTTCAGCAAGCCAACGATTCCTTTCGAAGCGAACGACACAGCCTGCCGGAAGAGAAATCAAAAACCGAACATACTCTTGTCAGGAGGCATCAGCATCTGCTGCAATAACTTACAAGTTGCTCAGGATAATCAAGTTTGCGATGACAATTTCTCAAAGACAACAACACAGAGACGTCTGGTGCGTGACCCTGCGTGATGAAGACGGCGGTGGTTTGTCTGGACATTCTGTCTCCCTGACTGCCAGGAAGGTCTTTTTTATATATATTTATCTGGGTAGGTACCCTGTCACTGAGAAGCCACTCGTCTGATTATCCGTTTATTTTGAGCATCCATGTAACGGAACTCGGCTAGGCTTGTCGTTGACGACATCGGTCTGTGTGCTTCTTCACGTGCTTCCTACCTGACATTGCTGCCCAACGAGCCGACGACTTCTGATGGGAACGCTCCTTTTCACCACTAGGCAGAAACAATAAAATGCACCCCCGACTCGAATATCTCTAGCATCTTATTCCCCTATATACCTACATACGCTGGCGTTAAAATGTCCAACCAACCCAGCATACGAAATCAATGTCACCTGCCCCTTTTTTTTCTTTTTTAGTGAGATAAACACGCATCAAAGCACATAATACACTGTATAGCTGTTATCACTTCAAGCATCTTTTCCATTAACAGCTGCACGTTTTGGGGACCCTTTTCAGCAATTTTCCAAACCCCTATTTCTTCGACAAGTAGCACCAAGGCTGATAAACATTAGCTGGACGTTTTGACTTTCCATTTTACTTTATCCCGCAAAAAGTTCAATGGCGTTCACGTTTGAAGATAAATAAGCCGAAACCACGGTGCCGAGAAGTCCTGACCAAATTCTTTCCAGCAAGGTATTGTGTGTCGAGCTAAGCGGTGTGTTGTGAATCGTAGTCTTGATGCAGTATAAAAGAATTACTTGTCAGACGATTCTCTAATGAAATTGTACGACCCTCTAGAATATTGTGACATTTCATTTTTTTGTCAGAATATCGTCAGTCCTTATCAGATCACCAGTCGCATTATAAGCAAAAATAAATAATCCCACACTTTAAAATCCCTATCACCATGATTAACCGTAAGGTAAACAAAACACAACAGGTATACTCTCGTATTACCACAGAACGATGCAGCATCTCTCCAAAGTGAATTCCCCAAGTTTAATACTCACTCAAGATGCTTTCTATAATCTTGTTTTACCATGCCTAAAAAAGGGCTTTCTATTAACTACTAGTTCAAGTAAAGCGTCTTCTCTTAACCGTTTATTAATAGTATAAAACATGCTGACTGTTACAGAGGAATTGTAGTTTGTAGCTAACCGACTGTCTAATTTTCAACAAGGAACTTATATTCCCGTTTCTTTTATTTTCCTTTCTGGAACTTCTAAGTTTACAGCTGAGCCAATGACCTTATTCTAGAAATGGCCGGTCACAACCTATTCTGCGTAACTCTGACTTTCTCTTCCATTGGGTGCCAGCTTCACAATGACGGACAGCTCGTTTCATATGTACTTTCGTTTTCAAATGCAATCGTCTACTGTCAAACAAAATCGTAGCTATCATTAACAATGATGCCAGTTAACATCAACAATAAATGCAAATCTGACACAATCAAATAAACTGTAGATGTCGTCTTTTTTGTACTCAAAAAGATTTCTTTCTATCTCTAAGTCCTTGTTTTTTTTTGATATTCTCTACATTTGGTTTCCAAGATTAAAACGATAGCTCCACAAATGCACTTGTTTGCCTGCCATGCCCCAAAGATTAGATGAAAAGTGATGAATGAATCAACGTTTAGCACAAAACGACATAAAAAAAAAAAGGTTTCTAATTCCTGATAAAGACTCCAAATTGTAGTGATCCATAGATTATTGTAATACGTCAGGCGGCAATAAGTACGCGTTTTGTCTCCTTTTGTCTACATACATATATATATAAACTCTGACCATTATAATCGTATAATCACCAATTAAATATTCTATCAAGTTATGTGCTTATAGTTAAATGTATGTTGGCCTATAAACGTACAGAAAACCATGTATGCAGAAGGAAGAAAAGTTATTACAACGAACGTTAAAACATGGGTTATCTGACATGTTTGCGGACAATTTCGTGAAAGCCTACTAAGATTTTACTAATGTTAAAGCCAAGTAGTAATAGTGACTATTTATACAGTATATTTACGGTACTTGTTAACATTTTTATATGTTTGTTTTAAAATCTGACCATTTTTTTGGATAATCGTTTTCAAATGAGAGAGCGAGAGAGAGACGGTTGAGAGGCCTGAAATGAGTGAGACGAGTCGATCGAGAGGAATTGGGAGAGAGAGAGAAGGAGGTAGGAGAGAGGAGGAGAGAGGAGGAGGAGAGGAGGAGAGAGGCGAGACGGAGAGAGAGAGAGAGAGAGGAGAGAGAGAGAGATGATGAGAGATGAGAGAGATGCGATGATGATTGATGATGCTGTCAATATAGACAGATGGAGAGAGAGATGGAGGAGATGAGAGAGAGAGAGGAGAGAGAGGAGAGAGCGAATGATGCTGATTGTCAATATATACAGAGAGAGAGAGAGAGAGAGATGATGATGACGTCAGTATACAGAGAGCGAGAGAGAGAGAGATGGAGAGAGAGAGAGAGAGAGAGATGGAGAGGATATATATTTATAACCGAACCGAACCAGAGCAGTTGAGCGTGCAGGCGGCAAAGTTGATTACCCGACTAGCCCCACCTTCCTTCAGAGTAATTTCTTTTTCCTTCCCGGCTATCGAAGCTCCCTGATCTCATAAACCTGAAATCTTTAAGGTGTGCCAAAACACGTTAGTCGATTCTGAAGCGGGCCGAAGCCCCGCTCGCTGGCGCGATATATCTCAGTGCCCGTGCGAGGCTGGGACCTGCCATTGCGACATTGATTTTCTTATCGCCGTGTGATCCTCAAAATCCGTGCTAATCCAAGAAAAATCCCCGCTTCCTCTAGAAACCGTCCAAAAGTCATGTGCACCAGATTATCAGAACAACCGCTTCCCGTCCTCCTCTTTTTATATTTCTTTTTAATTAATATGGACCATAAAGTTGGAGAGGCACACACCGACGGCGACAGGGGTGGAGTATTTATGCACACGTCTATGCTATGTGTTAAATTAATTTTTATATTCCATGCACACATACATTCGCTCGCTTTCCACACGGTCTGCCTGCAACTATAAAATATAGAGGGGATAGAAAAAATGTAGCTCAAGGTTAAGAGACCGAATCCTAGTCAGCGGAGGGAGTTAGTGTTATTTTGCAGACGTATCAAGTTTGTGGTACACTCCGAGGTCATTATATACTTATATTTCGGTATTAATGTAACCACGAGTGTTTATCGCCTGCAAGATATGTTTTCTAAGAATGTCAGGAATCTCTGCGACCAAGAATATGTATTGGAAAACTGTTCAGGATAGTACTTACGTGGGGCTAAGACTGCGTTCAGGGTCTGAAAGGTTGGTGAAGACAGAACTGTCTCGGGCGGCGGTCGTTTTAGTTTATCGATAACTATCGAGGCAAAGAATTCCTCCGGGTTATTGCATGTTCCAGTCTGTTTAGGAAGAGCTACCGAGAGTAATCTAAAGGTCTAAGGATCACTTCTATGAAATGATTGTCCTTTAATTATTTGGGGACGAGAAAGAGAATTGGGCTGTGTCCATAAAGCAGAGGCTCTCTCTTACAGCTGTAGAAATGTGTTAGTGCCATCCGATATGAGTTGCCGCCGCCTCGGTTACGTGAACGACAGCTTCACAATCTCTTTTCATAGTCCAGGGGAAGTACGCCAGTTCGTGAAGGTTGGCTGTGAGTCGACTCACCCGACTTCCCAACTGATACGTCCGAACCAAATCTGGTAAAATCGGTAGCGCCTTACCTAAACGAGTAACCACTCCAGTCAAGTTGAGATACATGAGAGAAAGAGAGAGAGAGAGAGAGAGAGAGAGAGAGAGAGAGAGAGAGAGAGAGAGAAGAGAGAGAGAGAGAGATATGACGTCAGTACACAGAGAGAGATGACGTCAGTACACAGAGAGATATGACGTCACTACAGAGAGAGAGAGATGGTGAGATCTGCAGACCCGTTAGTATTTCTTATGAGCTGGGAACTTTGTTGCGTATTGTTCGTGTGATGGCCTTTAAACTGTCACTCGTAACTTTAAATTAACAAGAAGCTCTAGTTGCAGTGGATCCTCTACTTATTTCTCCCATCTCAGCTGTCTGATGGCTCTCAAGAACACCCCCTCCCAAATCTCCACAATTCCTGCCAAAATTATGATCACAAGCCCGTCACGGTGGCTGACCATCTTGAAGCAGCTTGTCAATTTTCAACACTTCTGGAAACATCTCGAAACCTTTGTTTCCGAAAATTTCTAAAAATTATTTCACCAAATCGTAAATTGATGGTTCGTCAAAAACTTCCCGTAAAATCGACATACTTTCCAAGGCGGCGCGGTCCGGATGCGGGACAATGTTGGTCGTCGGTGGATGGCACTGGTTGAGCGATGTTGGTGTTGATCCTAAACTTTCACGGTCCTGTTAAGTTGACGCTTCCCTCCCTTATGGCATCACCCGGGCGCATGTGCGGTGCGTCAAAGCCAAAACGCTTCTCTTTTTTTTTCATTAAAGGGAGGCTATCCTCGAGAAGCGTATTCCAATCTAAAAGCTGTTTTTTTGGGGGAGGCAACAATGTACGATCATGAAAGTGTCCACAGATTCCTTGATTTGAAATCGAACAATAATTTGACACGAATTTTTTTTTTTACCCAACTTTTAATCAGGTCTGAAACCATTCTGGCAGATTTCTCGAAGCAGAATGCCAAAACCCCCCCCCTCAAATTAGCTTTTACTCGAAATTAAAATGGCTGATATTCTAAGCACCGATATCGACGCCCTATTTATTAATGGCTCTCTCTGACAGCCGCTAAGGAAACCTTTTTTTTTAATTATTATCTGAAATTACAAAAAAAAAAGTAAATTAAAATTAATACTCACGCGGCGACCGATTCTGGTCTTTCAAAGTCTACGGATAAGCAGAAAACCTGGTGTGACGTCATCACTTAACGGCTGGAATCAAACTCTAGTCGTTCGATATTTATATCGTTTGATTCGCAAAGAACCACTCGCCAACCGTGTAGCAGTCAAAACCTTATTAATCGTATTTTATTTAGAACGCAAGTTTCTAACGGAAAATTTAGTCTTTAAGATTCAATAAGCAGAAAATTCTTACCGATCCTTTGGTGACTTTCTTCTATTTGATAAGATTTCTGGGGGAAAAGGACCAAACCACACCAACGTATGATCAGGGTCAGGGTTAGGAAAACTCTTTGGCAAGGAAATTTTAAAAAAAAAAAACTGGAAAACAAAATAATTATATAGATAAGAAAAGGTGCAAGAGCTTTTTAATGTTTTAGAGACAAGGGAAACTGTGGCTCTGTTGCTAGCGTATTGTCGAGGGTATGACGACGTCATAAATCGATGATCATCATCTCTGACATCGACTACAGCTGATTTACAAGTTAACTAGAAATTAGTGACTCTGTAACAACTAGTAGGTCTCTGGTATCAACATAACCCCTTCTCTTTTGCTACAAATGTTCAAATCACACTGCATATATATTTAAACTCTACGCATCTCCTGCTCAAATTAATCGAGTACACGGACGAAACACTACAAGAAGACCAAACGTACTATTTCCGAGAATCTAGTGGAAAGAACCACTTGTAATTTATGACCGACCCTATGATAATATTTCATATGCACACCAATATTTTTCCAAATAATTTGGATATTTCACATCAGGTTATACTAGACATTAGTCGTTCTTCACAGCTAAGACCGCATAAACTTATTATCCGCACAACCGTTCTCTGAGCGTTTTCTAAAACATTTGCAGGCCCTGTATAAGACTGGAACCAGTATTCTAGCGAGTCATACCAAAGATTAGTAAAAAAAAGAAAAATAGAACGAACGAAGACTTGCACAGTCCTCTATCACATTCAAGAACCTATTAGCTTTCAGAACACGCTCTTTTCGTAATCCTTTAAAGCTTTTAAAAAACAATCTGTTCTTTATTATTTTTTAAGTCAGAAGTCAGTGGCGAAAGTTTGGCTAAAACCTTCGCCTATTTAAAATGGTAATTTTAATTTTACAGTCTGGTTGACATTGCACAAGCCACCCGTCTGTCGCGATTCTTTTCTCCTCGGTCTTACGTATTATTATTATTATTATTATTATTATTAGTATTATTATTATTATTATTATTATTATTATTATTATTATTTAAATACAGGAAAGTATTTTGATCCTCGCCGTTTTCAGCGAGTAAAATAAAGTTCCACTATTATTTATTTTTTTTTAAAGCTGAATAACCCGTTTTCCACGACCATTCCACGCGACTTAAAGAATCCAGTGATTTGTGTCTCGAAAGAGTAAGAACCAAATCGACGATGTTGTAATCGTTATCACCTAGGGGCTCGAGAACGTTTATTACTTTTAAAGTATGCCCCATTATATATATATATATTCCCTTTGTTGACTAATTTAAAAATAGTCGCAAACTCGCCTGGAGGCCGGCTGCAGTCGTGGGACGGGTTCATCAGAGAGTCTCACAGCGAGAGAGAGAATGCAGACAGGCGACTGGCTGCAGCGGCATCGCTAACCGTTAGCCTCTCCGCACGTATTTACTCTGAGCAATCAAGATAGGACAATAATTGTTTCCCAAGTCATTAATATGAACCTGTCTGCTGACCAAATTAGATGCTGAGACTATGTCAACGCCATAAAAGCAGGTCCCAAACACTCAAGACACAGAGAGAGAGAGGCTCCCGAACGCGCAATATGCGTATATCGTGGACTGACGCCATTATATTAATTTTTTTTTTTTAAAAAAAGGTTAAGGTTACATTTTATTCATTAAGACAAAAGTTGATGTTAAAACCTCGGCAGAATTATTGTCAAAGAAACTGCGGATGGGGAACGATACTTTCCCGTCGGACTTGTCTGACGGACTGGAGCGAACATCGTATTTAACGTTTATAGATGAAAGGTAAAGTTTTGGCGTGATGCATTTACTAGGAGCTGCATGATTGTTCTTCCTCTTTCGCCATCATCATCTGCTACAGCAGTGGCCATATAAGTTGCGTGGTGTCATGGTTACTACTACCAAGTGCTGCCCAGGCCTGCGTCTCGTGGGACCCAGCACTTCCGTCTTCAGCAGGAAATGGAAAGTCCATACTTGAACTTGTTTAGCTGGAAGAAGCCGGGACACCCACGCTGAATTTGTATTTTAACAAAAAATTGATAGTTACATAAAGTATGTGCATAATAAAAAGTTTTAAAAATTATTATTATTATTATTATTATTAGTATTATTATTATTATTATTATTATTATTATTATTATTATTATTATTATTATTATTATTATTATTATTATTATTATTTGATAAACTCGTTTTTATTTAGACTGTTCTCTTTGTTTGTCGTTCAGCTTTAATGAAGAGAAAATTTTAATTTTCTCATCGTTTACTACACGAACAAAGCAAAATAATATTTTATAAAATAATTAGATTATAAAGCAACCTTTAATAAATAATACTTAATATTTTAGCACTTTATCAATTATTATTTTTAATTAATACGGAATTTCAGTAACTTGATCGGATAATTTGAATAATTAATAATAATTGTAAATAACCCGGTCAACTGTTAATTCGATTACTTAAAAATTATTTTAATAACTTGACCCAACAATAATTCCGAGTAATTTATTTTTAATATTAACTAACTCGATTAAATAATAAGTCTGAGTAACCAATATACAGTATTATGAATAACTTGAACAATTAGCAGTTTTCAGTTGAAGAATGATATTCTAAATGATAAACACTGGATTGTTTTAGCAAATTGTCTGTAGTTTTCTGATGTGAGATAGTACTCTCGGTATCGTCGAACTCAGCTGTAGCCTTGCCAACGTCTAGCTGAAAGAAATATTAATTAAAGGGGGTAATAAAATATCTTTATTTATTAATTGGTTTTTCTTATTTAAAACTAAAAAAGAAAAAAAAGAAAGTTAGTTGTTTCTGCAATGCATGTAAACAAACAAAGAAAGAACAATTAAGTAAGTTTTTGTAGATGCATGAAGTGGAAAGAAATTAGTCTACTCGGTAATTCCACAAGCACGAGTACCGTAAACAAAAGTACGATACTAAGCCTACACTAGCTGTACAAGTCCTCGTACTAATCTTTTCGGAATCACGACTGCTCTAATATCGGCACCATAAACATGCCAGGCGACGGCTGGCGGAGTTTTATGTCCCTTAAAACGTGAATCTCACCGTCAGGTAGGAAAATGATAAATTAAGGTGGAAATGTGAGCTGGTAAACAGAGACTTAGTCGCTGTCTGGTTGCCATCGGTTATCAAACAATAATATTTGTTCTTATGGTTAGACCAAGACGAGTGGAATAATCGGGACATACCTAATAGTTAATTATATTAAAAGAAGAGGGGGGTGAAAGAGTAAGGGGAAAGGGTAACATGTAATCAAAATAGAAACTCTCTCTCTCTCTCTCTGTGTAATGACGTCATATCTGTCCGTAGACGTCATCTCTCTTTCTCTGTACTGACATCATATCTCTCTCTCTCTCTCATTCTCTCTCTCTCTCTCTCTGTGTGTAATGACGTCATATCTGTCCGTAGACGTCATCTCTCTCTTCTCTGTACTGACATCATATCTCTCTCTCTCTCTCTCATCTCTCTGTGTGTAATGACGTCATATCTGTCCGTAGACGTCATCTCTCTTTCTCTGTACTGACATCATATCTCTCTCTCTCTCCTCTCTCTCTCTCTCTCTCTCTCGTCGGATTTTAGCTCTGTTTTGAAGTGCACTGATGTTAATTTACATCAGATATTATCATCCATTGCGAGCGAAAGCTGATGGGGGAAGTAAAAGGATTCGAACTTTCTTGCTGTCATCTCTATCGTCTGTCGGAAATTGTAGCCTATTGGCACAGTTCCTGCGTTATGTCGACGTAATGCACTCTACAGGTCAACTGGAAACGAAAAGAACTAAAACATTAACCTTATTAGCTACATCTATTTCGTACTTAGTAGTGTCACGTCACAGCATAGTATGGGAACCACGACATGACGTCACACACCCCCAAGAAATCTAAATAATAGCATGAGTATTTTTAGTATCCATTCTAATCCGCTGTTATAATTGCATCGAACAGACTAGCAATCCTGGTGATTTATTTTCCTTTGTGTTGGAACTTTCTTATGATAATCCGTTTGGTAGGAATGCAGAATTCTGGGGCATTAGCAAGGTGGCCGGCTATTAACCGGTGGTTTGAGGTGAAAGAAAACGATGGAAACCACTTACAGCCGGCGAACGTGATGGGCGATCTCGTCACAAATGTGGAAAGGAAACCGAAAACTGATGGTAAAACAACGTCGGCGTACCTGCTCATATCCGAATAGAGACTTTCAGCGCAGTGTGTACAGTTTGGCGGAAGTGGAAGAACTGCTGGCAGAAGAAGCAAAATCACGATCGCCGAGCACGTTCTCAGTTTTCACACCTAAAAGTGTTGGAACCTCCCAGTTTCGGGCCTCGCGCACTCACTTCTCCTTGCAAGTAACTTTATTTCATATGCCATAAACCCAGCAGTTTTTTTTAAAGCCTTTCCTCCGCTCGTACGAGGTATAATATGGCTAGGATACTTATGTTCCATAAAACAATAACTGCCCAATTCCGTCTGACGTAGTAACAGTTGATCCTTCTTTCGCTATCGTCATCGTCTGTGACGTTGCTTAATGGCCAAAGCAAGTGTTTTCCTTTTCTGCTCATGCCGGGTGTGGTCGTGTACTCTGAGCAGTAGTCAGTGTCGTTTTGAGCTTGTCATAATACGTGGGGGTCAGTGCTCGTATACTCTGAGCAGTAGTCAGTGTCGTTTTGAGCTTGTCATAATACGTGAGGGTCAGTGCTCGTATACTCTGAGCAGTAGTCAGTGTCGTTTTGAGCTTGTCATAATACGTGAGGGTCAGTGCTCGTATACGCTGAGCAGTAGTCAGTGTCGTTTTGAGCTTGTCATAATACGTGAGGGTCAATGCTCGTATACTCTGAGCAGTAGTCAGTGTCGTTTTGAGCTTGTCATAATACGTGAGGGTCAGTGCTCGTATACTCTGAGCAGTAGTCAGTGTGGTTTTGAGCTTGTAATAAATATGTGGTGGGGCGGTGCTCGTATACTTTGAGCAGTAATAAGTGTTGTTTTGAGCTTGTCATAATACGTGAGTGTCTGTGCTCGTGTACTCTGAGCAGTAGTCAGTGTCGTTTTGAGCTTGTAATAAATACGTGGTGGGGCGGTGCTCGTATACTCTGAGCAGTAGTCAGTGTCGTTTTGAGCTTGTAATAAATACGTGGTGAGGCGGTGCTCGTATACTTTGAGCAGTAATCAGTGTTGTTTTGAGCTTGTCATAATACGTGAGTGTCTGTGCTCGTGTACTCTGAGCAGTAGTCAGTGTCGTTTGGAGCTTGTCATAAATACGTGGGGGGGCCGTGGTGCTCGTATACTTTGAGCAGTAATCAGTGTCGTTTTGAGCTATGTTAGTGCTGATTTTCACGTAATGTACTGTAGTAAAAAAAAAAAAAAAAAGAGATTCGCCAATCTACCGGGCAGGAACAATCGTGAGACGACGACATAAATCAAAACCTTAAAAAAAAAAAAAATTTTTTTCCCAAGTCGAAGACAGATTGTTGTCCAGTGACAAAGAGCTGCTAAACATAAAATATGAGTTATTTGACAAACACCTTTTATTGTTTTGCCCCGCTTGACGTGCAAACGGTCATTTGAAATACGACGCGGCCACTTACGCTCCACGTCGACTCCGTTAATGTCACGATGTCATGGTCACGTGGTTATATCCCCAGCTGATGGTTTTTACTTTTTGGGATAGTATACTTAACCTTGTGTGTGTGTGTGGTGTGTGTGTGTGTGTGTATGACCCTGTCCTCACGCTATAGTTAGATGTGATAATTCGGTACTAGACGGTTACTGGAGCTGCGCCAAGTTATAATACTGCGTGGCTGGGGATTTGAAAAGGAATCCACATGTTATTTTTCTAATTCAAAGCGGGGATCAGCACAATATTTTCAGATTATAGTAACAGCGCCACGCGGTCGGCGCGACGTCATCCGTGCTGTGACGTCACCAAAATGGTGTCCTCTAATACGCGTTCTGTGAATCCTAAAGGACATTTTGATGAGAAGAGAAGTGCTTGTGTGACATTAAAGGTGTACTTTCTTTTTATCACCTGTGCTGTTTTCTCACAGACCCTAAACCCGCACTCGTGCGAGATTTACGCCGTAATAGACCCACAGTATTCGTTCGGCTTAAGTTGCTTCACAAAGCTAAGTCGCTCTCTATATCTAGGAAGCGATCGCCGTATTCTCCATGTTATGCAGCGAAAAGCAACTTTCGCTTAATTACTTATCGACATTGTCAATCTCAGGGTGATGGTTTACAGCAAATCTCTGTTTTTTTTGGGGTGTGGTGCTAAAGTTGGGGTGTGTGTGTGTGTGTGTGTGTGAATGTTCCTCAACCTAGCGAGAGCAGCGGGCGGGCTATCCAACTCCTTCGTATTGCACGCAGGAGGGGTAGGTTTATCCAGGCTGGACTCTCTAGAACAGAGTTTTCTCTCTGTATGTCCTTGAACTGAGAGGGAAATTTTGGGCCACTGTTTATTTTTCAAATTTCCAAATGGAAGTATGGGATGGGATGAGTTCTATTTTTATTTTTGCGGGATGATGGATGGAGACACGTTCTCCCTCCGTTTTTGATCTTTATTTTTAGTCCTCCCTCGTAGGGGAATCAGAGATTCCCGTGATCTTATTGGGAGAACAAGTGATCTTTATGACCACTGTTTTACTCCCACGTAGGGGGACCAAAGGTTCCCTAGCTGGTGGTCAAGCCGGGAAGTAGCTCGACCGTTACCCTAACCCTCAACAGTTTTCATTCTAAGTGCTGTTAGACGGGACCCTTTCTCCAGTAGAAACTCGCGCAGATCGTACGAACCGCTGAACCTCAGGCCACACTCAGCCATCCCCCACCTCCCACTGGAGTCGAACTCGTGTCCTTGGCCAGCCTAGCTCTACACTCCAAGCGAGGTCGCGCTCGTTTCTCACGGCGTTCGACCTGCGTCATAATTGTGCGAGAGAGTAAACTGTAGGGGGTTCTTGCATCACCACCCTTTCTAGAACTAGGGTATAAAAATGTCCACCAGTGGAAGTAAATTTGGCGGTGCGGACCCTTCCTTAGACCGTGGTGTGCCGCCGAGGAAGTCGGTGGGTTTGTTACACCGCAAAGGCGACGGGCGAACTTCAGAACCACGAGAGTTAAATGAGGCCGACGAAATGCTTCCTATGTCCAAGTAACAAAAGCCCATACTGCAGACCGTTTTGCATACGTGTTTAGCGGTCGATCGCTTCGTGAGCGGGATCATGGATCCTCGGGCTTTAAAATTCCGGGCCGAGATCCTGCGAGGCTTAGCGGCGACTGATACTGGGCTTGAAGATCTTTAATCGGTCGTATTAATAATATACTAATGGGGCGACTGGTAAAGCTCGAGCTAATCCAGTAACTTCCCTAAATAGCGCCTCACCAACGTCTTTCCTCTTCCCAGCGTTTCCTGTACGCTGCGACTTATACTTAAATACGCTGCCCACAGCCCGTGAATCGTGTTATGTACGGATAATTGAGGAAGAGGAATCTGTACACGTCTGTCTTCGGTGGAGCTTCTACGTGCGTGACACTCGGCCACCGCATATCGGAAATATTTCGTTCTTTAACTGTTGTACGAAAACCATTGAATTACTGCTAAAACGAATCATCTCTCGTTCCGAGTTAAATTTTACCGGTGCTTTTAAAAAGCTAATGCCGGTAAAATGTCGGGATTACTTCACGCGACGTCACGTGACGTACGATTACATACCGACGGACCTTCGTTGTAGCGTTTTACGGCTGTTTTCACGGCTCAGAGATATTGGGGGGGGGGAGAGAGAGAGAGAGAGACCGCCAATCAGGGATAACACACCTGTAAGCTCAGCGAAGCGGAGCACGACGAATGATTATCGAGCGTCGCCAAGGCCATCGAACACGCAACGCGAGAGTGGCAGGCACGAAACTCTCCCGGAGGAGAAACGGCGAACAGAACCAGCACAGAGGACACGAAGAGACCTCCTTTAAAAACATAAGTGAAAACAGGAGGTGGGGGGGGTGATGTCGTCTTCTCCAAGTCTCCAAACACTGATGGGAAAGACGACGCTATATATCAGAGAGATCGGCCGGTCACGTGACTCTGTCTCGGACAGCAAAAGAAGTTTGTACAGATACGACGTTGCCTTCAAGAACTCTGAGAGTATACATGATGAACCCTAACCCACGAACTATAGAACTGTGACACGCCATTTGCGCCATGGTATAAAAGGAAGTGTGCAAAGCCGAAGAATATTCGGTAAAACAGCCAGTGATGGTCAGGCTGATAGAATTAGTCGGAAACCACGTGCGTCGCTTCGGGGTATAGCATCCGCCGTGGATGTCGTTCGGCTGTCGAACTGGCAACAGGAAGCTACGGTGGACTGTCGTGCGCATGCCTGATCACGTGGTTGAAAGCCGCCTGTAGAAAGATAAATCTGTCAAAGTTAAATTGTTTTACTTAGTAATTTTTTTTTTTTTAATTCGATCTGAATCTATTAATGAAACTTTAAAAAAAAAGATTAAAAGTTTCCCCACTGATGGTCGTTACCTGTTATCGATCGCGGCCACTCTCCGTGTAGATCCAGCATCGTTCCGCCTCAACCGACGGCCATTGTGTAACTGTCGGTTCTATTGTTGGACTGCCAAAACGGATAAGTTTATTGCAGCATCTTCATAAATATCCCAGTCTGTGCCTGCCTGCCGAAGCCATTTAACGCTACGCTTTACGAACACCGCCCTGGCAAAGCCTGAGAAAATAATACTAATTCTATTTTCTTAATTCGAGTTAATAGGCGTAAAGAATTTTGGCATCCAAACCGTTTGATTGCTGAGATTACCAGCTTTAATGAGACCAATAACTGTACACAAACAGCCAGCATTACTTATGAATAAAAATTAATGCTAAAAATATCCAGTGGATACATATTTCAGTCTATACGGTGTTGTTGTTGTTTTTTTTTTTTTTTCATTTTCAATTTCGGGAGATTATTTGGGCTTAATGATCTTATCATGAGGAACAGAGAACACCACCTTTCTATTAAAAAAAAAGGTAAGCGGAAAGGTATTAATTAAATATTCAAGTGTAGCCGCGCGAGTAATTTATACGTGTAAAGCTATTTAGAGCGACAGTCTACACCGGTATTTTATACAGGGTGGTCTGTTGTTTCCTAGACACCGCCCGTGGCGCTCTAATGGTGGCCGATCGAGAAAGATAACTCAGTATTTATTCCCCGCTTATCAGCTCATCTGTAAGCCAGAGGTACAGAATAGGGGCGGCTCATGATACCTCATCCCCGAATTAAGAGCAGGTAATAAAAAGAAGACAAAGTGGAAACCATTAGCAAGACACAGCTCAAACGGCGGGGAAACGGATGAGTCTGTCTTTCAATCCAGGTGCCAAGATCGGGGTTGGGGTTGGTGTGGGGAGGGGGCCCTGGGAGACCCCCGAGGCTGTCGGAGGTTTAGCACCCAGTTAGCCGCCCGCCTGTCTAACTGTCCGTGTTGCGAGTATGGTCTGGCTTCGCCCATTTGTGGCTGGTGATCGCCGCACCGCTGTTGTTTTGGCGGTAAATTAAATAAGGGGTTGGGAATTTGACGGCAGTGTATTCTTCTCGATACACCTGTGCCTGGGTCACGCGGTCAGTCAGTTCTCGGGCCTTGGTAGATTTAGTGTAGAAACAGTTCTAACGTAAAGCGTAGAAAGTCGTTAACCTCTCCCTCGCCCCGACTAAACATCATAGGGTTTCTGGAATCGTCCATTTTTTAAAATTCTATTTCATCTGTGACTTTAGTCACCATTCACTTAGTTTTTCATCTTTTTAAACATTAATCTCTCTCTCTCGTCTCTCTCTCTCTCTGCTCTCTCTCTCTGCTCTCTCTCTCTCTCTCGCTCTCCATCCGTTTCTTTCGTCATTAATTGTTTCTATTTTGGGGGGGTACATTTTACACCTTGTCTGTAATAATGCACCTATCTCTACTATCCACTACTGCCTACCCCACCTTTCTTTCTTTCCGTTTGCCTTTCTGCAGTCCTTCCATTTTTCAGTCTGTTACTGTCTTGTCCTATTCATTATTAAAAAAATATGTTGTGTTTCAGCGTATCTCTACACTAACACCCAATTTGTATTCTATCCTGAGAAATTATCACGATTAATAATTTTTCATAAAATTCATTTGAAGAAAAAGAGAGAAAAAATAAACATAGATAGGACTTTATGTTACTTTATATTTCACTGGTAAGTGACAAAACTTGAGAAGAGCCACTATAATATATTTAGTGAAAAAGCAACAGTGACGAGACTAGAGAGGCAGAGATGAACTGAAAGATGGAAAGAAACTAAAGCAATATTAGGAAGATGTTGAACAGAGAGAGAGAGAGAGAGAGAGAGAGAGAGATCGGAAGAGAGAGAAGAGAGAGAGAGAGAGAGCGAGAGAGAGAGAGAGAGGAGAGAGATGGAGATAGAGAGAGAGAGATGGAGATATTTCAGAGAGAGTAGAGATAGAGAAAGCGATCGAGAGCGAGAGAAGAGAGATGGATAGAGATAGAGAGACGATGGAGCTCGGAGAGAGGATCTCTTCAGAGAGCTCGAGAGCTCTGTAGGAGAGAGAGCTCGAGAGACTTTCTTCATTCATTTGACGGACAGAGGCGGTTTCGACAGAAACAAAGAAGACTAATAACTATGGTGCGCAGACCTGAAAGAAAATCACAAGAGATCAGATAAAAGTAGATAAAGCAAACATTAATCAGATAAATTATATATCAAATCTTTGTAATTTTTGTTATCATTATTAAGATAATACTAAGACAATGTTTATAATAAATATAAACTAGAAATCGTCAAAGGTGAAAGTAAGAAATATCATCTTAAAGACAAATAGCATTGCAAATCTATTACACACACACACACACACCACAACACACACACACACACACACACACAAACACACACACACAGGTATACACACACACACATACTTATAAAGCATGAATACCTTGAAGAAGTTTGGACGGAGACAAGATAATGAAGCGGTATCATAGGGAATTATACAGAGACTGTAGACAGATTGACGAAGAACAGTGACAAGAGCTGGAGGCGAAATAAAACAAAAGAGTTAAAAAAGGGTAGTTAGAGAGTGGAGAAGAGAAGCGACAGACAAGCCCTAAGGGTCTTACCTATCACGGAGTGTAAAGACAAAACCAGCTGACAGATGGTGGCCCTTATTTAGTGACCGACAATCCCGGGGCGACTGTAATATTTGCCAAAATACTGAGACGCAACGCGGAAATTACAGACCGCCACGGATTACGGGAACGAATTTACAAAAGTCTCATGTATATAAAAAAGATAATAATAATAACAATAATAATAATGATAATAATAATAATAAATGCTTGTTAGTAGAACAACTTAACATCTACTGACAGTGTTGTCTCAGCGCCTCGCATTGTCACCTTTTTACCAAACAACTTTCATAAAATCCCAAGTCATTTTGTTTTCAAGCACAGTATACTTAGTTATTTACCTGTAACACGGTATAGATAGACTATACATAGTTATTTACCTGTAACACGGTATAGACTATACTTAGTTATTTACCTGTAACACGGTATAGATAGACTATACATAGTTATTTACCTGTAACACGGTATAGACTATACATAGTTATTTACCTGTAACACGGTATAGATAGACTATACATAGTTATTTACCTGTAACACGGTATAGACTATACATAGTTATTTACTTGTAACACGGTATAGACTATACTTAGTTATTTACCTGTAACACGGCATAGATAGACTATACATAGTTATTTGCCTGTAACTCGGTGTAGTCTTTACTTACTTATTTACCTGTAACAAGGTATAGCCTATACTTAGTTATTTGCCTGTAACACGGTGTTACAGTACGAGTTACAAAACACTGTAAAAGAAAATCCGGAGAGAAAAGGTGATCAAATAAATATCTAATTTATTTCCTGTTGCTAAGGAATAAATATAACTGAAAATAAAACCAGAAAGTAAAGAACAAATAGAATTTAATCGGAAAGAGCAAAGAAAAAGGTAACTGCGTGTCGTTTCCTTTAGCTTACTGAGAACCTGCCGGTGACTTTGAACCGCACACAGGAGATACGTCACCTGTGACGATCTGGGGCGATTTCATTAAGTCATTTGCCAAAACATCAGCCAAGAAAATCGCATTAAAAAAAAATTCTTTATTTTTTTATGTCTGATAAAAATTCAGGTAGGAAACGGTCCGGCGATAAGCTTTCTTAAATCTGGGATCAAGTTGGATTGATGATGGGGAGTTGCTTACGATAGCTTCCAGCCAAACCGCTTTTATGGATGGAGTTTAGAATGAGTTGTAAAGCCCGAACGGAGCCAGAGAGGTTTTTGTATAAGCTCTATCTAGACTTCCTTCCTTTAATGCTTTTGTCTTCGAAAGGATTTGGATACTTGATAAAACCTTGCTTCATACATTGTTATTATTGATACTAAATATAACCGATATAACGTACTAAAACATTAGTGACTATTAAGCAGCTAATAATAGAATATTTTTAAAAAATACATTGTTTTTTTCTTTCTATTTTGAAGACTGTTCTTCCTTTCGATGATTTCTACGCTTTGAACCAGATAAAATATCATTTTAGTTAATCTTATTGAACGCTTTAAAGAACCAGATCTCTACGTTCATGTGACATCCGCCATTCCTCATATTGATTTAATGTCTTGTAAATATTATACGAAGATGCACTTTTGGATTTGTACGGCTGTCAATAAGGAGCCGATAAAGAAAACCTTTAGTTTTGATTGTTCAGCTTTAACGAAGAATGGCCGATACTTATAGAAATGTATGTTTGGTGGTTTGCTACATTAGTCATAGTGATTCTTCTTCACATCATGACGGAGCCTTCTTCCATATTTTGTGAAATGTGACTACCGCTTGGAGGTAACAGATCTGCTATTTACTCTGATCGAGAGAGAGGCTGCGGGTATTAAATCACGTGGTAAAACGTCGTTATGTCGGGTCTGAGTTCTCTCCCGACGTAGCCTCTTTCTCATCTTGTAAAGGATAGAGCCTGGCTGTTCGTAGCGCTCTAGCAAACGATGTACGTTCTATACGGCTATTTCTAAAATCAGACTGGTATCAGGACTTGCCAGGAAGGCCGTGTAAAACCCCATAAAGCCTCTGAAAGAAGGTGGCACAGAACCTACAGCTGTCGGATGATGAAAACCGTCATCGCTCTAGCGATGTCTTTCAGGGGACACCTCCAGAAATCGATGCATCGTGTTGCCGTCTCTGCTCTCCGCTCTTGCGACATCAACTTCCGCACCTGCAGACAATACCCATACTTCGCTGATTAAAGAAAAAACAACACAACATTCAATGACTGCACTCCGCTAAAAGGTTGGCTTCTCCTACAGAGGTCGCTGTCTCTGTTTTTCCTACATGATGGTATACCAGGAACCATGGCTTTTCCGAGGGCCCCAAACCTTTTGGCACGCTATTTAAGAAGCCTCCAAAGTTTCCTTATGGTAATAACAAGCGACACCAAGTTTTATTTACGTCATCTATCGAATCTAGTCGCCTTCTTCTTCTTCTTTTTAAATGTAGCAAACGTGGACGGGCGGCTGTAACCCGTTAGCTTGTTGACATTAAAGAAAATAAAAAGAAGCTAAATTAATCAAAATAATTGTTGTTTTTTTTTGCTTCATTCTTCTGACTTCGTGAAAGTGGATGCACTTTTAGTGGTGGTTAAAACCTCATCCTTTGCTCCATCCCCCCTCTTCCGGTCCCGGTACAGACAGAACAGGTGGAACAATCCACAAAGGAGAACAGCTCTGGAGAGAACGTTATTTCCTCGTTGTTGCTGCTACTCTCTCTCTCTCTCTACCCCGCTTCCTGACGGTCGCGTCTCAGGCTGTGATTACGTGTTACATCCCAGAGTCTCGCAGATGGGTATATTCCACCTGCGCGGTCCGACCGCGATGAACTGGGAAGTTGTTTCACGCCGTGGCTTTTCAGAGTTTTTTCCTTAATCGTCATCCCGTTTCTTTCATTTTGTTACTGATACGTATGTGTGTCTCCATGTCCCCCTCGATTTCCCTTGTTTCTCAGCGAGCTATATTTCTGAATACTAAAAGAGTCCGACTCGCCGAGAGGCGCTGCACCACATATCAGTCTCTGCTAATGGCGAGCCATCGACGGCCCACGAGTAAGAAAGGAGATCACAGACAGAATAAAAATAAACCAACAAGGTTATATATTTAAAAAAAAAAAATCATTATTTAATTCAACACATTTTAAACTAAAATCTTCAAAACAATACAAAACCAGTCCTTTAAAAAGCATCTATTGCATCCTGACAAAAATGTGATAACCTTGCACATCAAATTTATGTAGACTATATTAATACATTAAAAGAAAAAGATAGATTAGAGATCCAGGTAATATGGACACGGAAATTTCTAGAAATCCAAAGGGTTAGTTCGGACCCTTCCCATCATCTCATTTGTAGTAACTGAACTAAGTAATAAATCTGTTTCGATGATCGCTTCTCGCCATCATCAGCGTTTTGGAGTGGGAAGGTGTTAATTTGTAGAAGATGCTGTTGGAGCGGTTGTTTCGTATTTTGCCTGAACTGTGGAGCCAGCAACTTTTGGTTTCTAAGCTTCTAATGTAGGATTCTCTCGTTTGTTTACAATAAAAAAAAAACTTTACCAGATTTCGCCATCGCGGCGCCATTACATTCTAAACCCTGACTGATGATGGCGTGAACTATCGAAACGTAGGCTCGTTAGATTATTTATCTACCACCGCCGTTAGCGATACTACACTAGAGTAGTTTGAGGATCCACAGACTTACATGCTTTTACTTGAATACCATCACCAATAACTCTCCATCCATTCACTTTATGTTGGCTTATTTCAATTTTAAAAGGTTTGTTGTTAACTGCAGAAGAAAATACCGGATGCAAACGTTAGAAAAAAAAAAAAATTTTCTTCCACAAATGTTTTGAATATCTCAAGATTTACTGGAAACCTCACTCGCAGATTATTCAATGGTTAGTACGTATTTAATTCCGTAAATCTCTCTCCCCATCTTTTTTTTTGTTGTTGTTGCAAAAATACCTTTATCACATATTTTAGTTTTGATTGTTGTTAAGTCGAGGTGAAATAACGTTTCCTCCATGGCTAGACAACCCACCAGGTACATATTTAAAAAAAGTCGCGACAATCTCCCCAGATGAGCTTTTCTCATCTTAATCTTTTTCCTAGACGCATTAGTTACCTGAGACCCATAAATCACTGGATAAGCAAACAGCTATCTTTGGCGTACACAAGCTTAAGGATACCACAGCGAACTGTGGAAGACCTATAGCCTGTTGAATACCTTTATAAGACCAGCCAGTCACCTGGCTTTGGCCCTCAGCTTTTAATCGTTTCGCCAGACACATCTGTTAGACTCGTGACAGTGACTAAAACGGTAAGAAACGTGATTCCCCTTTTCTATTTCGAACCATCCTAATTAACGCCGACTCTGGATTTAGCGCAGCAATCGCCAATACACTTGGAGCCGGAACATGCAGAAAAATTACAAAAGTAAACCATACGTGCTGTTAGATAAAGGGAATTAACTCTACGCCGATGGTCAGTAAAGGCAACAAAATCTCTTCCACGAAGTTCTGCCTTCCTTTCCCTTCTACATGGGATCCTTAGATTTTTTTTACGCGCCAGCTAGTCCCCGAAGAGCACCAATGAAATACCCGGGTTCTTCGCAGCTTGGTAAAATAAACCGGAAACATTGGATTTCAACTTCCGGCACTATTTTCGTCAGTAAAACTATCAATCAGAATAGGTCTTTTATTCCTTCTTTCTCGATACCAAGCCGACAGTTTCTGAACCGTACCGAGGTTTCGTCGACAAACCTGGTGAGGTCAGGAAAAGTTAATTTTACTAACCTGATTAAAGTTGACGGAATTTCTTACATCCGACAGCTACAATAGAACAAAGCCTCGGAGTAGTTATTCCTCTGGAGACTTACATTGTAGAGGACATCGCTAACTTTAAAAAAAATTGGAAACAAGAAAAGCCAAATTTACCGAAGTATTTAAAATTAATAAAGAAAACCGAGAAGAAATAATCCGGCTTAGGGTCCTAATTGTACACCAGTTCTAAAAGTTATTCGTAAGTGTTAGATGTTTTTTCTTCGCCTGAGTATTCAGACCAGCGGAGGGAAGGAAAAAGCCCCACACCCATAGTAATGGTTTTTGTTATAGAGATGCCACCACCCAGGTGTTGAACTGGATGATTTGGCCTTCCCCTGTCATCTAAGACGTTTTCAGGTTACTGCGAAAGGAAACCGAATTTTTCACGATCAGTAAAGGGGAGAGGCCTAATTTCGGAGAACAGTCGCGCCGACAGGTGAGACAATTTACGCTCATGATTACAAACATTTGGGCAGTCACGCCAATAAAGCACAACTCAGGAATGTGATTCTCTCATGGCCGCTTATTAAAGGCGACCGCAAATGGTCCGAATACTTCAAACGTTATTATAAAATTCATGTTTAAGAAAGTGGGAAGACGGTAAATACCCGCCCCCTCCGTGAACACGCTCAGCTTTAATATCAGCTGACGCCTGATACATTTCCTATCGATCAGTGACCATCTCGGTTTTCAGTTTCTGTTTTCTAATGATGCTAAATCACGTATTTACGTAACATAGGATTAAGACTGTAATCCGTCTATTCCGAATTTCAGTCATAACGTACTTAAAGCTGTAGTTTTCCCGTTTGTTTATAAAACGTGTTAAATAATAATAATAATAATAAAAACTAGTCCACCCGTTTCTAGGTCGTAACATAAGTTAAATCTGTTATTTATCTACCCGCTTGTTTTCAGACATTTCCCACTTAAAGCGGAGCCTCTCCGTCACGGCCAACCACCTGAACAGCTGTGTACAATTACAAGGAAATATTTCAGTCTGGCTGTCGATGGTAATAACAAGCAGGCCGATGCGATTTCGAAAAGCATCGTTGATAGTTAACAAGCAAAGTTGACTTTGATGTTTGAAAAGCTAGCGGTGTGCATAGGGGTGGAATTTAACCAAAACTGCATGTTATCTCAAAAAGTGACCCGGACCGCAAACGGGAACAGACAGGAGAATGTAGTCGTGCAGCACCGGTCAACACAGATTCTCTAAACAAACAAACAAGCAAAATGCATCCATACCCATTATGAAGAGAACAATATTTTAAAAACTAGAAATTTCTTCTACCTCAGTGAGCAGCTCTGTTTGTATTTACCCGAATGGTTTGCCAATTAGAGAAAAGGCAGTAATTCCCTAATATTGTTTACTATTATGAAAGGAAAATTGTTAATAGAAAGAATTATAATCCGTTATTTAAAAATGTTCTCAGGAGAATCATTATGTAGACTCAGAAGTTACATGACAGCTGTATGGGTTTTTTGTTTGATATACAAAACTTTACGTCCGTGACAATGTTATTCTTTTCTTTCAATGCAATTTATTGTCCATTTACAGTAAATAACGTAACATACGGGAAACGTTTGTAAGAGAGCAAACTTCATATAAATAGATGTATTATAAAACGGAAATATTTAAGTTAAAAAATACAAGTTTATTCCCGCTATGTAAAAAAACTTGCTATGAAAACCTGGCTATAGTTTAAATTAAACAATTAATAAATTATTTACAGCCAAATTCTTCAAACTCCTTTTCATGAATAATTAAACACCTTTAAACTTAAGCTTCTGAAAGCTGCTCAGGTGTCAGCTCATACGACGCCAACAATTCTCTTCTGAAACAAAGCTACTCAGGTGTCAGCTCAAACGACATTAACAATTCTCTTCTCAAACAATGCTACTCAGGTGTCAGCTCAAACGACATCAACAATTCTCTTCTCAAACAAAGCTGCTCAGGAGTCAGCTCAAATGACATCAACAATTCTCTTTTGAAACAAAGCTGCTCAGGTGTCAGCTCAAACGACATCAACAATTCTCTTCTCAAACAAAGCTGCTCAGGAGTCAGCTCAAATGACATCAACAATTCTCTTCTGAAACAAAGCTACTCAGGTGTCAGCTCAAACGGCATCAACAATTCTCTTCTCAAACAAAGCTGCTCAGGTGTCAGCTCAAATGACATCAACAATTCTCTTTTGAAACAAAGCTGCTCAGGTGTCAGCTCAAACGACATCAACAATTCTCTTCTGAAACAAAGCTGCTCAGGAATCAGCTCAAACGACATCAACAATTCTCTTCTCAAACAAAGCTGCTCAGGTGTCAGCTCAAACGACATCAACAATTCTCTTCTCAAACAAAGCTGCTCAGGAGTCAGCTCAAATGACATCAACAATTCTCTTTTGAAACAAAGCTGCTCAGGTGTCAGCTCAAACGACATCAACAATTCTCTTCTGAAACAAAGCTGCTCAGATGTCAGCTCAAACGACATCAACAATTCTCTTCTCAAACAAAGCTGCTCAGGAGTCAGCTCAAATGACATCAACAATTCTCTTTTGAAACAAAGCTGCTCAGGTGTCAGCTCAAACGACATCAACAATTCTCTTCTGAAACAAAGCTGCTCAGGTGTCAGCTCAAACGACATCAACAATTCTCTTCTGAAACAAAGCTGCTCAGGTGTCAGCTCAAACGACATCAACAATTCTCTTCTCAAACAAAGCTGCTCAGGTGTCAGCTCAAACGGCATCAACAATTCTCTTCTCAAACAAAGCTGCTCAGATGTCAGTGCAAATTCCTTCATAAATATCCTTCTTAAAGATGCACCAATGACAGCTCAAATTTCTTCAGCAATAATCTTTTGAAAGTGCGCTGATTGCAGCAATTTCGTTGAACAATTCGTTTTCAATGATGGAACTACTGCACTGAAGCTTTGGTCACCCAGCAACTATGCACTTCCCAGAGAGGCTCCGGCGATAGCATAATTTGCGACCACATTACTGTTTTCAGAACTATAATGATTAAATCTCAAACTACTGCATTAATGACAACTCAAACTTCTCCAACAGTAAACCTTATAAAGATGCATTGAAGACCACAATATCTTTAACAATGCTGTTCTCAATATCGCAGTGATAACAGCTGGACCACCCTCCCATTGGTTAAATACTCCTCTCAAAACTAATACAATTATGATATATCCATCTCCTTCGTCAACTTTTCTGGATGCTAATCTGATGTCAACTCAAACACATTTAAGAATACCATTCTCAAATTTGCAACGATGACAGCTTAAAATTCTTTATTAATTCTCTTCTCAAAGCTTTACTGAAGAGATCTCAGTCACATCAGTCTCCCTTCACAATACTATTCTCGTAGGTACATTGATGACAGCTGGTATTTCTTCAATAATACTCTACTAATAAGTGCTTTGATCTCATAGTTAAATTGTTAATAGCTCAAGTTATTCCAATAATACTCTTCTCGGAGCTGCACTGATGACATCTGAAACCGATTGAACACTACCCTCTTTTAATCGAACGATTACTGTTTAAACTCTTTCAAGAATACCTCTATTCCCAGATGCACTAACTGCAGGACTGGTATAAATAACCTTTCGCTTTTTCAACGCTTGTATAGATTGCTACCAGTACTGGCAAGTTTCATCATTTGTGTATTCGGAGAAACATTATATTTCTAAGAATAATACACGCATTTTTTGTTTATACAGGATATTGATTTTCAGTTAACGAACCGGTTGGTTACATTGCAGCTTAGAGGAGAAAATATCACGGCCCGGTAAAAGGAAGAGGAGACGAGTGAGTAGTGTTCAAAAACAAGTCTTTTAAAACCCTTTTCACCAGCATTGGCATTTGATGAATGACATAAAACGATTTTTGTTTGTCGCATCAATTTTGGTGTCTAGTGTAGCTGTTGATGCGATTTAATCCGGCAAAAAAAGAGAGAGAGAGAGAGAGAGAGAGAGAGAGAGAGAGAGAGAGAAGAGAAGATAGAGAGCGATAGTGAATATCTGAGGCATTCTTCTCATCAGAGATCGAAAGTACAGGGTGTTCCAAAAGTCTTGGACACATTTGAAGTCCCCATATCTATTTAACTATGAATGGTAGTAAGATAAAAGTTGTGTCATTTTAAAGCTAATTACATTAATTTTTTGTAAGGCTATTGATTTTTTTTTATTTCTTTTCAGATATTAAGATTTTTTTAGATTAAGATTTTTTTAGATATCTTTTCAGATTTTTTAGTTAATGGATAAATTGAGTGAGAAAGAGTCTGGTGACTTCATTTTCCAACAGGATGGAGCGCCACCACACTGGAGCCTCAGGGTTAGACAGTTTCTGAACATAAAACTGCCAGACAGATGGATTGGAAGGTCTGGGCAGAATGATCACGATCTCATGTCCTGGCCACCCAGATCTCCAGATCTCACACCATGCGATTTCTTTTTGTGGGGATTTGTGAAAGGATTGGTATATGTGCCCCCTATTCCCAGAGACGTGGATGAGCTGAAGGCACGAATAACAGAAGCTGTTTCAACCATTGACAATGCAATGCTGGGACGCGTTTGGCAAGAATTGGACTATAGGCTTGATGTGTGTCGTGTGACCAATGGTGCTCACATTGAACATCTTTGAACATTCCATGTAAAAATTGAGATTACAAGCTTTCTGAATTTACCAGATGCGTTTTATATCCTTAATAGTTTCCGAGATATTCATTGTCAAAATGTACCCAAGACTTTTGGAACACCCTGTAGTTCGTACCTGAAATTCGACGTTTCCGGGTCTGAAAGAAAAGGAGACGGAGCTGTGCATAACACGTGTGCTAGAAGTATTGGGAACCTTTGAAATGGTGTTACCACTCAAATGAGAATTTTTTTTAAAATGTCACTCTAAATAGATTTTTAAAGTGTTGAGAAGTAGAAAATTGCAGTTCCTGCACTTGTTTAATGTGGCAGTGTGCGGAAATCGAGAGTAGCTTATGTCTATCGAAAGCTAAGAAAGCGTTCCTATCACGCAAGATCACCGGAGTAGATAAACCGCTCGGCTCTGGTATTACCCGGAAGCAGGACGTCTGCAATCAAAAGAAGAACGTAAAACCACTCTGGAGATGATGACGGCGACGCTGCTGCAGCCAATTTAAAGGTAGATAGGATCTGCATTTAGTTCAGAGGTCGACTCCACAGTGTTGCGCTGCTTTAATGTTTTATTGATTATCGATGAAGAGCATCGACTTCGGAAGTTCATACACTTCTGCTTCAGGGAAGCCTTTTACAAAAAAAAAAAAAAGGGCATCCTCTATCGAGGCGGGTGCTTCGATTTTCTATGTTTGCGGACTGGGAAAAGAAAGATTTGACTATTAGCGGGTCTGAAAATCCGTACAGCGGAGAGACACTTCTAGGCGTCCCGTTAATCAACACTCAGTGTGTTACGTCCGCCGCCCGATAACGAGGCTGTAACTCGGAGCCATCCGGTTCTTCCTCTTCGTTAGATCAGTAAACATGGCCGCCGCTACCTGCATTCTTGCAAAACGTTCTACCTGAAATCTACCACATGGTAGCAGGAACCCCATCAAACAAGCAAAAACACATGCTATTGTTACATTCTGGCCATGCTTCCTGCAGTCGACATCCTTTTTTTTTTTGGAATTGATGTAACATCGAGTGAAATACTTTCAAAGCAAACATCATATAATTCGGTCCAGGCGAACAATTAGCTCAGTGATTCTCAAGGTGGGGCGTAGAAATGTTTTGGTTGGGCGTGGGGTTAAGAATCTTCTAGCGAATTATAAGAATATTTTATGGTATAATTAAAAAGTTGGTTCGAAATGTTTATGGAACTGTTTGATCTCCTCAGCGAGTTCTTGAAAGACACACCTGAAATGAAGCTCCCGTTGACAACCGATGGAAAAGCTTGTGTGAGTTACTTGACAGACATTTTTGAAGAACTAAGTACATTGAACAAGCGGCTCCAAGGAGCAAATATGACGCTCGTTGATGCAAAAACAAGGATATTTGGATTCACAGCACTTCTAGAATTATGCCAGAGGAATATTTCTGCAAGAAATTTCAGTCACTTCTATTGGTTAAATAAGTGTGGGGTAACTAATGATGCTACAAAAGTCATCGTTGACCATTTGAAAATGATAGTTACCGACTTCAGTGATAGATTTTGTGATTTAAAAGCCATGGATTTTCTCTCTTGGTTCTCAACCATTGCTGGTGAACTTATCTGAAGTCCCCGTGCAATACCAAGAGGAGTTATCTGAGTTGCAATATGATGAATCTATGAAAACTCTGTTTAAAGTGAAAGGAACCGTGATGTGGCTCTAACGAGACTGAAAGAAAATACCCAAACTCAACTACTTTAGCAAGGGAACTATTGATACGTTTTCCATCGTCTTATTTAGTTGAATGTGGCTTCAGTGCTGTTAGTGATTTACTACTAGCTAAGAGAAACCGACTGGAAATTACAAAACGTGGAGATTTAAGGTTGAAACTTACAAAATTAGGCCTCCCCCCACGAATAAAAAAAATCTGCAGTCAGCATCAGGGGCAAAGTTGACATATTGAAGTAGTAGCTGAATATGAAATATATCTTCCGGTTCATTCGATATCTTAAATGCATTGAGACACAATTGCAAGTAAAATAAAATCATTTAATTAAAACTTTTGAAATTGTAATCTTTTCCTGCTAATGGTGGGGCGAAGTGGGGCCTAGGGCAAAAAAGATTGAGAACCACTGAATTAGCAGATCCCGGTCATGGGCCGATGACGTCGGGAGATCGCATAGCGGTGGATGTTGACGATACACCATTAAAGGGCACATTTAATAGAACAGAAACAAAATTAAATTTTAATCGATGAATATGAGGTGTAGCAAAACCGCTAATTATATGGATTTTTAGTGTTCGCAGAAGAAGTGCTTCCCATAGTGATATCTATGGGAGTTATGTCCCCTGGACGTCTATTTTGATGTTTCTAGTAGCATGTTTTGCTGAAAAGAGAAAGAGAGGGGAGGAAAAGACAAACGGAGGACGGACATAAATGCAAATGGGAAGAGAGAAAGAGGTAGAAAAAATAGTCCGATGGGGCGGAGAAGGACAGAAAAAGAAGAACGGTGTGATAGACAGATAGAAACAGACAAAAAAAAGACGAGATTCAGACAGATGGACAGATAGGCGGTTGAAAGTCAGATAGGCAAATGGACGAGAATTAAACTAAAATGGAGAGAAAGAGAGAGAGAGATGACGTCAGTGCACAGAGAATTGACGTCGGTACATAGAGAGATATGACGTCAGTGCACAGAGTGATATGACGTAGGTAGAGAGAGATATGACGTCAGTACAAAGAGAATTGACGTCGGTACATAGAGAGATATGACGTCAGTGCACAGCGTGATATGACGTAGGTACATAGAGAGAGATATGACGTCAGTGCACAGAGTGATATGACGTAGGTACATAGAGAGATATGACGTCAGTACAAAGAGAATTGACGTCGTACATAGAGAGATATGACGTAGGTACATAGAGAGAGAGAGAGAGACAGAGAGAGAGAGAGAGAGTAAAATATAAAAGAAGTATGTAAAAATATTAGGGAAATCGGCAATCAATATAAAATAAAGGAATAGAAGGGAGAAAATTTTTTGACTGTTTAGCACTGAGAAATTACGAGGTTAATAATGCATCTTTCCGTTTTCTTCTCTCGCCGGTTCCCGCCACCGTATCCCACAACTCTCCACAGTCCACCGCCGTTTCAGCTACAGAAGGCTAAAAAAACGTCTTAACAACATTATGTTAAATATCCTTATTTTTCTTCTTACTTCTTGCCGTCTACTCCATCTCGGGTTACTATGTATCCTCTTCCCCAGTCCTTCATCTCGGCCCACCCACCAAACTTGTTAAAACTTCCTGGCCTTCAAACGTAGAAATCCCTGACAATATAGTTACTTACTGTATTCGCCATTAATGCGAAACTAATCAGGACCTGTCTCTTCGGTGAACCCGCGCATGACAGCCAGCCAGCCGTACACGGTCTGGGTGATTGCGTCTCAGCGACGGCGACAGTCTAAGTTGATAGACAGATGATTTGTTGTATCTTCCACGTAGTCGCGCTCACTCACACGGCCGTGAATTTCTCTTAGATAGAAAAGAAAACCGCGAACAAGCATGCGAGGCCAGCCTCGTTTTCTTGGCGTACCTTTAAAAAAAAAACACAAACCACGGATCTCGTTGTTACGATCTGACAGCTAGAAGAGAGAAATGCCTCGAACACCGTGCGAGTTAACCAAAACCATGGCTGCTGCTGCTGCTGCTGATGATGGTTTTTTTTATTAACCCCCTCCACTAAAGCCCGCCGATTCTTACCTCCCCTTCACACTCACGCCGCAGCCTTAAGAAGTGCCGTGTTGTACTCGCCGTAAACGCGCCCCGTAATGCGAACCACGTGGGAATCGAGGCGATACACGGACTTGGCGTCGCAGAGGGTTGAGGAAGACAGAGTTTGGGGGCAGCAGCGGAGGGCGTGGAATCTGAAAGGGGTTCTCACCAGTTAACAAAAAAATTTTTTTTTGTTTTTATTTTCTTAAATGTTCCCATAAACGCAACCACTTATCATCGCTGCCGAGAGGCGAGTCACACACCCCGAGTGGATCCAGGTCTGGGATGCTGCGACCGCGATAATATTCACGACCAAGAAAAGATCTACGTCAGTTTGAATTTTAAAACAACGGCCGATTTCCGTAACCTTTTATTGTAGGAATGCATTTCCTTAATTAACAGAGGAAGGGCGGGGAGATCTTGTTTAAGATTCCATCCACCCCCGAGCTTTCACTCTGAATCTTGTACGCCAACTGCTCGACTGTCACACGTATTTCATCATTTAAGGGGATTTTTTTGTTTTTTTTTTGGTTTCCCTTCCTCCCCCGTCCAAACCTGAGTATTGGCTCGCACACATGTTCTCCGAGCCATTGTGATTTCTCTCCCTCGTACGTCATCGGCTCCCTCGTCACCGTTGCTCTGCTCAGCATCGCGACAGCTTTCACAGCAATTCTGTGCAAGGGCCGCCAAAGGCCTGACAGCCCGCACTCACCCGACGAAAGATCTGCGCACCCACTGCAAACTTGGCAATTTAGTTGAGTGCAAAACTTTCCGAATGGCACCCAAAGCTTTAAACAGGAGAAAAAGAGTGGAGCAGGAGCAGCTTGAAATAAGGCAACATCATCCAGCGAATCTTCAAGCGCCAAGTAAAACCGGACGTTAAGGTGTCTTCGGGGAGAAGTTTCTCAGCTCCTCAGACGGTTGGCGAGATTCCATCTGTACTATATCCCAGCTTGTTCTGCTAGATAATTAAAAACGATAACCCTACCATTAAATCGCAGCAGCTTACAAAAAAGAGAAAAAGAGATGGCGGATGAAGCTTCGCAAAGTTATTTTTCGCCTGAAATTCTTTCCACGTTGAAATATTCTTTTGCAGTTTTCTGTGTTCGGTAGGTGTCGAGTCAAAACCATCAGGTTCATCGCTCTTGACCAGGTCGAACTGCAGAATAGACTTCTGCATTTATTTACGGTCTTTGCCGTGTTCTTGAGCTGCCTCACCGTCTCGTAATTGTTTAACTACGTAAAATAAATAACAACAACAGATAAACTGATTTTCAAAGCGACACATGCGCTTACAGCTCTTGAGTGATACGGTGGCGTGCGCTCTGAAACGTCCGCGTGGCCGCCATCTTCGGCGATGCTGAGTTCTGACGCGTCCCCTTCTAGCTGTCGGGTGAAATCTGACTGATCGAGTCGCTCACAGACGATCTGATGGATGGAAAAGGTTCGATATCCCGGAGGCTCTGCGAACTTGTATGGTCTTCTGACTGGTGCCTGGCGTACGAGATCGGTTTATATCATCAACTGAGAGCGTTTATTTAAAATACCCCATAAAACCCTGGTGGTGTTGACGGATGGGTAGATACTTGAAATATGTCCTCCTGTAGTTACAATGCAGTAACCAACTACAATTCAGCAAGAACAACTCAATTGTCGCCATTTTGGTTTTATGATATTTTTACCATTAAAGCAAAATTATTAATAAAAATTTTAAAATTATGGCTTCGTTATACAAGTCATTTTTTGGTTCTATCCCATGTAGTTAAACATACAGTAAATATTGAAACTCCTTAATAACTTTATAGACACCTTGTATCTATAGCACTACGGACACGCTTTGGAATTGTTTGCTATAACTTCCTTTATTCTTGTATAAAGCTTAATAATAATAATAATAATAATTAATAATAATAATAATAATAATAATAATAATAATAATATGACTTTAAGAAATTTAAATATTCATTACTATTTATGAATTTCTGTGTTAGTTTATAATTTCAAGACAGAAAAACATTAATGTTAGATTACTAGATCCTTAAATAATTCTTTTAAAAATATTTTTATAGAATTAAAACAAATATATTGATGGATTTACGATAACCTTGGTGAATTACGCAGGCATATGACGTAATACCGCTAGATAATGAAGGGCTGTTAACGAACATTGAAGCAGGAAAGGAAATTGGACGACCGATATTTGATGACCGAAGTCTGTTCACGAAAGATTAAGAAAAACATATTTTATCCGGAAACTTTTGACATTTTCCGACTAAAAGGCGAGAGAGAGAGAGAGAGAGAGAGAGAGAGAGAGAGAGAGGAGAGAGAGAGAGAGAGAGAGAGAGATCTGTGGTGACGACATCACAGGCAGGAAGCCAAGTCGAGTGGAGAAATGGCTAAAGGAAGCGGTGAGAAGTGCCGTCTTGTCAGTCTGTTCTAACGATTCAAAAACGTTTGTCAGACTGAACCGCGTTCTCTTTCTCTTCCCCCTGCCATCTCTCTGCCCTTCGGTACACGCCAGCAGTGGGTTGTCTGGAGTCAGCGGCCGGAAGCAGCTCCACAGGACGTGCGCCGCCATCACCTGTTCATTTCGGTAGCCTCGATGTGGGAGCGTTCTCGCTCTCTGTTGACCGACCTGTTCCGCGGTGATGAGGAAACCACGACCATCAGGAGATTTGGTCCGGGTGGAAACACGGTCTTATTAGTAGTGCGAACTTCCCGCCAATTTATTCAGAGATGAAACACGAGATGAGAGAGAGAGAGAGAGAGAGAGAGAGAGAGACTTGCAAAATGTAATCCCCCCTAATATTCTGAACAACACCTCTAATATTTACCCCTATGAGACGAGTAAACTTGCTTACGATTATCTACATCCTGTTTACTCGCAAAATGTAAAGTGGCCGTATAATATTTTTTTTAAAAATCGGCCCACACATACTATTTCCTGGTTCTACACGAACCTCTTTCTGATGGCATTGCGGCGTAGTGCTAACGACCTCAATGTTGCAGGAACTCTATTGACCTCGGCTGATTTACATATAGCGCGTTAATGAGTTAGATGTTTTGATTTATTCATGCTTCGCGGGAACCAGTCCTAAAGACAGCGGGCCAGAGAGTGAACTCTTCAATTTAACGCACCATCCAAGTAAAACATCCCAACCGACTTTGCTGCGTTAGCCGACGTAAGCTCGATGACGGACTATAATCAATTCTCGCGGGGAAATCGATCTTCGATTTTACGAACCATTCGAGTTAGAGTTAACCGACGGCAGGGGGATTAAGGTGCGCAGGACTCGTGAAACCATACCCGACTTGGGCCCAGTACTGGCGCTTTAAATAATTTTTAAAAAAATGGTGACCCGTCTTCTCTTCTGACTTGATTTCTAATTGTAATGAGAAAGATACAACGCTGACACATCAATCGCATTCATCACTGTGTCGTTATGCATTTAATGTCTGCCCCCGATGAACGGGCTTGTCCTGTTTCTTGTTTCTGAGGGAATCATTTTCGATAGCCAGCCAACGCGCCACACAGATTTCCCTTCCAATGACGGTTAATACGTTATTAGGACTGTCGGCGTTAACCACCATGGTGATTCTAAAAGTACGATGAACGGTAAACCGCTCCATGATTGATAGATAGCACACGCCAAGAGTATATTTTTTTTACTGACAGTTGAAAGTTTACATAGTTGAGAGTTTACTCTAAATGCCCGTGTCGGTTACTTGCCACACACACACACACACACACACACACACAAATGCATTAAAGGGGAATAACTGCTGCGAGACATCGATTCCATTGGCACCTGATGTCTGCCGCGATTACCACCAACGCTGCTTGTTTTCAGTGCTCTCCTGCTCACCACGACGGAGAACTCTTCCCCAGCTTACTAGCCGCTGCCCACGGTAACTCTTTACGGCCGGGCGTGCTCATTTTAAATACACCGGTGGCCGAAAGTCCTCTGAGTTTCATCCTTAATGACCCACCAAACAGAGATAACAAGTGATAAATCAAGCAGATATTAAGTACAACGCTTTCATGTTCTTTGGTGTAGTGATAGAAGGAACGAGTCTCAGCAACTTTTTGTCCGGCATGGTTTTAAAAAATGTCCTGTCTGTATGCGTGCGTTTGAAAACGGAACAAGGGGTGTAAAAACACTTTCATGGGAAGAGCGTTGGCAAGAAATCATCCAGTATACCGACAAATTAAGCTCCTAACAGCTGGTCTCAGGATCAATAAGCTTATTAATTTTTAATCATACTTAGTGCATTAACTGTTCCAGTTTTCTCAGGCTTGTTCGTGGAAATACCGAAGCAGAAAATACGTCTTTATATATATAATTACTTCTTTTATTGAAGCCTAAATAAATTCTTATATTTTCGATCAGAACTAGTTAAAGTTAGTGCCAGTGGGTCCTGCACGCTTAGCGAGCTATCGGGGCCGAGTTACGGGTGTGTTTCAGGGTTAGGATTGAGACGTTTGGTTTTGATAAAAGTCAGGAGTCGGTGGTTGGGTTAATAACTTTTCAAGACTGAAGTCCTCGGTCAGACTTCTGCAGAGGACGGGCCTGGTTTGGTTGGGCGCACGCTTTCCTGCTATGTGTTTTTTTAAATTTATTTTCCTTTACCCGCGTAGGTTTACGCTCCCATCTGAAGGAATACAAAGGCTCCAGTATGGACATTGGTGGAAAAAAAACACTGCCGGTGATACCCCGTCGATTATTCCTTACTCAGGGCGCAGCGGCTGAGGTCGTTCCTGTCCCCGTGTGGCCTGCGACGGCTCATAGCGGGCTTGGCGACTTACAGACGGAAGGACGGTCGAATTTTGCTGAGACCGTTTGAGCAGTCACTAGTGAGGCATTCAGTAGTGTGCTGGACTGAGCAGCCATTGGTGCCGCTTTGACTAGTTATTCCCAGCGATAATTTGAGCAGCTACGCGTGCTCTTAAATAGTCACACTGATCGATATTTTGAGCAGCCATTGGTGTCGTTTTGACTAGTTATACCCAGCGATAATTTGAGCAGCTACGCGTGCTCTTAAATAGCCACACTGATCGATATTTTGAGCAGCCATTGGTGTCGTTTTGACTAGTTATACCCAGCGATAATTTGAGCAGCTACGCGTGCTCTTAAATAGCCACACTGATCGATATTTTGAGCAGCCATTGGTGCCGCTTTGACTATTTATTCCCAGCGATAATTTGAGCAGCTACGCGTGCTCTTAAATAGTCACACTGATCGATATTTTGAGCAGCCATTGGTGTCGTTTTGACTAGTTATTCCCAGCGATAATTTGAGCAGCTACGCGTGCTCTTAAATAGCCACACTGATCGATATTTTGAGCAGCCATTGGTGTCGTTTTGACTAGTTATACCGAGCGATAATTTGAGCAGCTACGCGTGCTCTTAAATAGTCACACTGATCGCTATTTTGAGCAGCTATTGGTGTCATTTTGACTAGTTATACCGAGCGATAATTTGAGCAGCTACGCGTGCTCTTAAATAGTCACACCGATCGCTATTTTGAGCAGCCATTGGTGTCGTTTTGACTAGTTATACCGAGCGATAATTTGATCAGCTACACGTGGTCTTAAATAGCCACATTGATCGCTATTTTGAGCAGCTATCAAAGTATTTTTGAGTAGTGTTGCTGATCGCTAGAGCGGTTACTACTACTAGTCTTAATTAATCACCAGGGTGATGTTGAAGATAAGCTCAGAAGAGGCAAATGTAGCAGCATCGTTTAATGTAGCAAATTGCAAGGCAGGGGTTTCCATCATATATCTTGCCCAGGGGTGAAGCTTAGAAATTTAAGAAACATGTCACCCACTCTCTACTTGTAGGAGTGAAAACTGCATTTTTCGAGCTACTGTAAACACCTGTCTGAGAAGGGGCGTGCTGAAGAGAGGTGAAGCACAAGATAATGTTGGACCGGCAACGCCATGTAATTAAAAAAAAAAAGGAAAACAGAAGAAGATCAGAACAGAAGAATATCGCCAACTGCACACGTAAAATCTAACTGAAAAGGACGAGTCGTGCCGGGCAGATAAAAGTGGTTATTCCAACAAATTTACCCGGCAATTTCAGTTCAATTGCAGCGCTTCTGCGGATCCGTTCTATTGAGAGACGTGTCAATTGGTCCATTGTTCGTCTATCTGGTGTCAGGGTGATTTACTTCAACGTTGAGATTTTTCTCATCTGGGGCCTGACAGGAAATTGGCGGGTAGTCGCCGGCCACCGACCGGATTGTGTCAGGTGCTCGTCACGAGAAGCTGACTGTTTCTCCGCCAACGGACCGACGGCGCGCCTGCGGCAGGGCGTCTCGCTTCCATCTCGCTTCTTCTTCGCGATTTTACGTCAGCATTCGGGCTCCTGACTCCCGTCTGATCGACGTTCGGTATACAACGCCCAGGTAAGCCGGGTTCCGCTGGCGATCTTAAGGGCGAGAGAATCCGAACCAAAGAAGCAGCATCGCGTACATTCGCCATTATCTCGTGGCGGCGCGAACGCTTTCTCGTTCTGTGCCCTATGTATTAACCCTTTAACCCCCTCGAACCAGTGAAAGAGCTGGGAAATATTTTCGTGAGCTGCTTATTTAGCTTAAACAATTCACGGTCTATAGACAACAGTTTGCTTTGCTTATTTTTAATTAATGGCGGATCGATTAGTCGGTTCAGTACCCAATTAAAATAGTACTCCGTTTTCATACTCAAAATTTATATCCAAAACTGGAACTGTACCGGAAATCATTTCTGGAGTTATGTCCCCCTACTTTCTATTTTCTTCTACAAGCAAAAGCTCCATTCGAAAAGGTTATCATTGAACTGAAGCAAAAAGAGATCCCGGAGCGAGAAAATATTTATCCGTGTAGTTTCAAACTGTTTGTGCTAACAAAATGAAGGTGTGTGTGTGTGTGTGTGTGGTGTGTGTGTGTGTGTGTGGTGTGTGTGTGTGTGTGTGTGTGTGGGGGGGTATTTAACCTATTCATTTATAATCCGCTCATTTTCTAACAAAACATTTCCTAATAAATCACCATGCTCTGTTTAGCCAATTTAATTTACGTATCCTATATTTTTAATTGTTGCTAATTATGAGAGAAGTTTTTTGTTCAGAGCCTGAACACTTAGTAATTTTTATTAAACATATTTTTAGATTTCCTCTCAAAATTCTACAAGTGATTTTAAATGCTCTAATTAAGGTTAATTTGTGCTGGGCCATTTTTGGTATCCTTCCTGTTTGTTTTTTTTTTTTTTTCCCTTAAAATAAAGAGTCTTCCACCGACAAACGAAGGTCTGCAGCTTCCCTAACTTTTTACAATCTGTTTAATTACCACCCCGTCATCCTGTTAGTTTTATTAATTGGTGAAACCACCGAACTTTATATTTAAGGCTTTTGATTAATACCGATTCTCTTACGTAATCATGCAAATATCCCCCCCCTCATGTACAATTTGGATAACCTGGTGATTTTAGTCATTTTAGAGATTAGGTTATCGACTTGTTTTGGTTTACCTGAAAAAAGCCTCTGTATCTCTATTTTTCGTTCTTTGGCCACTGCGATACACAGCAACAAAAACCAACGTCTACGCAGCATTTTCCATCCGTCATATTTAATGTCGAAAGATACCACACGAGTTGGTCGTTAAATCGGTTGAATCAGTCAGTAAAGGACAAGCGAGGACACATCTTCGCCAACTGTTACATCCGCCACGGTGGAAATAGCACCCGTGTAAATCAAGAACAAAGCAGAATCCAAGACCAATCGCTGCAATACGTCCTTAAACAGTTTTCTATCGAGATCTGCTATTTGAAGCTAGGTTTTGTCTTACTAATTATGCATTCCTCGGTATTTCTCTTCTTTGAGGATCTAGGGACAGAAAATGTCATGAAGTCCATTTAATGTGTTTTGTAATAATTCGATTCTTGATTCTTGCAACGCCAAAGCAAGTTTTTCCAGCCGCTATCATATATATTGAATTCTAGTTTTTTTTGCTTAGCAACAAATAATAAATTAAACAGGTAGCTAGAATTTATTGAGTTACACTCGGATGCTTTTCAAAAGAACACACCCCGTGCTTAAGTCACAAGTCAGTCCTGTTTTGTTGTTAAGTAAAATAGACAACAACAACACCAACAACAACAACAACAACAACAACAACAAATGCTAGTTTCCATCGGGAGAAGCAGAAGAAGAATAGGCAGAATGAGAAGAAAAAAAAAACTATAGATGTTTAGAGAATAAGTCTGGATTTAACAGATTTAGCACACAGCTTGTTCCTTCTTCGATGAGAGACAAGGTATTTCTTAGATTGAAAGGTAAAAAGATGGAAAGAATCCCGTTAACCGTTCAGAACATAAACATGACTCGTCGTAAATGGTTTTATTAATGTGAAAACTACTGATAAATGGTCTGGAAAATAACCTCGACTAATATTAATTTTGTCCACATTAAATATTCGCTTAACGTCCGGAATAGAACCAAGACTTAAAAATGGTTTTGCTAATAAGTCAGATGTTCATAAATGTTCCTGAACGTAATCATGGCTTGAAAATGCTTTCTTTATAGTTCAACTACGAAATTATGCAACGTTACAATGAAGGGATTTGTGGATGGATAACACGCATTTTTCGATAGTGTAGATGACATCCTAGCATCGTGTTCCAGAGTTAGCAGCTCGAGTTAATCAATCACCGGTTATAGATAATTTAAACCAGTTAGTCTGCTTATTTTTTGTCATTTTAAAAATATTAAATTAAAGGATTGGGGCTGAGTTGTCATTTTTTCGGTTTCCTTCCTTTCCCGTCTCTCTCTATAAAGTAAATCGTTCAGACAGTTAGGGACTAACGCAAGATTTGTCACGTGAATGCCCATCCAATGGTCTGTCAGTGAACTGATTATTTAATTTTAAAATGTTCCAGGTTATACCTGCTTTTATGCGAGAACTTGGCTCTTTTTGCTTGTGTTTTTCCACAGTGTCGAGCAAACCCGAGGTCTGAGAGGCATCGGATGGTTGCGTACGCAACTCAATAAAGACAACAAAACATGGATGTCGATGGGAAAACCCTGTCGTTAGTTCGGAACAAGAGGAAGCCGTGGCAGATATAGATGTGCGTAGATCAAAGGAACCTGGCGGTGACCGGCTGGTGCTGCGGTAGACAGGTGTTTGTGTGTTTACCTTAATCCAAAGATGCGGATGGAGCCACTGCAACACAAAGAACATAACTCTGTCGAAAGGTAAACACCGTCGACAGGTGACATTAACGCGGGGGAGGAGGGTAAACACAAAGCGAAAATCTCGTATTTCATCTCGGGCACGACAGGTAGGTACCAAGCATGGTGGCGGCCGGCCACCCGTGATCGCGATCGGCCTCGGCCCGTGGGTGGACAGCTAATCACTACGGATCCGACTTCCTTTGTGGGGACTGCACAAGCTACCTGTAAATTACTTTATATTTGTTTTCTTTTTTTTTTAGCACCTTACTCTCTTTCTTCAGTTATCCATCAATCTATCTTTTTTTTTGTACCCAATTTTCTCCCCTATTATGTAAATTAGTGTGTACTTTTTATGCAAATTAACTGGTTCGCTTGAATGATTTCTTATGAAAGAATAGTACTGGGATAACAGATAAACAAGCAGATTACTACTACTACTACTACTACTACTACTACTACTACTACTACTACTACTAATAATAATAATAATAATAATAATAATAATAATAGCCGGGGTTACTGATACGTTGGATGAGTACACTACCCTAGATGATCACCTTACCGACAATCCCTGGTTCCGTTTCCGATGTTTAAAACGATGTACTGAAAACAACTGACCCGTAAACATTATTTCATTGCCCGCTAATGCTGTCAGTACAATTTTTTCCTGCAGCATCACAGCATCCTAGTTTGTACAGTGAGAAGAGAGATGATGGGAGATGCCGAAAACTCTCCACACTGTGAAAACAACAACTCGGCCATAGACGGTTGGTTTGCATGCTGAGGACTGCGAACGTGTACAGTAACGATAGCCGCTGACACAGAGTAACCTAATTACAATAACTCAGCTGACAGAACGCCTTAATGACAGCAGGGTTTCTGTCCATTGTGTAATTACTGGTGAGTCAGATAACCTTCCTTCCCCGAGAGTCTTTGAGAGCGATGTCTTTCTACCCCTCTCCTGTATTTAGCAAGTTTAAACTTCAGTGGACGACTGGAGGCTGACTTACTTCCGTAAATCATTACTATAATTATTTATTTAGTTAATTTCGTGTTTTTTTTAAAATATCTTCCTGTGTATCCACGTCCAGTCTTCTTTTATTTTTTTACGCCAAAAAAATCGCTCGCATATTATGTATTCGCTGGTTCTCTCAGCTGTCATAATAACCCCGGTCAGAGAGATAAATCACGTGACTATGAAGAGGGTTAAACCCGGGAGAACTCTCAGATCCCCTGACTATCACGTCGCTTTATTTATTAACGCCCTGATTCTCTTGTTAATTCTTCCTGGCCCGGGCTCTTTTATAGAACGTGATCACTAATACGTAACGATCTGACTGTTATTTCAAGTGGTCTCCCAATGGGAAAGGAAATTATTCAATCAAAACACAGATTTTAGCACTCGAATCCATTTTCGTGGGGGGGCGGAATTACAGGCAAAGTAGGCAGCCAAAGGTTCAGTCCGTTTAAAATACTGCTTTAGTTAATATTTTTTCGTATTAGTGTACGGGTGCGCCACATCTACAGTGTCGTGCCTGCTACCGAATTGTCCACGTTGCTTATCTTCATATCATCTGCGTTTGTCTTACCGCGCGTTCATGCTGCTCTGGCCGTACTGCCCAGCTATCTGCGTTAGCGAGTGTCCATATTTCACTCTCGCACGTGTTACCAGCGCTTCCTTATTATGCAAACTGGGATGAAGACTGGTGAAACACTGATGATCTTCTGAGAAGGCTGGGAGAGATGCATGGAAGTTAAACATTCATTTTGTAAGTTCCCCTGCATCGCAGAGCGGGGGGCCAGATCGTTTCCATTCAATCCGTCCCGCTAGAGAACCTGGCTGCAGCAGCGCAGCTGGAGCTGGTACACATCATCGGAGAGCCGGTGAATTCTGCGCTCGTGTAATTCGAGAAGATTCTTACCGAGAGCAAGAATCCGCGAGCTCGGTCGCGAACCGCCGTGGATTCGAGCAACAGCAGCTACCATCGGCCTTACCAACGGGATCGCAGACACGAACAGAAATCCGCTTTCTGTTTGGCCTCGGGCATTCTTCGGAACAGAGCGAGATCCTCGTAAGAACCGGGCTGGAATGGGCATTTCGGCGGACGAACCCGGGCGCCCTGTTTCCCCTCCCTCCCGGGGTTAATGACGAACCGACCGAAAGGTTCGCTGATTACGGGGGCCGTTTGATCTTGCCGCGTTCTTGTCATTCCGTCTACCTTTCGAGGATGGGGTAGCGAGAACTGCCACCCACCCGACCTGACCCAGATCTGGCGCGAACCTTTGACCTCGTCTGACCCAAATCAAGGCGTCTGGGACTGAAACCTGCGCGGGTTTCTCTCCTGGCTCTGCGTGATTGACTAACGCAGATCTCTCCCTCCCCCTCTCGCTGTTTTTTTTTTGTCGTTCCTTTATGAAAAGATATGCCATAAACATTCCAAAATAAAAATAAAAAAAAAAAAGGGGGAGAAGACGAAAACAAACCGGGTTACCGAGATATCTCGTGACACCTTTTATGAGAGGGGGGGGCGAAATAAAAACGTTTTCTCAGTTGGTTAACTAGTGTTTTTCTTGTCGCAGATTCCGAGAAGTGATGGGAAACGATAAAAGGAATGCATCCTTTAGCCAGGTTAAAATCCAGATGCGATACAAGACACACACACCACACACACACACACACAAAAAGAGAGAAATATTGCAATGTGACGTCATCACGCCTCGCGCGCGCCAAGTTCTTTCCGGTCGGGTTCCGAAGATCGTCCGGACCTCCTCCTCCTCCTGACCCAGGAAGCTGCCTGGATACGTCCACAGCTTCCCGCCGCCGTCAGGGGTCGCGCTGATCTCGGCGAGCGACAATCCGTCGGGCTCGCAGCGATTAGGGAAAACTGGCTCGGGGGGGAAATCGCGGTGAATGCTCTCGGCTGAGATGGGTCGGTGATGGACGGACCGAGGAGGGATAAGACAGAAATCTTACTTCTCGCGGAAAATGTCTTGGCGCGAACAACGAAAACACAGGTAGCTGTAGATTTCTGGACCACTTTATTTTTAGGCCGAGGCGGGCAGCGAAAGACTGTACACGTTTATATGAACGAACAGATCACTCAGCATCCTAGCCTGAGCCAGAACATCACTGGCTCTAGATTAATCGCTGTCTAATAAGTTAGTAAACACGCGCATAACCATTCTTGTGCCAAATTACTGGGCACGGAATATTAAATCAGATCTCTGGAATCAGCAGCTGATGAAACTGCCCATCAGCCTTGTAATTCCAGGATAACGAATCATTCAGGAGGGCTGATACTGGAGGGGAGAAGTCGTCGCTGTTAATAACTAAATGCATATGGTCTGCCTTTATGGGAAATGCCACTGAGTATCGCGTAAAGGTGACGTTTACTTATCTTTGGTGAATCAGTAAACGGAAGAATTTGTCCAAAGTTTGTTTGAATAGATGCAGCATTTTCCTGCAGCAGTTCAGAAAGAAAGGATTTAAATAAGAATATAAAACATAAGTTATTACTACTGATACAATAACAACAACAACTACCATAATAATAATGTCACCTTTCAATATCTTTAATTATATATATATATGTTTTGCATCTTTTTTGATTATGGATAATTTTTTTAAAAAATTAAGATTAGGTAAATCAATTTTTTAGAATGAAGTGCGGTGGGAGTGTGACACGGAGTGCTTCTTCGACCTTAATTATTTGCATAAACGTTTTCGATTACACATGAGCCACCATATTTTATCGATTTTCTGTCGCAAAATATAATTTTCTTTTCTTTCTCCCCCCCATTTTTATTGGATTTCTATTTATTAAACTTTGCAGAAAAAAAAAAAGTTTATTATGTTATTTCCTTTGGTAAACGCGCCATTGTTCTATAGATAACACGAAATTACATATCTACATCCTACGCATTTGCTATACATATTCAGTACCGTGTACTTAGAGGACAGTTAATGGACCTAGAGGATTTAATACCGGTAAAATAAATACTGTAGCTTGTGTAGATACAGGAAAATAAACACATTTTATGCGTAGTTCGAAAGGAAAAAAAAATACGACCAAAAATATAATTTTTAAAAAAAATCATTTTGAACTATTTAGTATTTGTCTGATAAGCTTTGAAAATTCGCAATGCCATTTTAAGATGATCTACAAACAAACAAACACTTCTTTATCAGATGTAAAGTCTAGCCAAGAAGATCAATACACACTCTAGTAAAGATGTTCATTCACTTTATAAAAATAATTAAATCGATTTAGGTACGATAATTAACTTCATAAATATTTACACAAGAATGGCCGACGGCTTTCATAATATGTTTATTATTATACATGCATTGTTACCTTTTCATAAAGGCAACTTTGTCCACCTGTATTTATTAATATTTGCCACCTGCCCTCAGGTGTGCACTTTTACGCTCTAACTAGATGGGGTAGCAAATGGCTGAATTCAATGAAACCGACACATCGAAGATGTCGCGCCAATTATGGCCGCCGCGCGCGCGTGTGCGTGCGCGTGTGTGTGTGTGTGTGTGTGTACTGGTGGTGATCAAATGAAACAGTTCATCAAGCATAAAGTAAGTTATCTCGATGTAAATATTTCGTATGACAAAAGATCGCGAACACACTTTTTTTCTTAACATGCACGGATTTTCCAGCACTCTTAAACACGTGACCGCATCTATGGCCGCCTTTATGTATTTATATATATATATACGTATACCCACGCCTACGTTTTTGTGATCTCCAAAATTCAAAAGAACGATAGAGAAAGAAATAAATGTGTCAAATAGGTCTATTGGCAGCGAGGTTAGCACCAACAATTCTTCTTGTTCAGAATATAATGTGATGATTGCCGTCGAATCTGGGAAATCATCCGCACCAGTAAAGAAAGCAGAACATAACAAGTGGAAGAAGAAGAAGAAGAAGAAGAAAACAAATGAACAATAACCCAGAATGTATGGAAGGAGAGTAAGACGAGTTAGGAAAGACGGACACCGCCTCACTGTTGCTATTTTCGGTTTCCTATTCGTCCTCGTTGTTAAGTTTTACGAAAATGGAAATAGTTCACTGGGAAGCCAGTCCTTCAACAATCAATGAAGGTATGGAGAATAACTGTAAAGTTTTACGCCGCGTTCGTGTGTGGCAGCCGTAACTCATATTTCATACTTGAACCAGTTTTTCAGAGCATATAGTTACATAGATATATTAGCATATGCCATTAATTTCCGGAGATCTACCAAAGGGAAATAAACCAGTGGTATAGATTTTCTAGCTTTGGTCTACCGGCTCCTTTCTGTGTTAGTTTTCTCCGGAATACTCATGTTTCCCGGACATATAATTAGATGAGTTTCATAGCAGGTCTTCTTCTCCCCCGCTTAAGTCGGTGATATCGGGTGTGGAGGGGAGAAAGAAAGAAAGAAGCAGGATAAATTGAAACCTAATATTTTCCCCTCTTGTTTCAGCCACTTGGTGATGGAAATCTGCCAGTGGAGTAAAAAAAGGGGGGGTGTGTGCTGTCGTTATACATTACAGTGTTGTATTCCTTTGTAATTAATTCCCCCCCTTTATATTATACGCGATTTTAATGGGAAGTAATGACAGACGTACGAGCAGGACTTTAGCAGTTCACAAAAATAAAAGAGAAAGTGACGTCATGAGGTGGACGACATTCCAGATGTTTGAGTTCATCCGACAGTTATTTCACCAAGTAAAACGTACACGCGGCTAAACGACACGCGATCATAACAAAGGTTTTTCTTTCCTTTTTAAAGTCGTAACAATACATCACGTAATTAACATAATTCAAGATAGAAGCGATCCCATCGTCCGAGGGGGTGAGAAAGAGCAAAACTATCTCCTTTACGTCACAGTCCGGGTTCCTGGTTGACTTCGATGACGCCATAACTTTCGCTACTTGAGGCGATTGGCGAGATGAAGGAAACGAGGGATGGATCTCTCGCTACCTCGCTACTCAGAAGTTACCGGACCTGGGGGGGGCACGGGCTTAGCAGGAACATGAAAAGAGACCTCGCTGAAGTTTACTCGGTTTACGAAATTAACAATAGTGAAGGATACAAGCCCTTCTCCCGATCGCAAAGGTGTTAATTCATCACATTTCTAACACCAGTAGGAGTCATTGACTAAGCAAGCATAAAAAAACGCGAACCTGTCCAAGACCGATTCCATCAAGCCGTTGCTGATCACGCTATAGACATACAACAACAACAACAAACCCATACATGGCACCAGAAACTTTCTTTCCCGTCGATAATCCAGCCGTCTCGCAATGCATCGTTATGGAAGCCGCAAGTGAAGCTGACCAACTAAAGAGTCACCAAACTGAAGCTGGACGCCACACCTGCAACTAAATGTACCTTTGCAATCAAAGTAGGAGAAACTATCTCCATTGCAAACATAATCTTTCTCTTAGATATTTTGCACTAAATACATAGAATATCTGAACCATTTTTTCTCTTTTCCCCTCGTTTTCATAATTTTTTTTAAAAAACATCTAACACGAATAGCCACTAACAATCACTGCTCCCGCCACTGTTCCAGACGCCCACGACTGTAAGAATTCACGGTGATTGTCGTCGCGTTCAAGTTGTAATCTTAAAAAAAAAGTTTGTTACCGAACACTAAAAAAACGACTGGAAATAAATAGACTAAACATTCCAGCCCAGACTAACAGTATCCGTATCTCTGTATTTTTTTCTAGATTTATTAGAATTTTAACGTTTGTTTTACTTTTCTGGACGGACCTTTTTGTTTCAGTAACTGTGAAAAGTATATTGTCCTTCACTGGCCGTATGTCTTACAGTCGAAAGAAGCAAATCGTAGGAGGTGACGGCAACGCCACCCAGCGGCCATTAGGGCACCTTAACGAAGACGCCCTCGAAGTACGGCTCGACTAAGCTGAAAAGTGAGCAAAAAAAAGCTGATAACTGGAAATAGTTTGGCTGGTCCCGTGTTCATCCGTTGACAGTGTTTGGAGAGTCTTTCCGAAAAGTACATCAGGTTGCTTAAACGTTTATTCGAAAGCTTGATCTACTTTCAGCTAAGAAAAGAGAGAGAGAGAGAGAGAAAAAAAAGCCATCCGCTCTTATTTGTTCAGACGGGTTAATAAATCAACACGCTGAGTAATTTTGTCTGCAGCAGTTTATAAAAAAAACAGAACAACAAGAGCGTGTCTGTCATCCCGTTCATACCCCGTGATTAAAAACAAATACGTGACAGGGCGACGTCCTGATCGCGAGCAAGGTTCCGCCAGTCCGTTCGTCAGTGCCCGCTAACTCGAAATCCCTCCATACTTATTTACTCGCGGTGCTCTCACCTCCAGTCAGGTGAGACCAGCTGAACGCTTTTTTGAGTTATCGCCGTTATACCCCCCCCCCCAATCTCACACACACACACAACCAAACTACTATGGTGGCCAGCCATCAGCTGGAATAATTCTGATTTCTTTAAAAAAAACACACGACCAGTACAACTCGGCGTTTGGCTGGGACGGGCTGGTCAGTCCGCCGGAGGGGCCAGAGGGGCCAGAGTTCGATCACCGGTTTGTTCTCACTCTCTTTCTCCAGTTCGTCTCCGGGGGCACTTCCTCCCACATTCAGATGCGCGGAATTCTAGCAGGAATATTTTTTTTTTTGTCTTGTCTCCCTTCCCGATGCAGTTATTGCTGCACGGCTGCACAACCCGGGGCAAGAACGAGGCGGCCAGCGGGACGGAGATGAGAACAGTTTGCCTATTGGCTTCGTTCTGCTGAAAACCTTGATGAACACTCGAATATTTTGCGTTAGAACGCGAGGCAATAGTCGTGGACGCCAGTGTGTGTAGCCTTAAGTCCCTCCACCACTATCCCGGTCACCGCTTCATTAACACGAAGACATCAGCCACTACATTGTTTCTAAAGCGACGTACAAAATAATAGAAAATCGAGGAGAGTGACTTTCGGTGCGTCTCACAAAAGGACCCTGATGTGTGTGTGTGTGTTTGGGTGGCTTGTTTATTATTATATTATTATTATTATTATTATTATTATTATTATTATTATTATTATTATTATTATTATTATTATTATTCTAGAATTTTGCTTCTACGATGTGTAAAAACATAAAGAGAAAACTGATGAGATTGTTTGTGAACTTCTCGAAGATGAAGCTAAAGATAAATGTGTGCACCCATTTGTATTCATCTTTGTCTCTGGACATTTTTGGGGGTCAAATCCCGAAGGAAATCCAGCGGGGCTGAAACTCTTCGTTCTTTTTAAAAGATGAGTGGGTGGTGCAGTTCGTCTCACCTATCACAGAGCAAATGCGTTCTGGTGGACGAAAGGGCTAACCCTATAACTAACATTTGTATCTCTAACTAACTCACACACCGTGTGTGTGTGTGTGTGTGTGTGTGTGCGCGTGCGTGCGCATGTATTCCGGAGGAGGAGTCGCACGTCCGTGCTATTAGTCCGCGTCTTGGCCTGTGTCGGGTACGATTAGAATTGCGTTGTTAATGGTACCCAAGCCTGGCCCAGAATCAATGCGCAGTCATCCATTATAAAATAGATGATAAGGTTTCGAGTCAGGTGATTACTGACGCGGATAGGTAAAGTGTTGTTTTTATATAAAATTTTCTAGCATTTACCTACAAAAATGTATTTCGTACGAATTCCTCTGATTTTTGTCGATGAAGGTGGACTCTGCACGACATCTACTAACAAAGATAGATTTTTAAAATGTGCTTTATTTCCTTATACTGATAAGCGTGGAGTTTATATGAAAGTTACTAATATGTAGTAATAAACACACTATTTGCTAATATCTACTGATGAAGGTGGACTTTACACGACATTTAGTACTAAAGGTAGATTTTAAATTGAATTTACTTGTATTTACTGACAAAGATGAACTTAAACTATATTTTCTATTCAAAGTGGATTTTAAATGGTGTCTAATAATAAATATTTTATACGATGCTTACAAACATTCATTATCAAAGATTAACTTTACACCATTTTTACTGACCTTACTAATAAAATCATTTGGTATTCACAGAATGAATGATCTTTCTTCCTCTCTCTAGCATCCCGTTCTTGATTAGTTTTACCGATCGGTAACTCGATTAAAGGTACTGAAAAGGTCCATCGATGAACTCTAACCCCGTTTATTATCGGTGGGCTTTTCTGACAGAAACAACTGATACTCTCTCATCGATCTTCGGAATCCACCCCGCACCGTCACGTGATGGAATATCGGCCACGTGCGCGCGTCGTAATTTGTCGAGAGAAGGCAAAAAAAGGGGGAGGAAACTCGGTATAAAAAAAAACCCCACCCAGCAAAGTACTGCTTTCCACGGCCCCACCATTTTCGCCCCGTCGGGATACAGGGCTTGTTTACGTATTCGGTGGCCGGGGGGGGGGGATCGTGCCGGGGCTAGGAGAGGGACGGAAGGGCCAGTAGTCATCAGACCGCAGTTCCTACTCCCAGCAGAGCCCCGCGTTTCCCCCGCTCGACGGTGAGTTCCACTGTGTCGTCTCGCACCCTTTCCGACGATTTCGCTAACGCCGACGAGCCGTGACACACACACACACACAAAGTCAGGTGAACACGTCATTTCCGGAAGAAAGTCCCGGCCCCTCCCTTTTACCCCCCCCCACCCGACCTTCAATTCACCTCTCTGAAAAATTTTTTTCGCGTAAGTATCCGACAAAAAAAAAATGCGAGTCGCAACCGGAATCTGAGACCCAACGATAAGGAGCTCGGTTTTCACGAAGTTGGGATGGTAGATCAGTCATCTCTAAATGGTTCCTCACCGATCTTTCAAGATTTCGACGTTATTATTATTAGTATTATTATTATTATTATTATTAGTATTATATTATTATTATTAAATTTTGGACTCGTTTGTTCTGCTTATACAATAAAAAGAGCTATAAACGACAAACAGTATCTTAGTTTTCCGTAGCTCTCGAGGAGAGATTAACTGAATTAGAGACAGCAACCCAACGGCGGACACCATCCAACAACTCTCTCTCTCCATCTCTCTCTCTCTCTCTCTCATCTCCCTCCTCTCTCTCTCCTTCTCCTCTCCATCTCTCTCCTCGCTCTCTCCTCTCTCTCTCCTCCTCTCTCAGCTCTCTCTCTCTCTCTCTCTCTCGAGGATGAGATTACTGAATTAGAGACAGCAACCCAACGGCGGACATCCACCCACTTTCTCTCTCTCTCTCTCTCTCTCTCTCTCTCGAGCTAACCTGGTGCTTGGAGATGTATCCTTGGCACGGAGCCCTTATTAGCTGACCTCTTACGCGCGGACCTCAACCATAAAATAAGAGAATTGGGGTATCCCTGTAGATAAACAAAACCCTCTTTTTTTTTACCCTCCCAGAAAGTTATCGACGCCGTAGAGATCTCTGGATACTATTAACTTTTTTAAAGCAGATTTTGTTGTTGTTGTTTTTTTTTTTTGTGTTAATTAACAACAAACAACAACAAAAAGAGAAAGAAAACTGGCTAACAGGGTCACGTAAGGAAAACCGAATGTTAAACCATCTCAGACAGCGCCACGCACGTGTGACGAATATCTTAATTTTTTTTTTTTTTTTATGCGTGGAAAGGGGAGGGGTTACTGAATGGGGAAGGTGGATATTTTATTTATTGATCATCGTCACGGAACATCACTGTCTGCGGCTGTAGACATCCGAGGTATTTAATAGGGTTGTTGGTGCTGCCCATCCCGCGCCTCGTGAGGTCCGGCACTTCCGCCTTCAGCAGGAAATAGGAGGCACCTATTAGAACTCCCGTTTGGAAAGAAACCCACGCCAACGGATTGGTGTAGGAGAGCACGGGGCGCGCTAATCCGATCCCTTTCCACCGTGACTGAACCCGGGGCCCCGTTCCACGCCAGGAGCTCGGTCACCCGACGCCCATTTATTTACTAATTTGTGAGTGAGATAGATAGAGAGAGAGAGAGAGAGAGATGGAGAGAGAGAGAGAGAGAGAGAGAGAGAGAGAGATGGAGAGAGAGAGAGAGAGAGAGAGAGACTTTGTCAGGATTCGAGAAAGTGCGAAAAAATGGATTGAGCTGAGTGTACACGTGTGTCACATCTGAACGGAACGCCCCGGGGGGTGGGGTGTGGGGCGCATCAGTTTGTATCTGTTCAGAGTCCGCGGGACAGGTATTCCCCCTTTGTCGGTTCCTTCTCGTATTTAAAGTGACCCCGCAAACCTTCCAACCGACAAACGGACAGGAGCGACAATGCGTCATGTAGAAAAATCTGTAATTGTCAGACTTTTCGTATTTTTCTTTCTCTCTCAGTTTTTCTACCCCCCCCCCACACACACACACACGCACTCCTCTCATCTCCGGTGGTGGAGGGGCAGCTTTCGCAGATGACTCGTAAATGCGTCAAAAACTATTATCCATTTGACTGTTGGCAACAGATTTCGCTGTCATTTACGGTTATGGAGGAAAGCGGTTCGCTCGCCGATGACAAAAAAAAAAAAAAAAGGGCGCAGAAGTTCTGACGTAACCAACAAAGGCGAGTTCGGAAGTATCAAAGCGATCTGGCAGAGTTGTCGCTCTCTGATGTCTGGGTGTCCTTCCGGTGGGAAAGTGCGGAGATCGAAAAAGAGAGGGGAGGGGAGAGGGGAGAGAACCGTCGGGAGGCCGTGGATTAAGTAAATAAACGAGGAATAACAACAGATCCGGTAGCAGTTAATTTTGAAACAAGAAAGCTCTTCCGGTAGAATGTGCATGGTTTAATTCCGAAATGAAAGAGACGCAGCCGACAGTCCTCTATTCTGGAATCATCCATAGCTCCAACAAAGCACGAGTAGATTAATACTCTGCGATCCAGCAGCTCGCTTTATGTAAGGGGATAGCGCACCTGACACTGCGTGGCCGAGATCGGCAGTTCTATCGGCAGAATCGCAGCCCATCAATGACCAAATCTGTGTGTTAAGGGGGTTCGCGGAGACACTTCTCTTTGGCAGACATCGGTCGAGAAAAGCCAACGCCGGCTCAACGATTGACATGGCCAGGCTATGACAGAGTTGTAATGCCTTGTTTCTCTCTCTCTCTTCTCTCTCTCTCTCTCTCTCTCTCTCTCTCTCTCTCTCTCTCTCTCTCCCTTCCTCCCTCTCTCTCTCTCTGTCTGTATTGATGTCACTCTCTCTCTCTCTCTCTGTATGACGTCTCGTTCTCTCTCTCTGTACTGACGTCTCTCTCTCTCCCGCCCTCTCTCACTCTCTCTTCTGTACTGACGTCTCTCTCTCTCTCTCTCTCCTCTCTCTCTCTCTCTCTCTCTCTCTCTCCCTCCCTCTCTCACTCTCTCTCTGTACTGAGTCTCTCTCTCTCTCTCTCTTCTCTCTCTCTGTCTCTGTCTGTATTGATGTCACTCTTTCTCTCTGTACTGACGTCACTCTCTCTCTCTCTCTCGTTGTAGGGATGGCATGAACTTGTGCACTAGCTTCCATAAAAGCCCTGCCTTCTTTGGATAGATAACTAACGTCAAAGACTAGGCGGGAATCTCTGTCGGAGAGTGCTGATATATCAGGAAACCATTTCAGTTCTTTCGCACATCACCGGCTGGTGCAGTGGTCCAAGGTCAGACCTCTTCCCATAACCACCCTATTTTTCGTCGAAAATTCCTGTGCTGGACGGTCCCATACCGATACCATACCACTGTCGGAAAACTATAACCCCCCCCGAATGGACATCCGGTAAAAAAAAACAACAAAAAGACGAGTGTTCCAATAGACAGCAGTGTGCGACAGTATCGTAGCCTGCAGGCAGAGCATGACGCGTATCCCTGTCCTTCAGCTATAGTCTTTACGCATGCGCCATGGGAAAGGGCGGACGTAAAACCCTAGTACCAGGAGATATTGCGCGTTAGTTTTAAAATGTTCAAACTGCTTCTCCTAATTTTAACCCCCCAGTGTCCGTTGTGTCATAGAAGTACACGACCAACTGCCGCGTTTGTAGTGTTTTAGAACAGCTATAATGTCGAGAACACTATGCAGATATCTGAGAGGTACTTACCAATTTTAGATTTGCAAAGTAGAAAAAAAACAACAACAACAACAAAACATTCTACTTGTGACATCATTCGCAAATGGTGAATAATGGCGATGATTGCATCAGATCGCGCTTTTGTGACATTTTAAATACGTGGAATAAAAAAATGTTTATTGAATTTCTTTTATTTACACTGGCTCCGTCAGTTGTTTTATATAATAAATTGGACAAACAGATAATCTATGCTCGAAGTTTCTATCTTTGTTGATTTATTACCCCGCTACTTAGAATTTATTTTCAATTTATTTCTGTTTTTTTTTTTTTTAAAAAAACCTCAATCACAAAGCTAACACCCGCTGCTGCGTGTTTACTTTCCTGTCGGAATACTTATTATATAATTCGGTTTTAAATCCCCTCCCCCAAAGTATCAAAAGAGATGGAGAATCAATCGTTTTTCAAAAGATTCTAAGATGGCGGCCCGGCGACTCGCACAGAGCGCGACCTTCAAACGGTGTATCACCAGGCCGTCAGATTGACTCAATTAAAGGGTGCGGATCTTTGTTCCGAGGAGCAGTTTCTCGTTGTGCGTCGCCTCCTCCTCCTCCTTTCTTTTTTTTTTTTTTTTTTTTTCCGCGGCCTCGATCTGGTTTTTATTGCGCTTAATCGCGGGTAATTACAGACTGGTGGGTGCATGTGACCACACACACAAAAAAACAAAAAACACCGGATAAAATCCTCGCCTTGTTTGATATTTCCCGGTCTGCCCCCCGGGACAGGGGATGCAAACTGGCCTCTTGTTGTTGTTGTTAATTCACCCGCGGACAGATCTACGCAACGGAATTAGGACAAACTAAAACAACGGCACCGAAACCCAGCTTGTTTAGGGGTCCGGTCCGCGGCTCAGAGGACGAACATTAAATAGTTAAAAAGGTCAAATGTGGACCGGGTGTGTGAAAGAAACGAAGCAGCAGATATGCGGTAATTTCCCTATTAAAGAAGAACAGGAGCGTGACTTTCGTGAAATACCACTGGGTTATTGCCGCTAAATGTTTTATTTGTATATTTTTGTTTTTAATATGGAAATGATTGAATGTATCAGGTTATCTTTCTTTAAGAGAAACAATAGCATGGGAGACAACTCCTGTCATTTTTTTTTTTTTTTGGTGCTTTATTATACTTTTATAATAAATTAAAACCAATTGTCTGAATACAGTATAGTCGTTTATAATGCAGGAAATAGACTATAATATTTCATAGACCGTCCACGCAGTTTCTGTACGTGCTGATTATAACGACCGTACCTGGTTAATTCCAGTTTCAGGTAAAATGTCATGAACGCTAAAGAGTGTAAAGCAACAACAATGGACGACCCGTAAAACGCTGTAGTTTAGTGCTGAACCGGGACGGAGGTGCTTTCAAGTGATGGGACCAGAAACGTTAAGGGGAAAGGGGAGTAACGAAAGAGACAAGAAAAATAAGTTATGATTCAGAGAAGTTTACAGGTTCATTTTGTTTTGTCACAAACGAACTGTGGTCATTTTGGTGTCGTCCACCCTCTCCTTGGATGAGATGGATAAATCGCTGGCTCTGGATCGCATCGTCCCATCTTCCTCTTGGTCCTGATGTAGAGGAAGGACTACACGAAGGAAATTTTAAACCGATGAAAACGGCCTTTTATGTTTTACCACAGGAATTATTGCCTTCATCTTTGCATCCTTAACTGGACGGAAGATGCATTCTAAACGTTTTCAGAGCGTCATTCGTTTCCAACCCAGTAATTACGACTTGGGGAGGGAGGCAAAGATACTGAAAGTACCCGGCATGTGGCGGGCAGGCCCCCGGGGCTCCGTCGTCTTCAGCTCGGCCTCAGACCTTCTGGGCTTCATTGCCAGCAAGACGTTGGGACTTTAGACGTCTCGATTTAGAAGGAAGAAAAAAAAAAGATTAAATCTATTGGCAACAAACTCCGACCAGGAGGAAAACGACGAGTAGTTTAAAGCCGGGACGAGACACCGACGCTTGTGAGAACGGGGAAGGCTCGTGGACGACTGAACTCTCGAAGTTGCTTTTTTTTTTATTTTAAACGGTTGGGGGAGGCAGAGTTCGACTAGCGACGAAGACGAGTGTTTTCCCCGTGATGGCGAAAGAGATGACGTAGTTGTCGGACCTGGATCGGCCCGGGCTGCCGGCTTGTAGCGGAACCAACCGAGGAAAGCAAAGACGACACACGAGCAAAAGAAAACCAACAGCAAAGTTACAGATAACCAGGTTATCCCCCGTGAATCTAACAAACCTGCTTCCAGCTCGCTGTTGGCGTCCATAGTCAGACCGTTTGCGTTGCCTCGCCGGTCCTGTTGTAGGAGTGAATAAACGAGACAAAAGTATGCGATTTAATAAGCATAATAATTCTGGTACTACCTCGACTGGGAGGCTCACGGTTTTAGAATCAGACTTCGCATCTCTAGTCCCAGTGTGGCTCGGTAGTTATTGTTGGATATATAGAAAATTGGACCAGCAGATGATTAAACGAGTCTTCAGTGTTAACGATTAATTTTGATACTACTACTACTACTACTACTACTACTACTACTACTACTACTACTACTAATAATAATAATAATATAATAATAATAATAATAATTAATAATAATAATAATAATAATAATAATATAATAATAGTAGTAGTAGACTTTAATTATTTATGGCGACTGACTTCTTTATATTTACTTTTTCATACTGAGTGCATTAAGAAGAAAATCCGCTTTTGTCAAAAATTAATAATAATTTTTTAAATTAATTTACTTATATATATATATATATATATATATTTTAAATGTGCTTTACGAGAAAAAAGTGAGACTTTGTGCTAATTTAAACGCTATCGTCAACATCTCTCTCTCTCTTCCTCCCTCTCTAACGTATATTTTTATATCCCGCTGCTCGTCAGGGGACCTTTTATTATTTATGCCGGTGAGGGAGGGAGCGACCCGCTTCTTGACAGAGGGGCGGTGTGAGAGACCGCAACCTTGTTCACTATGCGGCACGTTTCCCTAACCTGTTCCCCGATAAGCTCCTTTTCGCGCACCCACCCGTCATTCTTTACGACTCCGGACCACACTTTACAGCCAACCACCTCCGCCGCTCACCGCCTAATTTCCCATGACCCTTTATTACAGATGTAACAAATTCTCCGATGACCTTCAACGACCTTCCGGCCGGTATATCATAAACAACGACATTTCCCTTATATTAGGGAGCTATCTATCCGAGAGTCGTTAACAACATGACGGCCTGACAGTTCGGAACTTAGTAATTCTGAAACACAAGACTTGTAAGCTCGTTTTCCTGTTTGTTTTTTTCTTTTTTTGTATTCCAAATAACAGATCTTGATCGCCTCTAAATCCTTAGATTCAATTTTAATAGTTAAAACCGTTTTTCCCTATACTTATGAAGAAAAAAAGCCACCGACCTTGATGATCAAGCTTTTGCTACTTTTAGTTTTTCCATTCATTCTGGATGCACAAAGAGCTGCTACAAAACTGGGGGCCGATACGCAGCCCTGGGTCTCCCTGCCGGAAGATGCTGACCCGTCCCTCAGCAGCTAAACCGAGGATGCAGATTTCTGTCGCACTCACAAACGCGATGTTCTTTGCACATTAAAGAAATCTGGACAGTTTAAAATTGCATGACTATTTATTTTGTAGCGGAATCTCTATGTCCACTATTACTAATCACAGATTATCAAATACAGAAAATACATATTTGTTTAAATGTTCTCATATTTAAAAAAAAATAATAATAAATTTTGGAAACCATTGTCTTTTGTTTTCATTGCCTTTAAGTGTAAACGATGTGACATCGGAACCTATGCGGTTACCATGCAGCACGCCGTCTTACACAGTTATGAAGCACGATTTGCACAACTATGACGCATACATGAACGCAATCCTGCACAGTTATGGCTCACAAGCGAACGAACGGCACACCATCTTGCAGAGCTATGGCGCACAAGGTAACGCCATACACAGACATTAAATACATCTTGAACAGATATGACGCACAGCATCTTAGACAACTGTTGTTCGTGATCGTCTTGACAGGAAAGCTGTTGGGTCACCTGTCCTGCATGCTTGGAAAATATAGAAAGTTTGAATATATCGAAATTCTCTTGAAACTTGCGATGTAGGTAAGTTAATTTTAAAAGAAAAAAAGGGTTTATATTAAATAAAAGTTGGTTAATCTGAGAATCTCTAATAGTACGATGGTGACGGCAATTCTCTGTTCTGCAGACATCAAGAATGCAAGACAATATTGTTCTCTTTTGATTTCACGAAGAGCCGACATCAGAACTATCTTCCTCTACGCGATGTTTACAAACCGCCGTGTACCTAATAAGAGACGGTGACCTTCTCTTAGTTAGGAACCAGTTTCCTTTCCGAAAGATAAGTGATCAAAGCTTTCATCTTTCCGCTCATGAGCATTAAAAACAATCCTGGATTGTTAAGGTGTGCTGTTGATGATCAAAACTGTTCCCACTTTTTGGAATAAGACAAAAATTGGGAATCGATCGAAACGATGTCACCATAACCTTTTTGTTAGCAATAAATGGTTTATTTTTACTTTGTAAGTTAAGAACGATTTGAACTTTTAATACTACCAGACCAAGCGCCTACCCTCAGGGCCGCTGTCTGGCACTGAAACATGTGGCACTAATTGTGTATATAGATATGACGCATCAATACAGTATCCTTTAAAATAAGCATTCTTTTACTTTTGAAAGGGTTAGCCTTTTCTACAGACAGATTTTTGTCATTTAGTAATTATAATTCTGAGCTTTGCCCGGTCATCCCTACAACTTTGAATTTCTTTAAAAGAAGACAAATTCTGGAAGCACTTTGGAACACCACTGGCTGACAGTACTTCTTTACCGAATCAGTAAATGCTGTGGACAGTCTTCCTTTAGCAGTAAATCTATAAATCGGATCATCACACATCTTCACTGAGTAACTAAAATCAATATAGTTTGGCCTATTGAGTTATGAAGACGACTAAATAGCAAATTATTAGTATTAAAGAAAGCCATTTCGGCAATGATAAAGTATTTTGCCAGTATATTTAATGATAAAACAAAAGTAACAGTTACATACACTGATAATTGGTTTTAGAAGAATGACGAAGAAATGCCAAGATAAGAGAGAGAAGGAGATGGAAATGTAGAGAGAGAGAGAGAGAGAGAGAGAGAGAGAGAGAGAGAGAGAGAGAGAGAGAGAGAGAACGTCAATACACACAAAGAGATGACGTCAGTACAAAGCGAGAGAAAAAATGGAGAGAGAGAGAAGAGAGAGAGAGAGAGAGAGAGAGAGAACGTCAATACACACAAAGAGATGACGTCAGTACAAAGCGAGAGAGAAAAAATGGAGAGAGAGAAGAGAGAGAGAGAGAGAGAGAGCGAGAGAGAGAGAGATAACGTCAGTACACACAAAGAGATGACGTCAGTACAAAGCGAGAGAAAAAATGGAGAGAGAGAGAGAGGAGAGAGATAACGTCATACACACAAAGAGATGACGTCAGTACAAAGCGAGAGAAAAAATGGAGAGAGAGAGGAGAGAGAGAGGAGGGACCTATGGATTACGTAGTTTATTCAGTTTGTTTAAAATAATGCTTTACGTTTATTTGAGATGTCACACCCACATTATGTCTTTGGTACAATTATAATCGGCTGGTGTTGCACAAAACTAGGGATTGAATCGATGAACTTTTCACGAAGATTTGTTTCCAAATCGCAGGTTGTTTTACAGTACCCGTGAGAGTAAGAACGGTGATATTTAGCTGCGGCTCGTTGGACTGTGCTCGAATAGAGGTTCTAATAACCACTGAGTGAAAGAAAAAGGGGTTCAAAAAGAGGGGCAAGAAGTAGCTACAGACGCATTAAACAAACTGACTGTTGATCATCTGGTACGGAGAGGATAGGGAAGGCGAGTAAAGGAGAGAGGAGGACGAGAGCGAACATGATGGAATATCGCGGCCGCGTAATTGGCGCGAGATGTGGCTCGGGTAGTGTAAATGTAAATCACGCAAAGCATCAACTTTTCCCTACCACCCCTGGCCTCTCCCCAGGGCCGCCCGGCCAATCCTAGTTGTGAGGCACGCCGCCCTCGAAGAACATAGTGACAAGGTCAGAGGCAGATAAGACAACCGAAAAGGTCTGGTGTTGCTTGTGAATTACAGAACACTTTCTTGATGGGGTGGAGAAAAGAGTGGGAGTTCCGTCGCCTCTCAGGAGACCGTCGTTAAACCAAAATAACGAAGCAGCTGGTCGGGCTCAGGGCCCAGTTTCCGTGCAGAAGCCGGTCCACGGATCCCCATAACTAACGACCACGATTGACTAAAACTGGTGTACTCGGTTAAGTTCTCGACTGGGTTTCCATATAAAATCCTAATCAGTTGTTCATTGCACGGGATGCTTTGTACATTGCGTATATCGCACATCCGTCCAGCTCTCAAAATGTTCTCGAGCACGCAGCTTCAGCTGCTGTGTTTGGACGGAAAACCTCAGTCAGATCAGTCTGGCGAAAAATATACTTTTTTAATAATAATAAAGAAAACATCGTTCAGTTTTGGTCAGGTGTTTAAAATGAATGGAATCTGAAACACAGCGGCACAAAGGCGAAGAGCCAAACGGAGAGAAGAGGGTTAAGGTCCGAGCCGTCCATTGAATTAAATATATACTAGTTCAAAACAACAAACCATGTTAAATACTGACATGTTTATCAACACAGAGTTTTAAAAGGTCTTTCTAGCTACTGCTGTTTTATGTAGGCAACGACTTCTCCATTTAACTGACGTTGCGGCTAAACGTCACTGCATCAGCCCAGAAACAACAACAGCGAAATCTATTCCCATGTCATAGCTTGACCCCCCCCCCACCCGTACCCATGACAACCTTTAAATGCCTAGTCTCGCTCGTCGCGGTGATTTACGAGGTCTTCTGGGAAATCTCTGATTTAACCTGCTCGCTTTCAAATTGTCACGTTTCGCAGTTTTGGTCATTCCCCGTCATGTGGATCACTCAGTATGCACATGGATACGTCGTTAACGTGGCGTCGTTGTGCAACTTCAGCGGGGTTTGATTCGAGCTTTGTCATGCAAAATTAGACAATTTTAGGGAGATGAAAAAAAAAACCCCTTTGGCCAACCACGGCTGTAGAAGGAACTCAGATGAAGGTAAATCATGTTTCATTAATTCGGTGGAATGATGCAAGTGAAGTCTACGCACCTTAAATCTTTGACGGCTGGTGTAAACAACCATTTCCACGTGTTATTTACATTAAATATACTATCCCTTATGCTGATGCCATATAAGTAGCATTTTTTTTAAATGGTCGTACAGAACATAGACAGAGTAAAATGAACACCATGAAAAATAATGGGACAGCTCATGCTAATCATACGGTTTTGCGATCAGGACATGGATAGCTCTTGTCGTCAGACAATAGAGCTGGCAGAATGTTAAAGATGGTGCTCGTGATAGATCATCAATTTACTCGAGGTCGCTTGCTTGAACGATCAGACTCTGGTCATAGCGCTACGCAGGTAGAGCGGAAGCCTTGACTCTTAAATGGGACGGTGCATAATATCATTGTTAATTTTTGTGAGGCAAGTAAAAGGGCAGCTAATCATCGACCAGGACGACCATCAACGACTAGAGAACGAACTAAAAGAATCCTTTTCCATCATCTTAGATCTATAGTCCATGCACTGGGTTTTGCAGACATCGTCAATACGGTAAATGTACCACAGCGTACAGCTCAGTGCTATTTGCATACCCAAGGTACATTGGAAGTGAGACCCGACCCCAAAAGCCAATGTGAAGCAGCGCATTTTTTAATGGGGGTCCAAGAAATGATACGCGGATCTGTAACATTTTGAACGTTCGTTTCGTTCCCTAACGATCCTCGTTTTTATCAGTTCACGTCGAATAGATGAACATAATTGTGGAGAGAGGCCGGTCAAGCAGGATTCAGACGAGGCCTGCTTACCTACAGCCTATTGTTCAATAGCGTAGTGGGGCCAGCGGTTTGGCTGACTGGAAAGACTGGCCCGGTGTTCATCGATGGGCATCTAAACTCTGCTGTCTGCACGCCCATTTTAGACAATCATCTCATGCTACTTTTCCAACAAGGAGTTCTGCATCCAAGACAGTTACGCAACTCGTCACGCCTTCAAAACCATCACCCGAGGAGGCAGAGGAATCGCAGGTCCTTCCTCGGACAGGAATCCGACTGAAGACGTGTGGCAGCAACCTTGATCTCGAAAACTCTGAAGGGAAAATCGACCGAACATCGGCACAATCTACAGTACAGTGCCATTTTAACTCTTATTGGATCAATACCAAAACGTGTCCTAATCTTCATGAAGCACAGGGACAGCTACTAGGTATCAGTTTTATGCCTTCGAGTACATACGTGCTACGGTAGAATTATTTATGCTTCAAGATTCGTTTATGTCAGTCATTCAGAAATACAGAGCACCTTTTGGGTAAAAATTCCTCGCTGCAGACAATACCCCGATTGTAACCAGTCGAACTTTCTTTCTCTTTAACAAATAAAGTGATGGAAAACTTTTGACCATGAAAATGATTTTATTCTTTTTCTGACCATTATTTACGCCTCGCTGTTAATTTTCTCTGTTTATTATTAAACTTTTATTAATATTTTGGTATTTCTTAGCCGGACTTATCTTTAGGCGTGGATGGTATCTTCACTCACGAAGTCCACCAAAACCACAAGTCATTTCCCCACCCAATTAGTGACTGACTTTCAATTGCGAACACTCGCATTTATTGGCTTATTTAACACTCGGAAAGATCGCATATTATACGAACAATCTTATTCTTTTTGTTATATGCTTGTCATCCATTTATTTTACTCTTATCTCTTGGCTTTTGTTCTCGATAATGATTAAAGAGAACAATAACATCTTATTTCAGCTGCATCGAATACAGCGGATGTATAACAAAGACCAGCGTCAACTAACGGTAATGACACTAATCAGGCTCGTTAAGCAAACTCTCGGTTACGTAAAACACAAAATTTGGACTTTTAAATAAGTATTTATTACCTAGCAGACGATTTAAAGCTGAATTTATAAAATAATTGCCTTGTCGCTCGCTTTGTCGGTTAAGGGGCTAAGGAGGTTGCGGAGCTGCTGTCTCTCGGTTACGCGCGCTTGGTTACTGACGAGGTTGCGCGACCAATAAGGAATTCGAAACGTTTCTCTAACGTCTGATCTCAAGCCGAGGCGGGTGATACCGCTGGACCGCCGCAGCTGAGGGATTTCTGGTCGGCGTCGGCTCGACTCGGGCGTATCTACCCGCCGAGATCTCCTCCCGCTCTTCTTCACCGGCCGGCTTTCGTCGTTTCCTCCCGATACTCCGGTTTCCTCCCATGTCCAAAAACTTGAAAACTTCCAGCAAGGACTTCTCCGCCGAAGCTGGAAGCGCCGGGCTCTCGCAGCGCAGGCAGGCTTGTCTTTCTTACTAAAGAGGTTATCTATCTCCTTTGTAGAGGCTGATGGGCGACAAAAGACAACAGCAGAACCAGAGTTTCTGAGTCAGGATATCATCCTCAGAGTGAACGTCCGTATTGTTAAAAGGCTCACTTTCGTTTGGATCATGTCTGTCCTTAAATCGGCGATCAAGTTATCGATAAAACAAATGCGCCAATTAAAAGTTAACTACTTCGATATAATTTAAAAACAAGCACCGAAGCGTTATTCGTGAAGCGGTGACGTCATAACTGCAGGTGGTTTTTTTTTTGTTTTTTTCTCGTTGACGTCACAGACAGATTCTTTCTCGAAATGTTGCACTTATCAAAGAGTGAAACCCGACTCTTTGAGCATCGTGAATAGTCCAAATACTCAGAGAAAAAATAGGGGGGGGACTAGAAAACAACTATGCTGTACATTTATGATACACGCGTGAATAGCGTTTGCTATTCTAATAAAGACCACTGTACCTGTATGGCATACTCCAGGTGTTGGAGAACCAAACTCTTGTGTAACAGTACTAACATTCCTCCATGTTTTGTGTGATCTATTTGTTTATAACACCATACCGATTTCGAACGTTTAAACAAAAGGGGGCAACAGCCAACGATTATTTTATCTCGGACAACAATAACAAAAAAAGTGAACAATACAGATCTCAACGAACAAATAAGCCCCGTGTCTTTCGTCTGTCGACACCGAGTTTCAACGCAAATAAATGGTACCCCGACAGAGTTTATCTCAATATCAGTCGCTCGGGGGCCAGATGTTTGAAAAAAAAAATAACCATAATAATAAAGCTGACTTGTTACACAACTATAAATCTTTTCCCCGTTTTTGTTTGCTCTAGCAATTATTTAACCAAGAGTGAAAGGAAAGAAGTCCTACTTTATTAAGAAAGATCAATATTTGAAAGAGAAATTACACTCGAATTGAGTTAAACGATCGTATATCTAATGCCTTAAGCGATACAATGATTTTAAAAAGAGTTATTTGGTTACATGAACTGTAGAATTTAAGTCATTAGGTTTCGGTGGTGCGGAGACAAATATCGAAAAAGCAGAAGTCATTTTCGAGTTATGCAATAACGGCTTACTGGCTCCCATCGAGCCCCACGAGCAGGTCCGAGAGAAATGAGAGGGCACTTTCAAAGGGAATTGTTTTTGTGATAGACAGACAAGAAGTTTTCTGTAAGTACGAAAAAAATATCTTTCGACACTTTTCCAAGTCGAGTGGGAGAGGAGGTGGTGGGGGAGGGGAGAGGGACGAATCCACAGTCCTCTCAAAAACGCATATTACGCTGAGATTCCTGCGTTCTGCGTCATAGGTGTGCGTCGAGCCTCCTGCCGCTCGCTAGAATGCTGCCGTCGGGTTGCTACCTTCTGGCCCCGCCCAGGAGTTAGAAAAGGGGCCGCAACGGGGGATCTCCGCAGACATCGGTGCGAGAAATATTTTTGTCTTCGGGACAAGCATACGTCTGAACTTGTGGCGGGGCGAAATTCTGAGTTAAAACAGGTGCTTGAATAACGGCTTAAAGGTACCTACGACCGTCAGCAATTAATTAATGAAGGGCTCGAACAGCCGCCGTCTCTGCCTCGCTTGTGTATGTAGATTACTGAGAAGTGTTATCGATCTATTCGTGTAACTAGATTCTTTAGGGAACACCATTGTTGAGATCACCCGTTGGTAATACGAAAAAAAGATTTTTACCTCTGGCTTTACTTAAATCCGTTCTCTACGAAAACAAGATATTAAACTGTTTTTACAAAAAGACTACATTAAAAAACTAATATATATAAAACAGAAGAAAACCTGGGTATAAAATACAAATAACACTTGATAGAATCGCATCTCACGTGTAAAAGTGAAATACTCCACAGTACAGTCACGTGTTGATATAGTAAACTGTGATTGGTTGTTATGCAAGCAGTCAGAAAGTGCAACAGCTGCAGAAGAACTGTACAAGTATAGACAGTGACGTCAATGTTGTGTGGTGACTTTGGCTCCTGAAAAGGAGATATCACATTACAAGTGTATAGAAATAAAAGTCTTAGCTGGTGAAGGGTAGTCCATGCGGTGGATGGCAGCCCGACTTCATGTTTTAGAAGGATCTGTAAGACGAGAAGCATACGCCAAACTGGTACAGTGGACAATAGGCGAGCTCGAGGAAGGAAGTCCGAACTCTCCAAAAGTGATGTTAAGTACCCCAGTACGTTATAGAAGACGACCAGCTAGTAAAGATCTCGCGAATGATCGAACTTTTAGTACATGTGTTAACGTTTCTTCAGGAACAGTGAAGTACACATTAGCGAGATGTGGTCTCATTTGATGTACAGCTTTCCAAAAACCTATCCAAGGGAAGACAACCAAAAGCAAGGTTGGAATGAGCAACAGAAATGGAACAGTAAGACGATCAAGCCTGCAAGAAGGTGCTCTCTTTAAGATGAATCTAAATTTGAATTTGGCAATAACCATTAGCAATTTGTTTGAAGATTGACCGGGAGGTGGTATAGCAGTCGGTGTACAACAGCTACAGTGAGGAATATAGGTGGATCATTACAATTCTGGCTGGGACGGCATATCAGCAAAAAACATCAGAGATCTGCATAAAATCGAAGGATTACTGACTGTCAACAGGTACAGGAAAATTTCCATCCATCGTGCCATTCTACCAGGAAGACATCTCATTCAGTGGGGTTCATCTTCTGACATTGACGTCAAGCGTACAGCCAATGTAGTGAAAACTTTCTGGAACGTGAAGAAACTGATGGGACACTCGCAAAGACTTCTTGGCCTGCACAAAGTCCTGATACGAACAAATCATTAAAGCTATACAGGATTATATGGCTACTGAGAAAGTCAGACAGCAATCAAACATCTTGGATGAACTATGGAAAGAGCTACAAGATATTTAAAACAACATCCCAAGTCATAAACTGATAGAGAACAAGGTGTCATGCTCCATATAAAGAAAGGACTCACATACCAAATACTGCTGTACTGTTCAACTATTCGTTTTCTTTTGCATAAATTCTGATAATGCATTGTGTTGAACTACATTCATAATTTATTTGAAATTACTCATTATATGTGCATCTTATATGTTTGTTTTCATAATTATTTGCAATACATATACAAAAACCAAGGTGTCTGCGATGTAAGAAGAATGCCTTGATTTTCTAACCGTGTGGTGTTATACCATGAGGTGGTTACTTTTTGGAAAGTAAAAAGTATTTACTAAAAGATCACGTGCGTGAAGATTTACATGCTAGCGGGTTTAAATGGGAAACACCGTTTAGGTTTTTAATAAGGAATCTGCTGATTGTTCTGATACTACGTAACGCCCTATCGTACCACGCGCAGGTTTCAGTGATGGGAAATTTAGTTTCACCGAAATATGGTTGTTCATTCATCCTTAACCATAGAAACGGCCACGTCAAGAATTCAAATAAGATCTCCACGTGCATTGTGAAGAAATGGCCAGTTCTGTTTTACTGCTACGTCATTCATCAAAAACTAACTATCAGTAGGTGTGTCCAGCTTGTTAATTCTAAGTGGTACTTCGAAATTTTCGGGAGCAGGGTAAGAGTTGATTTCTTGATATTGATCGCATTTCTTCTGCTTGAAGTTCGATCTAAAACTAAACAGGGTGAGGGCAGAACCCCAACAGGCCAGAGGCACTAGCACCATTAATAAATCAAAAAAACTTATTGGAAACATCCGAGCTGCTACCACATGTAGAAAGTTTTACTGTTTTTTTTTCTTTCCCATGTTCCATCGGAAGCGGTAGCGATGGGAATACACGAGAATAAAATATCGTGTGTCCATCGACCGCCCTGATTATCAGCTCGGTGGGGGGGGGGTAGGTTGTCATTAGTTACAAGAGAATATTTATTTGTTATTTTGAGCGGGATAAATCATCAGCGCACGTATTTTTTTTTAAAAAAAAGTCCTTTGTCGCCTTTTATAATCTCTCTCTCTCTCTGTGTGTGCACTGACGTCACATCCCTTTGCATACTGACGTCATATCTCTCTCTTTGTGTGTGTACTGACATCATATCTCTCTCTGTGTACACTGACGTCATATCCCTCTGCGTACTGATGTCATATTTCTCTCCCTGTGTACTGACGTCATATATCTCTCTTTGTGTGTGCACTGACGTCATATCTCTCTCTGTGTACACTGACGTCATATCCCTCTGCGTACTGATGTCATATTTCTATCCCTGTGTACTGACGTCATATATCTCTCTTTGTGTGTGCACAGACGTCATATCTCTCTGTGTACACTGACGTCTTATCCCCCTGTGTAGTGACGTCATATATCTCTCCCTGTGTAGTGACGTCATATATCTCTCTTTGTGTGTGCACTGACGTCATATCTCTCTGTGCACTGACGGCATATTTCTCTCCATGTACTGACGTCATCTCCCTCTCTCCGTTTACTGATGTCATATCTCTCTCTCTCTCTCTCTATTTTTTCTTCCAGGTTTTGCATCCCTGTACGACGAGCGAAATGTGTCTGCACGGAATCTCTAGGGCAGTCTCTCTCTCTCTCTCCGCCTGCTGTAATGTTCAGAAAACGCTGCCAAATCGCCAGCTAACCCGCCAATTAAGCAGGAATAGGCGGGCACGTTATTTACCTTAATAGAATTAACCCAGATTTCTTGACGGCGCGAGGGAGATGTCTAATTACGATGTAGTGGGCGGACGACCAAGCGCTGATTTTGGGTACCACTATGGTAACCTGAGAATCATGCGCCAACCCAATTTGCAGCCTCAACCCTTCGTTATACAGAAGCTGTTTGTTTTTTTTTTAATTATTCTTTTATGTCATTAGTAAGGAAATAATTGCGAAAGTTGCCAGACAAGACCCCATTGGTCACGAGTTTCGTCTAATTTAATCCGCTTACAATTACAGATAATTTTCAAAGACAGAAGCTCCTGTCGCAGGGAACTGGAGGAAACTGTCAAAGAGCTTTTGGAGTCAATTACCTTTTCACTCATGGTCAATAAAAGTTCCGAACCTACGTTACTGGTGTCTAGACGGAAGCTGCTGTCACCGGAACGGGACGACGGATAGAAAAACACCAAAGAAATCTGAAAAGGGATTGTCCTATATCTGGTTTATTGGTGGGAAATAAATAGCGTGGGTATCCGTTGTATGCAAAACTAGATAGCCCTATTTAAATTCTTTGATAGTCGCGCCACATATTGAGAGTTTTCCAAATTTGGACGCCTTGACAGTCATATCTCATCTGTCATTTTGTAAATCAGTGCGCTTCAGCATTGCCATAACTGTTCTGTGTTTTAGAGTTCGTAAATAGCTTTGGACACAATTTCCGCTCACATGATTAGTGTAAACCTTCCTACACAAAAAACTCCTCTTCTTTACTTCCCCACCGCAGGCACACACACACACACACACACACACACACACACACACACACACACACACACACACACACACATATATTCAGATATGTGCACCTAAAAGAGAAAAGAACAGACTCAGACTTAAATGGAAGAATCAAAAACAAATTTCGTAACAGTATAGTAAACATATTAAAAGCATTAAAACAGTTTGTTGATATTCTTATGAAGCTAAAACATAGAGTTATGTCCCCTGTATAGAGTACATCTCGCGCTATAAAATTCTTTCAGAAATTATCCTACTCTATATCGCTACGTAGATATCTCCACGTTTCTGTCACAACTCCGGAAGTCTTCTAGTTGTAACGTTTCGTTATGAAAAAGATTCCGCCGAACCTTCAGTCGGAATTCAAAGAGGTGCCTCGTTTATATTGAACAGTCTGTAGTTTCTGTTGTTGGGCTGGTACTGTAAACGTCGCGCGCTCGTTGTTTGGAATCTGACTGGATTCTTGGAAGAATCGCGTCCGCAGGCCAGAAAAATGGATACATTTTACTCGAAAACTTACTCTTGGACGGAATCAGTCAGAATGGCATTGGTCCCGCTCACATTTGATTTGGTCGTTTGTTCTGTCTCCCATCAGTAACCAGTCTTGTTTTCAGTATCTGTTGTTGCATAAATTCCAATTTAGCTCCTAACCAAACCAGGCCATTTTTTCTCCGCCGCCGTCAAATAGCCGGGTATTTTCAATAGGAATTGGGAGGGGACAAGCGTGTCTACCCCAATGGGCCTCCACGGCACAGTTGACGCCCCCTAGAGATTCCTTATGATTCTTCAAAGAACTGGTAAATTATTCTTGGGGGAAAGAGGGTGAGGCAAACATTACTTACTCTTGGAAGACTTATAAATGTACAGAACTCGGGTACCATTACGAGTTAATGAGAAAAATAATGTTTTTGCAACCAATCAGTTCTGCTCAATAGTCTTTAGATTGAAAATACGATCAAGTCAGTGCCTGTAGATACCGACAAAACATCGTTCCGACTGTGCAGGTTTATGGCATTAACTTTTGAAAGGAAGGATACGAAATTTTATATATTTACAATAACTAGATGGCGTTTAATGTAAGCGGATCAGTTTGAACGTAGAGCAGCCAAAGTTGTTTTCTTTGCCAGAAGAGCGCCCAAGTTCAGAGTTCGGTAACAGCTCCTACTGATTCCACTTTGTTGACATAGATTCCCCTCTTTCGGATCTGACGACGACCGTTAGACGCTGAGGCGGGCAGACTGGCACTTTTCATACCGAACTGCACTGGTTTCCGCCCATCTCGCTCATGGAAACAAATTGACATGTTATGGCGATAAACCTCTATGAAGCTGCCAAAAGTTCTTCAAGGTAAATTAAATAAATTAAATATTAGACAATTCTATGATATCAAGATTCGAGCTATAAATGTACTCATGAAAATAATGTTTAGGGTTGATGCACGTGTTTTAAAAAATGCATTTTTCTATAGTTGATATTAAGTTGAATAGCGAATAGCCAATTATTAATTTATTTTTAAATTGTCAACTACAAAAGCTAAACTCCTACATTAACCAGCCCTTGGAGTTTACTATACTTTGCAACTATTTTATTCACCTGCTCATTTATTTTTTACGTTTCGTGAATAGCCAAAGCTCCGCACCTTTGCTTACCATTCTTTCTTCTGTCACTGATACTTCTCAAAGAGTTTTCTAAACACTTTTTCTGGTCATTGCCTTCAGAATGCTTGAAACTTCTGTCTCACATTCAGTCAAACTCCAGGGAGATTTTTAAAAATAATAATAAACCAAGATTTTGGCAAACAGGAATTAAAAAAAACGAAAATCGTTATAAAGGTTCCGATAATCTTCAATCCTGTAAGTCCTTAGCGGTCCTTTTCTATGCCACAACGTTCAACGTCAACCTTATGCCAGCGACCGAATTCCATACTTAAAACGATGGTTGAAACGTTTCTCATGTTACGAAACACATCTAGCACTCGTTCGTTAATTGACGCGGTAGCGGAAAAACCAATCTTGAAGTTATGCAGCTTTAATAGAATTAACTGTAAATGAACATTTTAACAAAGAACTTTTGACAGACGTTTAACAGAACTTAAAGATCACTTACGTTCATTGTGAGCACAGTTATTATAATATTATTATAAGCAGCATGACGTCAAGTACACTGACGCTCATAATTATGAACTATACAAATAAATTTCCGATACATTATTAATTTATTAGTGTATACAATTACATGTAGATTGTAATATAACAGTTACGAAACATTTTTGACAAAACGCGTTGGAACTTTAATTACACATGATATCTTTCCATGAATTTTCTTTTTTTTTTTCATTTTCATTGGTGAGTTCACAAATGTGGCTGTCACTGTGCGCCCTTAACATTCTATTTCTTTAAAGAAAAATTTGGGAATAAAATCTTATTTAATTTGTTTATTTTAAGCTTACAAGAACAAACCTCTAGGCGTGTTAGCTAAATCTTACTGCCATTTCAAAAATACGCGCATATCATATTTTTTTCTTTATAAATTCAAATAAACTACCTTTATTATTTTGTCCAGTTTTCAGTAATTTTTAATTGTTTGCATTCAGTATACTTTCACTATGCAAATTCCCCCCCACTTTTAATATACTATGGGATACCCAGTCTGGTTGCTGTAAAAGTAAGTTGTTACAGATCCAGTTTTTCCTAATTAACGTATGGATGAGCTATAATCGACGTCATTCGCTTTGACCTTTAGCATATGACGTCGATTATATCTAATCTATGCGTTAATTAGGAATTAATGGAGCTGTGACAAATTATCCCTACAGAAACTAGTCCAAGCCTCCAATTTATCTTTATTGCCTTTGACATGCTAGATTTTCTTTTATTTGTTTCTAATATGCTATTCAGTATATTACTTCTAATTTACTGCGGTGTTCGTTTTGCCTCTGATAAACTATATTAACTTCTAGCACTTGATCACTGGACACGTATTCTATTTGTTTCGAACATTTTTTTTTTTTATGTATGCATATTTAAAAAAGTTTTCTAGGGCCGATATTTCCTCAAAGAATCGATGTCTCTTTCTAATATTTGACATGTCTACAAAAAGTGTCTCGAAGCCGGTAAAATTAAATTTTATTAATATAATTCTGTGTCAGTTTGCTTTAATAATTTATAATGAACTGGGTTCAAGGTGATAAATAAAACAACAAACAGGTAGTTATCAGATCCGTTGTCTTTGCGTAAGAAATCTAGAATGTCTACTTACAGATCTTCAGCTGGGTTGACGCGTATTTGCCTATGATCGATGGGAAATTGTTACATATGATTCTAAGCCAGTATAGCATAATCAGTTTAATTAACTATATTGTTTAACCCAATTTCCATGTTGTTATATGAAATCGTCAAGCGTCAAGGCGATTGAAAATAATTATCATGAAGCTAACACTTTTAGCAAATGCTTTACTAAGATGACAGGTTACGTTAAAAGCGGTCTTAGCGTCAGAGAATATTTAAACGGTCACGTGTTTTAGCACATCAGTAATATTTTAACACTTAAATGTGTGAGAGGACAGATGTAGTAGACAATCTAATTGAACAGACCTGAACCAAACTATCAGGTGGTCAAGCAAGCATCCAGCAGTAACCAAGCGCATTTCCAAAGATTCCTGATGTGGTGTCTGTGTTCTGCGATTTTCAGATGAGGTAAGTGAGAGAATGACTGGACATTCAGGTCGATGTCAGAAGTTTCATGAAGGACAAGCGAGACTCAGAAAAATATGTATTCTCTCCAACTCTCCGTCATGTGTTCGATTTTACGAAGTGTCTCTGTTCCACGTGATGTCACTTACTGAAACCACGCGGGATGTGAGATGTCTACGACGGTCGAAGAACAAAGATGAATTTCCAAGAGCCAAAGGTGATGAGTTACGTTGGTAACAGCTGGATCCTATAACAAACTGTTTTATTCCGGGTATATAACGGGTGTCATGGCTGATGCAAAGCTGCGCGACCGTCTGGGCACGTAGAGGCGGAAATAGCTTCGCAAGAGTCTGACAACTAAGACATTCTGCCGTTTTACAAAGAACCGATAACGAAGTAAGTCACCTGACCTGCCAGCTGGCCGACAGTGAGAAGTCGGTATAGACATGTGAATGTGTTGGAACATAGTCCACACTTTAAGATGTTTTCATCGAAAACGTGCAAATGTAAACTGACGATGCATTTTACGAACCTTTGTCGTGTGAACTCTGAGTGATCGGCCATACATTGACGTACACATGGGCCGTCCCTTATCGGTGCATATCTGTAATAAGACTGTGTTTTCACTCTCATTCTCTCGTATTGAATGCTGTGCACCAGGAATAGATAAGGGAAGTGCAGGTCCAACGTGAATCTCCCTAAGTTACGCGACAAAAGTTGTTCTTTGATTTTTATTACTTTCGTATTTCTTCCTTCCAGCATTCTACCTCACCTGTTCCCTAGGTAACAAGAACAAACTAAATCAAGAGGTGTACAAGATATACCTTTCTTCTAGACACAGGGTGACTTTCAAACGTTAAACCCTTCATTGCACGAACTATTGCGGAAAGTGGCCTGAAACTGAACCGGACTTTGTGATGATTCCAAGAGGTTTCCGCTAAGCGGAAATGTCGGCGTCAACGTGCTGTGTGTGTGTGTGTGTGTGTGTCTGTCCTGTTCCAGAGTAAAACGAGAAAGTGCTTGTTTCGGATTTGCGCAAGATTATCCTCCAAAGAGCTCTCTCTCTCTCTCTCTCTCTCTCTCTCTCTCTCTCTCTCTCTCTCTCTCTCTCCAAGCTTGACGGTCATCCATCGGCTACAGAGTTGTCGCAAGCCAGTACGCCAAACATCTACATCGCTGCTGTAGTCATCATGGTGATCAGGGTTAACAACAGAATATTACTGTATCATTGGCGGTCTCTATTGGCTGCTAACTATTACAATCTACAACGGATGGGTCTCTGGTCGTGTCGCCTGAGTATAGGCACATGCCGGCTGTTAATGAAAACCTGTGCCCTGACTCACCTTGTTGTTTTACGCTATAACTTGATATTTCTCCAAGAATTTCAAGACATCTGGAAATAGACCCCCTCTCTCTATTTCTTTATCCTACAGTTAATTTCTTAAACATTTCTTTTTCCACATTCCAAGATTTCCATATTTATATATATAACAACAAGTTTCAGACGGAAAATTACTTTAAAATTAGGATTTCGGCATGTACTCCTAAACCACTGGTATTTAGCATAGTGACGGAGTTCTAGGAAATACAAAGTATAATTTATCAAACGTAACTTAATTTGTTTTATATTTTTGAGAATCAAAACAGCCTACTTTCAACGTGTCACTAAATATCTTAAGGCTAATGAAATTATAGTAAATAAAAATGAAATATTTGGGGATCATAACTTTTAAAAATATGTGAGAAACTAATTTCTAATGTAATTCGACTAGATTTTAACGATAAACTTCCACTGAATTATTAAACTGAGTAAGCTTATTACAGTAGAATTGATAATAGTAACGATAACTCTAGAGAAATGGGGAGGTAACTCTTGTATTTTTAACCAAGAACTACAAAACCACGGTGCTTTAGGAAACCTTTCTGTTCTGATATCCTATGCTTTATATATATATATATATTATAATTTCACTTGGGTGATGTAGGAGTGGAGAGAAAAAATGTTAATACCTCTCAAAGATTAAATTAAATTAATGTTTTGATAAAAGAACTTAATTTACTCCATAACCACAAACAATTTTTGTAATATAAATATCAATGATTTCAGCAAAATTTAAATAAAATGAATCAAGATTTTTTTAAACAATACTACAGTTGACGCTTTCAACCGAGAATACCATAATCAACTTTATATACGTCACAGTTGTGCAAAATTGTTTGTTGTATGCCGTTCCTACTTGTCAATGGTTTCAAAAGAAGAACTATAAAAAAGAACCACAAGACGTTTTCCAAAGTATCAGTATAAACATATTTAATTATTTATTGTATGAAGTTGAGAAGTCATTATTAATTATCGCAGTTAAACCAAAATAAAACTTGCAATTTTCTCATCTCCAAAATAAAGTAAACTTTGGCCACACATTGAACGTATACAGAAGTGTTCTTTATTCCTTTCCTCATGAACACCTGACTTGACTTCGAGGTCTTGAAGATATCTCACAAAGGTGAGCTAGAATGGAGGGATGTGAAGCATCAGCTTTGGTGACCAAGCACGTTACCTAGGTACATTTAAGGGGACCTCATTAAAGAGGGTTTGGCATCTGCACTATCTTTAGATATCGTTTTTGTTTGTGTTTATTTGTTATGTGGAGCACAGGCTGCAGGGGACGATACTTTATGCGGTCAGAGGATGAAAAAGTCTTAGAAGTAGTCGCAGGAAGCTTTTAATAATGGAACAACGGAGAAAGAAATGGGCAGCGAAACGTGGAAAATACTTTCTTTACTTGCTTTGAGTTCAGCCGGACTTCAGCCATGGGGGAATCACAGGTGGAATCAAATGGCTGTCCTAAAAAAAAACACGACAGCAAACAATAGATTTTCAACCGATTATTTTTTTTTTATAAATTTCCCTTTTCAAAAACTTCCATAAAACTACTTGAGGGTGTAAATGGAATCGTTATTATCTGATGGGCAACTGTATCATTTACGGAGACATTCGAATAATACATTCATTTTCTAAATGTATAACTTTGAAGTTTTACAAGATGTTTGATCAAACCCGAATGAAGCCATTTATTTTAAAGCTGTACTCAAGCTTTGATTAAATCGAAATTAGGGCATTTCTTAAAGTGCATTTGAACTACCTACCTTACGGTTAATGAGATGAAAATTAAGCGTAAAAATAATAATACATTTTTTTTCTTAAGGAGTAACTAAGCGAAAATGATTCTTTATTCACGGAACGTGTGCAATCACAAGGCTTCGGCGCAGTCACGTGTCTAGACCAGGGGTAATCTATGTGACTTACGTGTTTTATTCAGAAAGTAATAATTAATAAATTTAACGGTGACTCAACTCACGAAATAAGTATTAATGTTTCAGTACAGCCCAGAAAAGCTTTTAGTTATATAATCCACGCCTTTTCTAAAGAAGAAGGAAGAAGAATGTCTGAGGTAGGTAATCACGGACGACCATGATTATGATATTTTATTTTTAATTTTCAAATAAAATAAAAAATCTTTTGGTAGGATTCCTTTTTTCTCTGTCAGAAAGAGAGGTGAAACTGTTAGTAGCGGTTGTTGTGGGGGAAAAACAAAAGTAAAGGACAGTAGGCGATCGAAGCTTAATGGCGACGAAGTGTGACGACAAGGAACACTTGCGTTTGTAGAGCCTCGCAGCCGGCAGGAAGTTGGTCGCCAGATGATGATCGCAGGAAGCACTGGGTGGCGCTGGTGTGCCTCCAGCGACGGTGGGGGGGGCGCCTTCGCTAAAACCCCCGCCTGAATTACTTAATAGATCGGCGCTTCCTGCTGATTACGGCGCGGCTCGCGTTTGTTCTCGAAGCGCACACACGACAGCAGAATGTCGCCTCTCTGAACTCGGCGTGATTGATCGCATCGGCACGGGATCTCACGTGCTGACTCGAATCCGGCGGGGGGGGAGCAGGGGAGGAGAGGGACGTGGAAATCATCTCCGCTACAGATAGTGTGCATGTGCGGGTCCGCGCGCGCGTTCTGATTTTGCACGTGCGTATTGTAATCAAGATCGGAGAAGAGCCACAAAGCTGCCCTCCCCCCCCCCGTCCAGAGATCCTTTATACCGACAACGGGGTCGCCGTTTAGTCGTTTCACTGGCAGTAAGGGCCTTCGTAACGGGCCACCAGATACGAAAGGTAGTAAATAAACGCCATTTAAATTTCACGCGAGACACGCACGGTCTTCTAGTTCTTCGTGGCAGTTAATTGGAGTTGTCCCCCCTCCCTACTACAATATTCTGGTGAGAGGGGTCGGGAGGTTGCTGACTGCGAGCCAGTCCCCACCGGTTAGGGGGGGTCTTCTCTCGTTTCCTTCGCTTTTCTGCTGACGAAAACGAGCGAAATCCCTTTTTTGTTAAAAATAGTATTACCCCCCCCCACCATTGAGTAAGACCCTTAATTAGAGATATGCAATGTTTTGTCGGCGGTAGCCTCTGCCCCAAACTGTGCGCCGCTGGTCTGTGACGACCGGGGCGAGCGGAGGGGCAGCCAGCCTGTCGCTGTATGATTATAACATCTCGCAGCGGAAAATCGCCGACCACCGGTTGCCGGCTCACATTTCTCGTTTAGAGATTAAACTATTAGGCGAAATGAATCGTCTCCAACAAACGGCAGCAAATATTCCTCACCGTCGGTTGACGCACTTTCGGAGAAAACAGGTATAACGAGACGTAAAGTCCATTCCTATCCGCAAATGCCACGAGAAGTTATTCTTTACTGGTGAACATCATGAAAAATCTGTCTGTCTTTGTCAGTAGATTCCACCTGAAGCCTTCTGAAGCCGTGGATGCCACTAGGGACCTCGAAAGGCAAATAAGTCGCATTGACCATCGTTTAAAGTTAACTTTTAGCAGGAAGCGTCTGTTTAAAGCAGGATTCTATTAACCGTTACTAGGTAACTGGACGTGATTTGTTGCCCTGCGGTACAGTGATGGTTAATTGCTTTTATAAGTCAAACCGATGGACCTACATCCGAAGATGGAAGAGAGGCGGCCCCCCCAACAAAAGGCCCCGACAGCCCCATGCTTTTCCGTACCAAAATAAATCAAATTTTTTATTAAAAAATCATAAAGTTTAAATTGTATAAACTTAACAATAACAGATTAAGCAGAGAAATAAAGTTTCAAACGGTGCATAGTAAAACAGTTTGAATAAATTTACAAGTAAACTGCTAACGCAATTAGAAAGCACGTGAACTTTACAAGAAGAGATGCGTGTCGGCCATTGGAGTAGAAAACAAACTTCCGAAGGAGTACAGAAATAAGGGGTTAAAGAGTGGACAGGTCCGACCTGGGGTGGAAATGCAAATTATCAGGATATTTCGTATTAAGCGGAATCGTGAAAAACTTTTTTTGCATAATTAAGTAAACCGGGTGTCAGCGGAAGAGATACCGTGTAACAACAACAGCAAAAGTCCATCTTATTTTTTAAAAAGTTGGCAGCGCGGTAGTCCACTGGACTGCTATGTTTGAGGGTGGACGGCCCCTTGTCGCTCTTTCTTCGCCAGCCAGTCGCGTGGGTTTCCTCCAAGCATTTCTGTTTCCTCCCACATCTATAAAGGAAGGGTTTTAGTAAGAACGATCACTATGTCATCCATTCTGCGTAACGGCACGAACTTACCAACTCGTGCGATCCGCATGAGTTGCTCTGAAAGATGCTCTCCTGACGCCTGCCAATCTTATAAGAAACAGGTGACTTTTTCTTTCTCTTAGTGTAGTTTAGAGTTAATAGAAAGCGTTGGTGCGCTGCGAAGTCCTTGGATAGACGTCCCGCAGTGACTTGCTCGAACATCGCATGGTGGCGTAGATGAGATATTTATCTGGGTCGGCTGAGCGGCAGTTGAGGTGCAAGACTGTCAAACGTTATCCGCTGAGTCCGCCACTACAAGTACCTAGAAAATCTCTACTAGAACCATACATTTTCCAATCCATGCACTCGGATGGTAAAGAAAAACAAGATAGACAAAAAAAACCATGCAAACTAGCTGAACACGACCGGGATTTGAACTTGGGCTCTCTACCTTAGTAGTCCATCTGAACCAGCCAAATAATAACATAAAATTAAGTGTTAAAGAAAATGTATCTAGATTTTAGCAAATTTAAGAAACGAAAACAATAAGATAATTTAGCTTAAATAGAGTTGCAGTGTCTACGCATAAAATGGTTGGATTTCTAAGTAAATTAATCTGGTGGAGGATAGATCTGCTAGCATTATCGGCCTTCTAATGTTTTCAGGAACATAGCGTCTGCATTAAAAGTGAAATAACAGATTTATTAGACTGTCATGGTTGAGGCTCTGAGTTCGAATCCAGGTTGAGACCGGCTTGATTTGCCGTACCTCCCCTGGTATGGTTTCCTCTCACATCTAAAAAAAAAATAACGATTTCTAGGTACACATGGTGAAAATTCCACGGGTAACTTTCGACTGTGTTTTTGTTATCCCGGGTACCGCTCAAGAGCGCCCAACCATACCTCGATAACTACTTGCTTGGCCACCAGGGCTAATACTGCGCACCTTCTGTACTTCTAGTTCCCTGCCGTGAAAAAGTTCTCATTCGGAACAGGGTTAAAACACGTGGTTAAATATTGGCTTAAAACCTGAAATGAAACCAATCAATCGATAGAAAAAATTAATTGCTTAAGCAGCACAAAAGAGGGGGAGATTAAGGAATTGAACTGGCTTTCAAGTAAATTCAGCTGGGATCGAGTTATTCTAGAAACAAACTTATTTCGAGGCACCATCAAAATGACAGATATTACCGTAAAGTGGTTAAGTGTTGTGAAAAGAGACTTTAAAAGACAAGCGGATCTGGTCAGAACATAACCGCTGGAGTATAGACAAATGAACCCCGGCGCGCACCTGCTACAATAATATAACAATAATTAGAATAATAAATTAGTAAAGCGATCAGCAGCAGATATACCAGCGTGGCTGGAACAGGAATAGATCTAAGAATACATAATTTATTCTGAAGGTTTTGGATTTAATGTTGCAAAAGCAAAAGTTTTTCTAAGCTAATTAAGATTTAATTCTGTGCGGTATCGGAACCAGTCAGAGAGAGAGAGGGGGGGTTAGAAAACCGACGAACAAAGACTTTCTCGTTTAAACAGGTAGAGCTGCCGCCTGAAAACAAAACAAAGAAAAAAGAGAACTAGTAAGTTTCTGAAGAAACAAACGTGGCCCTTCAATTAGCATACTAACGTAAAGTGGGGCGGGCAGAGGGAGAGAGAGAGAGAGAGAGGGGAATGTTACCGTAGACAAGAGTTTACATCATTCTGGCTCAATCGCAACAAAAAAAAAAAGTTTTTTAAAAATTGCCACTAGTTACCTGGCGGAAATTAGACGGGACAGAGAAACCTTGACAAAGGTGATCTGTAATCGACCCGAAGATCGATGAGAGCTGCTTGACAAAATGAAAAGTTGGTATCTACCTGTTGAAATGCGCGTGTACGTGTGATACGGGTCGAACCTCTTGTCAGCTGGACAGGTGTATTTAGGACACGGAACCAGAGGTCGAGACGAAAGAGAGAAGGCGGCGGCGGAAAGGTAGCATTTATGCGAGGGGTCTGCCTTTACGGCTAGCGGATGGCTTTTCTAATTAAAAGGGACCTTTACGTATCCGATCCCCCCCTTTCATCTGCGCGGCCTCGCCCGCCAGGCCCTTTCAGCAGATCTTGTAATCTCTCAGGAGTAAGACGTCATAAAACCATAATAACGGTAGCGAGAACTCGCGGACATAAATCCTCGGGAGAGGGGGGGGGCGATGTGTCTGCCCGAAAATGAAGCTGTATGAAAAGCTGGCCAGCTCGTTAGAAGGCAGGCGACGCGTGATTGTCGCTCTACCCAGGCAGGTATACGAACAATTTCGGGGTATTTCCCCCCCCCCCTCTCGGGCGAGTTCCGTGTCGGCCGCATTATCTCGACTAGACGGCTCGTGATATACAGGGAGAAGTAATCCGGCCCTTTAAGTGCGTAAGGTGAATCTTGTATACCGTATAAATGTCATCCTTTGTGGGGGGGAGAAAGGACGTAGAGGAAATAATGATAGACGAACGGTGCGAACAACTGATAGCCTGTCGATAAGGGCGGCGATGTCTGTCGGAGCTACTCCAGAGACTTATACCTTTATCGGCTCTTGTTTAGCGATAATTGGCAGTCGCAGACAGTCAAAGAAACGCTAAGAATTCCCTCGATCTTTATTTCTTCGAAATCCGGCCGCCTACCACTCCGCAGCGTCTGCGATCTGCTTTATGCCTTAAAAGAAGAATGGTAATAATAAAGTAGAACGGTGATCGGAAGGCAGGAAATATCCGTTGCCGAAGTCTGGTCCCCGCCGGCTTGTAAATGAAACCAGTTCTTGTCATCGCGCGAAACTCATATGCATCAATAAATATCTGCAGATGTCAGGCGAAGGATGCCTCTAGAACTTACATACTAGATACGGGATTGTTCCCCACTGATGCTAAGCTCGCGATGCTGTTAAAGAAGTTCGCTTTCAACGACTCGTTAAGATCTTTGAAAAAAAGAACTAAGACGAAATTTCCACAAGTTAGCGTCAAGTAAATGTCACGTGAAGGTAATCCCTGATTCCTCCGTTCGAGACAGTAAAGACACGGTGCGTGCAAGGGGTATTTTTCTCTTCTTCATCTCCAACTTCGCCTGCAGCGTCGTGGTCCTTTTGCTCGCCAGATATATTACACAGCTGGTCGTCGTCCGTTAGGACTCTCATGCTGCCGTACCAGTATTCTGCTAACACGCATTTCCCCCGTAAAACTATGGCAGAACATCTGCATTTAGTTCCGCGTGTGTGTGTGTGCAACATTCCGCCCTTTTTTTCCAATCGCTCACAGATCTCGATGATGCAGTAATGTCGCGTGAATGTCTTCGACAAACGGCCGTCCGTCCGGTCCGCTGCTCGCTGGCAATAACCGTGAAGGATGGCATGAAGTCGGAGCGCCAATGCCATCCTCATAAGCGCCAGTGCGAGTTAACTACTAAAACTATTCCGTTACCAGCTGTTTGAGGCAAATAACCGATAAATATTATTCTTTCCTTTCCCTTTTTTTTTGGCTGACGTTTCTAGTCTTTTCTGCTTCTCTGAAACTTTCCCAGAAGAGAAACTAAACAAACGGGGAAGTCTGCCGACCAATCGCCGAGTGGTACAACAACGATACTATAGTGGAAGAGTGAAAACGCCCCATTCATTTAACCTAATAGGGCCATTGTTTCCGCTAAAACAATTAGATTGGAAGGCTCGCGCACAACTGTATATACGGACTCCCCTTCGGCCGGGTTAAGGTCGCCGGTGGCCATGGGCGGCTCGAGTCTGTCTCGAGCACGCGGCACGTTCCAGAAGAGAACCATTCTGATGTATATTACTCCTTACGAGGAGTCTAGAGAGAAAATGGATGTCTCATGGGTGTATTTTGTTTACGTCCTTTGTGGCCCATTGTGTTTTCTGACTTAGAGGTTTTTTTCTTGACTCGTAAGGTGTATGGAGCCTTTGGCGCCGTCCTCCAGGGCGGGGTTCGAGCCGGACCGCGTGACCCTCGCCGTGGTTTTGATGAACCGAGAGGAACCGGACAGAGCGAAAAATCAGATCGCTCATCGAGAGCGCGCGTGGGTGTCACGATTAAATAACCTTTTGTGTCTCACCTGGAATGCTGTCAATGAATACGTGGGTAGAAAGCCTCGTGTGTGTGTGTGTGTGTGTGTGTGTGTGTGTGTGTGTGTGTGGTGTGTGTGTGTGTGCGGGCGGTGGAAAGTAGAAGGCAAGAGTCAAGAATAGGTTGATAAACACGCCACTAGGCGTCGCCGTCGTCGTCATCGTCGTGTGCGCGTTTGAAGATGGAAGCTCCTTTGATGTTTCGCATAGACTCGGTTTTCAATTGTATTAATCGTCCTGGTTCAAAGGTCTGCCTAATTTACTGTGACAAGTAAGCAATTACCTACCTGCCCGTGTTCCAGGTACTCATTACACCTGTTAACCGAAATGAACTTCGGCCGTCGGATTATATATATATATTAAAGAGAAGATTTTATTCAGATATAATCAAAATTCTTTAAAATAAATAAACATCAAACGTTCTGTGAATTAAAAATTGCAGAAAAATGAAGGAATAAAAAAAATTGTAACGACACATTTCATTGGTCAGTAAAACTAACCAACGACGCCGCATTTTATAAATCAGGGTGTCGACAAACAAACGCTTTTAAAGTGTTTCTGGCCTGGAATTTCTTTTAAAGGGTATTAGACGCAACCTTTTCATTATCTATGGGGTTGGATAACCAGGAAGAAGAAATATTTTTTTTAAATCTATGAAGAAACCTTAAAATACTATCGTAGGCTGTCTGCCTCGCTAAATTATTACATGCGCGCGTCTAAAATACTTAATGTATAATCAACTACTGCACAAACGACTGAACACAAATAGGGTGACAACGGATAACTTCTCGAAATCAGTCTTACATCCGTGTAATGTGTATTACGAGAGTGAGTGTCCATCACGTGGTGTTTGCACGTGTACTACATCGCAAGTAAATACGCAAGAGTCGATTGGTGTAAAAGCGGTCATTTAAAAGAATTCATTTAGAAAACGACTTAGTTCCTTTCCTCCGCTTTACCCCGAGTACTGATTCCATTATCTCACCTGTCGCAACAAGGTTTCCATACCTGTGCTGATCGGTGAGTTGAACCAACTTATGAGATGTCTAACAACCCAACAGTCCTCAACTCATCTGCTCGGTACTTTAGTGAAAGGAACTTTCAACACGAACCACCGACGGCAGTCCAAGAACGAAAGTGTGCGACAAAGCATGCTTAGAGCACTCGCACTAAGTTACCTATAAGCAATTTTATTTGCGTTTATTTGAAAACTAGCAGTCGTTCAGCGAATGGCATTCAGATAAAAACGAATGTTTATCCGAAAATAACAGGGGAAAAGGTTTGTCGTGTCCTCATCCTTGGACAGCCCTCGTGGAGTCCTGTTTTACATTTGCTCGACAATCTTAAAATCAAATCACAAAACCAAATTACTAACGAACAGTGTAACCCATTGATGGAAAACTCTTCTACCTGAAGGAGAAATCGAAACACTAGTAGCAGACTCTCCCAGCCACTCGTTGTCCCATCGACTGAAGTATTCTGAAATCGGTTAGAAGTTCAAACGTACCAACGACCTGCCATCTTACCTGCGCAGAGAGGATGGAAGAAGAGAAATCTTCCCTACTGATATACCGATTCTGCAAATACTGAAAAGCTAAAGCTGTACTAACGATGCTTTCCTCGTGGCAACTCATACGGGTAAGTGATTGCCTCCATATAAACAGGCACGGACGGAACCCAGCTCTCTCTCCCATTTCTTGGAAGTAGTATCTGTCTGTTGATTCGGTTTTCCTTTCCACGATGCCTGGTAAAAGAACCCTAACTTTATCAAAACAAAAGCGGTCGGTCGGTGATAGATCAAACGATGGGAACTGTTCGCCTGATTAGTATCGAATCAAGGATAGATCCTCATTGATGGCCTGATCGAATCCGTCGAGGAAAACAGAACAACAGCCTGAACTTTTTTTAGGTTCAAAGAAATTTTATTTAAATTTCGATTAGTAACAAAAATTGATAATTTTTAAAAAAATGAAAACTTATGGTCTTAAAGGATTTTAGCCTGAACTTAGCTAACCTCTGACTAATTTAACACAAATGCATCAATAAATGAATACTTTGAAACGTCTGGGGATCGCCAAGCAACTAAATACATCCGAAACAATCCATAACGTAGAAGACGTTATTAGTCATAATTAATTTTTCTCTTTCACTTCCAAGTTTTTTTTTTTCTGAAGAAAAAAAAGTTATTCTCGCAAATATCGATGTGAGAAAGTTTAATCAAATTTTCTTATACGCATTCGAAAATTTTCAGGCGATAAAACCTATTCACGGACGGCAGTGACATCTGTTAGAATTGCGCTATCCAACGTTCTTCTCCCACAACCGGCTTACCTCTTATTACGCAGGACATATTTAGAATTTTTCAGAACAAAAATTTGTTCCGTGCTCAGATATGCATCGCACAGAGAGACGTCCGGACGGTAAGAATGGCTGTCGAAAACACTGCTATACTGCACACCAGTTTGGGGTCAACTGAGCATCGTAGTCGAATATGTTTATCCGAGCCGTAATTTTGAGGATTTATCATGTGGTCGCCCGCCTGGAGGAAAGCTCAACAAAAACAAACAAGAGTCAAGTTTGAGAAATTCATCACAATCCAGACCAAAAAAAAAACGGTTATTACTTTTTCGAGAATAGTAGAAGCCAAACCTATCTTTGCTTTCAACTTTATATGCAGTAGTACATTCAACCGAGGTACCGATCGTGTCTGTCGATCCCGGCGGAGTTTATTCTGATGTAAAATACGAATCTTGCTGCAACATTAAATATTAAATACCTTTCGAAATCCCATCCGTCATATTAAAGTCTGTACCGATGCCTTCTTTCTCCGGTCAAAACAGGTGAGCAAAGTTAAAGTTAAATAATTTCTGAATAATTGTTTTACTTTGAGTTTTTAATTTAAATCTACTTCCGACCGAATTGTTAAATAGGTCTCAGTTTGAAACAGCGGCGAATCGCGTGCTCTCGGTATACTGTCTGCGGAAATTGGAGGACCATCTCAAAATACCGTGAAAAGTTCTTACATCGAGTCTCGTGGTGAGGCGCGGAATGTAGGCTTTGGAGCACGGGCGGTACTGAAAACGTCTAGGTACAATATTAATTGCTGCCAAAGTTCAAGTCCAAACGTAGACAAATGACATCTTTTATTTCATCCACCTATTACAAATGTCAGCTGTTAAGCATCCACACCAGCTTCCTGATTGTTGCTCTAATTTTATTTCTCATTTTGTTTTCCAATGTACTATCGTTTTTTTTTCCTTTACATTGTATTAAGGAACTCAGCAATGTGACCGCATGAAACAAGCAAACAATTTGAAGCATAGCAAGGATAAAGTCTAGCCTTAATAAAATTACCACACCAGTTAACAAGTTAAAGGAATCAGTATTTTGTTGTTTTTTTTTATCAGCGGCCTTTCCTCGTCAGATAACCGCCCACCTGAACGAACTCGTCCATTGGACTCCTGGTTTAGCAGCAGTGACGAGAATGCGGAGTACTCCGAAGAAAAGCTCTCCCCGGCGGGCTGTCTGGCTAGTCAGCAAGCACCTGCCAATCCAACAAGGTCTGGAACCACAACCAGCCACCCTAGCGTTTAATTGCGCTACACACGGGGGCAAACTCTCTGCCCAGTGGAGGAATGTAACGGAACATTTCTTTAAAGGCCAACGACGAACTGGTTCGCTGTACACACCCCCCCACACACACAACCCCGTACCCAGAGTAGCGGGTTATCCTCGGGAAACTAAAGAACACCTTTGTTTGCCAAAGTCTAAACCTATTGGTAACTTAAATTTCGAAATTTAAAAAAAAATTGTTTTTTTTTTTTTCTAATAAGAAGAAAATGAACAAAGGATGATGAGTCATGTTCCAATTTTTGGCCAATCCACGTACTTGAAAATAACCCCATTTCTTATTCCGAGCCGACTAGCAGTGACTGGCATGCACACCATAGTTGGATACGTGCCAGGACTTGGCTTTTAAAGTATTCTTTAAAGTTATTACCCAGTAACAAATAAGATAAAGGCCCCCCTTTTTTATTTAAAAAAAAAAATTGTTAACGGAAGAATGTTGTCTGGAATGGTGATTATTCTCAATCTCCGCTTTACACGATTTAATAAAGAAAAGCGGGTAAAATCCCGTGGTATAGGTAAGGTACCTTGCCATGTGGACTGCTGGAGTCTAATACAATTATAATTCAGTTTCTCACTACTAACCCTACAATGTACATGGAATTCTGTTGATTAGATCAAATTTAATTACATTAATCAATCAGACTTCGCCAATTATTATTATATATTTTATTCCAAACAAAATCTCTAATATCGCTTGAAGAATTTTCTTTGTGGGAGCCCTTATATATACGAGTCAGCTTACGGCGGGCGGGCGGGATGTTCAAATTCGATAGTTGAGGGCTAGATTTCGAATCCCGATCAGGACCAGTTCGGTCCGGTTTGGCGTACATCTCTAGCATAGTGTTTTTTTTTTTCTCCCTTACTTTTCTTCGCCAGCCACCGGTGAGTTTTCTCCGGGGACGCCGTTCCCCCCCCCATATATAAAACATAAAGCGTTCGAGTCGGACTTTCCGGGTTGTGAAGGTTCCGCAGGTGACTCTCGACCCGATCGCATCTTGAGCACCACCCCAGAGCCTCCCCACGGCCACCCCATCCCATCACACCATGGTAACTTGCTCGCTCGCTGGGGGCCGATACCTCGCAGCTTCCTCACCTATAGGATACATCTCTAGAATTCTCGAAAGTCAGGGGAGGCGTTCGAACTGATGCTTATACAATAATCTATTGAAGGTGACGTACAAGATACAGGAGAGACCGGCGCTAGTGATTTCTAATTAATGGCGTTGCTGGGGCTATAATCGACGTCATATACTTCCGCCTCCGATCCAGAGATCAAGGTATACGACGCTAATTATAGCCCATTTACACTTTTAGTCATAAATTACTGATGCTGTAACAACTGGCCAGATAATCTACCCTACCGTGCATCTTGTTGATGAGTGTATTTGGATTTATTGCAACGTTAGACAATGAATCTCGGCCATTGTCAAAGTTAATTTACTCTAAATTCGAATGCTGTTCTTATCCTAAGAAAATCTGTTAAAACAAAAAACAAAGGGAAAAAACTGTATCTCCAAACACTAAACATGCAACTAAAATTCCAGCTTCTTTTTTTCTTTTCTTTTCCAGATGCAGAAACTGTATTCGTATTCATGACCCTAACCATAACAAAGGAATTCCGGAAATTCTAGCAGGTAAGAAAACTAAGGTCAGCATGCGGGTGTGACGTACTGTAAATAGGCACGTGACTGCTCGTAGATCGGTCGTACCGACGCTGTTTATGGTACCGTCCTAAAATAAGGGACATTTTCCAAGTCTACTTCGCGCTTTCCAATTCCTTCAATACGTTGGTTTACCTGGCACCTGCCCGTAAAAGTCGTAAGTATAAATCTAACGACGATAGAAATGAGAGAGGCGGAATTTATCCCTGCTCTGGAAATACCAGTCCACCTCCCACCCACACGGCCATTCCCACTTTTGCGTTTAACTACTGAGATTCTAACCAGAATTTTGATCCGTGAAACTCCCAGGAACGTGGGTCAAGATCACGGGGAGAGTCGGGATCCCTTTCCCGAACCGTTCGGTGCCTACCCGACTCACGGCCGAGACCGCGAAGAAAACATTTCCAGAAGGATAACATTGGTCCATCTCCCCGGTTATTGAGTCTCTGGAAATGTTTTCAAGAGATACGTGAGCGTATAATAAAACAATTATGTTTTAAAACCAGGCAGACGGACCGTGAGCCGCTCTACAGGCTGTAGTTTCTGTAGCATCGTATTACAATTCTCGAAGACTTCGAAGGGAACTGAGAGATCCTGCGAGGTCACAGAAGGTTCCTTGGCGGGCAGAAGCCTGAGCCACTTCCCGAACCAGCTACAATTATCCGGCTCTGGTCGGTCCGCTGTACCTGTGTTGTTAACCACTACTGCTTCCAGGAAAACATTTTCGTAACAGGTATAGTTATTTATTTCCAGGCTTCGCCTAAGAACTTTTCGGGGCATAAGAGCTGCAATAATCTTCACTTCCAGCACGTGTCGTGTTTTTGTGTTTTTTTTAATTTTAACCCCATCCCCCTCAAAGGTAACATCTAAGTTTCATACCGACAGGTAACTATGCTGAATTACTGGTCGTTTATATAAACAGGCATCAGATTTTGCGGAGACAAAAAGTTTTCTTTTAAAAAATGTATCTCTTTTCTGTTTGTTTTTTAAAATAATTTTGTCTTTTTTAAATTCATGGGGATGTAAATTTGCATAATATTTTGAGGGGGGCCATTCTAGATTGACGTCGAAGGCTAAACTTAAAATGCAGCAACAACAACAAAAAGAAAACTATAATTTATCCAGATGTAGGCCAGGATAATATTAATTAGCTTAAACTGTCATCAATCACAAATGAGTAAAGAATTTCTTTCCTTGTTTAAGAAATTAATTGTGGGTTCAACAACTCTAGTTGGAAAATAAAAGTGCACAATAAAGTCAAGGTAAACTTTTGAACTCGAGGGGAGGAGTACATCCCACAAGTTGGTATTTACTGCATCCACGTTTTCCAGTAACCTTACCTCTACTTTGCCATTTTGCCTTATCATTATTACACTTTCAAATTTTTAAATCTCTTTTATCCCTTATAAATCTTGTTGCCAGTACACCTAACACATCGTCTACTTAAGATTATCCCTTTGGTGTTTCGTCTGTTATTACCTGCTCTAAAACTGAAACCAGTCGCCTTACTGACTCGCATTGGTTTTCCAACAACCAGCTTTCTGCGAAACTATCGACGACACGGTTTTAATGGGGCAGAGCGAGTAGCACAATAGAAAGGTGCGTTAACGTTGACACGTTTGTCTCTCCGAGCAGGTAACTGATTGATGGCCGCTGAAAGGGCGCATTCAGAACGATCAAGTTATTAGTTTCCTAAAAAGACTTTACTTTCGAAAAATTGTTTTTACTAAATCGAGAGAGATAAAAAAAAGTCTCAACAATATTCACTGGTGTGGTTCTGCGAATCTAAAAAGATGCAAAAGTATTACCTGTGAAAAAGAGTTGAAATATGGGTGTTATCATCTCTCTCTCTCTCTCTCTCTCTCTCTCTCTCTTAATCTCTCTATCTCTATCTCCCTTCATCTCTCTCTCTCTCTTCATCTCTATCTCTCTCTCTCTCATCTCTCTCTCTCTTCTCTCTCTCTCTCTCTCTCTCTCTTCATCTCTCACTCTCTCTCTCTCTCCGTCTCTCTCTCTCTCTCCGTCTCCGTCTCTCCCTCTCTCTCTCTTCATCTCTCTCTCTCTCTCCGTCTCTCTCTCTCTCTCTCTCTCTCTCTCTCTCTCTCTCTCTCTCTCTCTCTCTCTCTCTCTCCGTCTCTCTCTCTCTCTCTCTCGCTCTCTCATCTTTCTCCGTCTATCTCTGGTTATTTGCGTCAGGAAGTCGATGAGGCTGTCATATGTACGGAGCGATTCGGCGTGATGGTGGTTACGTGACTCTGCGGTGGGTTTATTCTGGAGATAGGAAATACCCATTCTCACTTCCCCCAGCTCGCAAACCGCCGCGGAAAGTGCGGTGTGCCGCTTAAACCGCGAGAAAGACTACCGATGTATCTCGAAATGTTCTGTAGTCTCGCTGGTGATCGATTGACAGCTTTATAGACCGAGCAACCGTTGAAGAACTAACCAGTGACCAGCAGCATTTTACTCGATATCTCTCAGTTTTGGACATTTCCCGTGTATTGTCGTACTACTTTACCGTACGTAAGTCGTCAGCACGCCTCTTTCCGGCGGAGAACTGACCCCTAACCGCTCGTCACGATGCTTTGCGAAGCAAACTGTAGTTGTATTAAAATTCTCCAGCATTAAACTGTTTATGAAATAAAACAATCGGTTGTCATCAAACAGAAAAAAAGCCAGCAACTTTAGTACAGAAAAAAAATTCTCTGAAGAAAAGCGACAAAAGTTTTTTTTTATTTGTCAAAAAACATTTTTACAAGTTAAAATTATTGAGTCTCTGTTATACACAACTTTTTGTGAAGTTAGAAAATATTTACTAACTTAAGTTTTGTATTTTGAGAAAAAAAACTAAAATAGTGTTAGAGCAGAAACAAAAGAAACTAAATATGTATGTGGCTAATGTACGCACTTCCCTTAATGTGTTGAATAATTGACAAAAAATCTAAAACGATAATCCATAGGTTGCCATAATCTGAAACGATGGTCCATTGGTGCCATAGTATGAAACGATGGTCCATTGGTTGGTGTAGTCTGAAAAGATGTTTCTCCATTGGTTTCCATAATATAAAACGATGGTCCATTGGTGCCATAGTATGAAACGATGGTCTTCCATTTATTTCCATAATATAAAACGATGGTCCATTGGTGCCATAGTATGAAACGATGTTCTTCCATTGGTTTCCATAATATAAAACGATGGTTCATTGGTGCCATAGTCTGAAACGATGGTCTTCCATTTATTTCCATAATATAAAACGATGGTCCATTGGTGCCATAGTATGAAACGATGTTCTTCCATTGGTTTCCATAATATAAAACGATGGTTCATTGGTGCCATAGCATGAAACGATGTTCTTCCATTGGTTTCCATAATATAAAACGATGGTTCATTGGTGCCATAGTATGAAACGATGGTCTTCCATTGGTTTCCATAATATAAAACGATGGTTCATTGGTGCCATAGTCTGAAACGATGGTCTTCCATTTATTTCCATAATATAAAACGATGGTCCATTGGTGCCATAGTATGAAACGATGTTCTTCCATTGGTTTCCATAATATAAAACGATGGTTCATTGGTGCCATAGTCTGAAACGATGGTCTTCCATTGGTTTCCATAATATAAAACGATGGTTCATTGGTGCCATAGTCTGAAACGATGGTCTTCCATTGGTTTCCATAATATAAAACGATGGTTCATTGGTGCCATAGTATGAAACGATGGTCTTCCATTGGTTTCCATAATATAAAACGATGGTTCATTGGTGCCATAGTCTGAAACGATGGTCTTCCATTGGTTTCCATAATATAAAACGATGGTTCATTGGTGCCATAGTATGAAACGATGTTCTTCCATTGGTTTCCATAATATAAAACGATGGTTCATTGGTGCCATAGTATGAAACGATGGTCTTCCATTGGTTTCCATAATATAAAACGATGGTTCATTGGTGCCATAGTATGAAACGATGGTCTTCCATTGGTTTCCATAATATAAAACGATGGTTCATTGGTGCCATAGTATGAAACGATGTTCTTCCATTGGTTTCCATAATATAAAACGATGGTTCATTGGTGCCATAGTCTGAAACGATGGTCTTCCATTGGTTTCCATAATATAAAACGATGGTTCATTGGTGCCATAGTATGAAACGATGGTCTTCCATTGGTTTCCATAATATAAAACGATGGTTCATTGGTGCCATAGTATGAAACGATGGTCTTCCATTGGTTTCCATAATATAAAACGATGGTTCATTGGTGCCATAGTATGAAACGATGTTCTTCCATTGGTTTCCATAATATAAAACGATGGTTCATTGGTGCCATAGTCTGAAACGATGGTCTTCCATTGGTTTCCATAATATAAAACGATGGTTCATTGGTGCCATAGTATGAAACGATGGTCTTCCATTGGTTTCCATAATATAAAACGATGGTTCATTGGTGCCATAGTATGAAACGATGGTCTTCCATTGGTTTCCATAATATAAAACGATGGTTCATTGGTGACATAGTCTGAAACGATGGTCTTCCATTGGTTTCCATAATATAAAACGATGGTTCATTGGTGCCATAGTATGAAACGATGGTCTTCCATTGGTTTCCATAATATAAAACGATGGTTCATTGGTGCCATAGTATGAAACGATGGTCTTCCATTGGTTTCCATAATATAAAACGATGGTTCATTGGTGCCATAGTATGAAACGATGTTCTTCCATTGGTTTCCATAATATAAAACGATGGTTCATTGGTGCCATAGTATGAAACGATGGTCTTCCATTGGTTTCCATAATATAAAACGATGGTTCATTGGTGCCATAGTCTGAAACGATGTTCTTCCATTGGTTTCCATAATATAAAACGATGGTTCATTGGTGCCATAGTATGAAACGATGGTCTTCCATTTATTTCCATAATATAAAACGATGGTCCATTGGTGCCATAGTATGAAACGATGTTCTTCCATTCCATGGGTTTCCATAATATAAAACGATGGTTCATTGGTGCCATAGTCTGAAACGATGGTCTTCCATTGGTTTCCATAATATAAAACGATGGTTCATTGGTGCCATAGTATGAAACGATGGTCTTCCATTGGTTTCCATAATATAAAACGATGGTTCATTGGTGCCATAGTCTGAAACGATGTTCTTCCATTGGTTTCCATAATAAAAACGATGGTTCATTGGTGCCATAGTATGAAACGATGGTCTTCCATTTATTTCCATAATATAAAACGATGGTCCATTGGTGCCATAGTATGAAACGATGGTCTTCCATTGGTTTCCATAATATAAAACGATGGTCCATTGGTGCCATAGTCTGAAACGATGTTCTTCCATTGGTTTCCATAATATAAAACGATGGTTCATTGGTGCCATAGTATGAAACGATGGTCTTCCATTTATTTCCATAATATAAAACGATGGTCCATTGGTGCCATAGTATGAAACGATGTTCTTCCATTGGTTTCCATAATATAAAACGATGGTTCATTGGTGCCATAGTCTGAAACGATGTTCTTCCATTGGTTTCCATAATATAAAACGATGGTTCATTGGTGCCATAGTATGAAACGATGGTCTTCCATTTATTTCCATAATATAAAACGATGGTCCATTGGTGCCATAGTATGAAACGATGTTCTTCCATTGGTTTCCATAATATAAAACGATGGTTCATTGGTGCCATAGTCTGAAACGATGTTCTTCCATTGGTTTCCATAATATAAAACGATGGTTCATTGGTGCCATAGTATGAAACGATGTTCTTCCATTGGTTTCCATAATATAAAACGATGGTTCATTGGTGCCATAGTCTGAAACGATGGTCTTCCATTGGTTTCCATAATATAAAACGATGGTTCATTGGTGCCATAGTATGAAACGATGGTCTTCCATTGGTTTCCATAATATAAAACGATGGTTCATTGGTGCCATAGTATGAAACGATGGTCTTCCATTGGTTTCCATAATATAAAACGATGGTTCATTGGTGCCATAGTCTGAAACGATGGTCTTCCATTGGTTTCCATAATATAAAACGATGGTTCATTGGTGCCATAGTATGAAACGATGGTCTTCCATTGGTTTCCATAATATAAAACGATGGTTCATTGGTGCCATAGTATGAAACGATGGTCTTCCATTGGTTTCCATAATATAAAACGATGGTTCATTGGTGCCATAGTATGAAACGATGGTCTTCCATTGGTTTCCATAATATAAAACGATGGTTCATTGGTGCCATAGTATGAAACGATGTTCTTCCATTGGTTTCCATAATATAAAACGATGGTTCATTGGTGCCATAGTATGAAACGATGGTCTTCCATTGGTTTCCATAATATAAAACGATGGTTCATTGGTGCCATAGTATGAAACGATGGTCTTCCATTGGTTTCCATAATATAAAACGATGGTTCATTGGTGCCATAGTCTGAAACGATGTTCTTCCATTGGTTTCCATAATATAAAACGATGGTCCATTGGTGCCATAGTATGAAACGATGGTCTTCCATTGGTTTCCATAATATAAAACGATGGTTCATTGGTGCCATAGTATGAAACGATGGTCTTCCATTGGTTTCCATAATATAAAACGATGGTTCATTGGTGCCATAGTCTGAAACGATGTTCTTCCATTGGTTTCCATAATATAAAACGATGGTTCATTGGTGCCATAGTATGAAACGATGGTCTTCCATTGGTTTCCATAATATAAAACGATGGTTCATTGGTGCCATAGTATGAAACGATGTTCTTCCATTGGTTTCCATAATATAAAACGATGGTTCATTGGTGCCATAGTATGAAACGATGGTCTTCCATTGGTTTCCATAATATAAAACGATGGTTCATTGGTGCCATAGTATGAAACGATGGTCTTCCATTGGTTTCCATAATATAAAACGATGGTTCATTGGTGCCATAGTCTGAAACGATGTTCTTCCATTGGTTTCCATAATATAAAACGATGGTTCATTGGTGCCATAGTATGAAACGATGGTCTTCCATTGGTTTCCATAATATAAAACGATGGTTCATTGGTGCCATAGTCTGAAACGATGGTCTTCCATTTATTTCCATAATATAAAACGATGGTTCATTGGTGCCATAGTATGAAACGATGGTCTTCCATTGGTTTCCATAATATAAAACGATGGTTCATTGGTGCCATAGTATGAAACGATGGTTCTTCCATTGGTTTCCATAATATAAAACGATGGTTCATTGGTGCCATAGTATGAAACGATGGTCTTCCATTGGTTTCCATAATATAAAACGATGGTCCATTGGTGCCATAGTCTGAAACGATGGTCTTCCATTGGTTTCCATAATATAAAACGATGGTTCATTGGTGCCATAGTATGAAACGATGTTCTTCCATTGGTTTCCATAATATAAAACGATGGTTCATTGGTGCCATAGTATGAAACGATGGTCTTCCATTGGTTTCCATAATATAAAACGATGGTCCATTGGTGCCATAGTATGAAACGATGGTCTTCCATTGGTTTCCATAATATAAAACGATGGTCCATTGGTGCCATAGTCTGAAACGATGGTCTTCCATTTATTTCCATAATATAAAACGATGGTCCATTGGTGCCATAGTATGAAACGATGGTCTTCCATTGGTTTCCATAATATAAAACGATGGTTCATTGGTGCCATAGTCTGAAACGATGGTCTTCCATTTATTTCCATAATATAAAACGATGGTTCATTGGTGCCATAGTATGAAACGATGGTCTTCCATTGGTTTCCATAATATAAAACGATGGTTCATTGGTGCCATAGTATGAAACGATGGTCTTCCATTTATTTCCATAATATAAAACGATGGTTCATTGGTGCCATAGTATGAAACGATGGTCTTCCATTGGTTTCCATAATATAAAACGATGGTTCATTGGTGCCATAGTATGAAACGATGTTCTTCCATTGGTTTCCATAATATAAAACGATGGTTCATTGGTGCCATAGTATGAAACGATGGTCTTCCATTGGTTTCCATAATATAAAACGATGGTCCATTGGTGCCATAGTCTGAAACGATGGTCTTCCATTGGTTTCCATAATATAAAACGATGGTTCATTGGTGCCATAGTATGAAACGATGTTCTTCCATTGGTTTCCATAATATAAAACGATGGTTCATTGGTGCCATAGTATGAAACGATGGTCTTCCATTGGTTTCCATAATATAAAACGATGGTCCATTGGTGCCATAGTATGAAACGATGGTCTTCCATTGGTTCCATAATATAAAACGATGGTCCATTGGTGCCATAGTCTGAAACGATGGTCTTCCATTTATTTCCATAATATAAAACGATGGTCCATTGGTGCCATAGTATGAAACGATGTTCTTCCATTGGTTTCCATAATATAAAACGATGGTTCATTGGTGCCATAGTCTGAAACGATGGTCTTCCATTTATTTCCATAATATAAAACGATGGTCCATTGGTGCCATAGTATGAAACGATGTTCTTCCATTGGTTTCCATAATATAAAACGATGGTTCATTGGTGCCATAGTCTGAAACGATGGTCTTCCATCGGTTTCCATAATATAAAACGATGGTTCATTGGTGCCATAGTCTGAAACGATGGTCTTCCATTGGTTTCCATAATATAAAACGATGGTTCATTGGTGCCATAGTATGAAACGATGGTCTTCCATTTATTTCCATAATATAAAACGATGGTTCATTGGTGCCATAGTATGAAACGATGGTCTTCCATTGGTTTCCATAATATAAAACGATGGTCCATTGGTGCCATAGTCTGAAACGATGGTCTTCCATTTATTTCCATAATATAAAACGATGGTTCATTGGTGCCATAGTATGAAACGATGGTCTTCCATTGGTTTCCATAATATAAAACGATGGTTCATTGGTGCCATAGTATGAAACGATGTTCTTCCATTGGTTTCCATAATATAAAACGATGGTTCATTGGTGCCATAGTATGAAACGATGGTCTTCCATTGGTTTCCATAATATGAAACGATGGTTCATTGGTGCCATAGTCTGAAACGATGGTCTTCCATTGGTTTCCATAATATAAAACGATGGTCCATTGGTGCCATAGTCTGAAACGATGGTCTTCCATTTATTTCCATAATATAAAACGATGGTTCATTGGTGCCATAGTATGAAACGATGGTCTTCCATTGGTTTCCATAATATAAAACGATGGTTCATTGGTGCCATAGTATGAAACGATGTTCTTCCATTGGTTCCATAATATAAAACGATGGTTCATTGGTGCCATAGTATGAAACGATGTTCTTCCATTGGTTTCCATAATATAAAACGATGGTTCATTGGTGCCATAGTATGAAACGATGTTCTTCCATTGGTTTCCATAATATAAAACGATGGTCCATTGGTGCCATAGTCTGAAACGATGGTCTTCCATTTATTTCCATAATATAAAACGATGGTTCATTGGTGCCATAGTATGAAACGATGTTCTTCCATTGGTTTCCATAATATAAAACGATGGTTCATTGGTGCCATAGTCTGAAACGATGGTCTTCCATTTATTTCCATAATATAAAACGATGGTTCATTGGTGCCATAGTATGAAACGATGGTCTTCCATTGGTTTCCATAATATAAAACGATGGTTCATTGGTGCCATAGTATGAAACGATGTTCTTCCATTGGTTTCCATAATATAAAACGATGGTTCATTGGTGCCATAGTATGAAACGATGTTCTTCCATTGGTTTCCATAATATAAAACGATGGTTCATTGGTGCCATAGTCTGAAACGATGGTCTTCCATTTATTTCCATAATATAAAACGATGGTTCATTGGTGCCATAGTATGAAACGATGGTCTTCCATTGGTTTCCATAATATAAAACGATGGTTCATTGGTGCCATAGTCTGAAACGATGGTCTTCCATTGGTTTCCATAATATAAAACGATGGTTCATTGGTGCCATAGTATGAAACGATGTTCTTCCATTGGTTTCCATAATATAAAACGATGGTCCATTGGTGCCATAGTCTGAAACGATGGTCTTCCATTTATTTCCATAATATAAAACGATGGTTCATTGGTGCCATAGTATGAAACGATGTTCTTCCATTGGTTTCCATAATAAAAACGATGGTTCATTGGTGCCATAGTCTGAAACGATGGTCTTCCATTTTTCCATAATATAAAACGATGGTTCATTGGTGCCATAGTATGAAACGATGGTCTTCCATTGGTTTCCATAATATAAAACGATGGTTCATTGGTGCCATAGTATGAAACGATGTTCTTCCATTGGTTTCCATAATATAAAACGATGGTTCATTGGTGCCATAGTATGAAACGATATTCTTCCATTGGTTTCCATAATATAAAACGATGGTTCATTGGTGCCATAGTCTGAAACGATGGTCTTCCATTTATTTCCATAATATAAAACGATGGTTCATTGGTGCCATAGTATGAAACGATGGTCTTCCATTGGTTTCCATAATATAAAACGATGGTTCATTGGTGCCATAGTATGAAACGATGTCTTCCATTGGTTTCCATAATATAAAACGATGGTTCATTGGTGCCATAGTATGAAACGATGTTCTTCCATTGGTTTCCATAATATAAAACGATGGTTCATTGGTGCCATAGTATGAAACGATGGTCTTCCATTGGTTTCCATATATAAAACGATGGTTCATTGGTGCCATAGTATGAAACGATGTTCTTCCATTGGTTTCCATAATATAAAACGATGGTTCATTGGTGCCATAGTATGAAACGATGTTCTTCCATTGGTTTCCATAATATAAAACGATGGTTCATTGGTGCCATAGTATGAAACGATGGTCTTCCATTGGTTTCCATAATATAAAACGATGGTTCATTGGTGCCATAGTATGAAACGATGGTCTTCCATTGGTTTCCATAATATAAAACGATGGTTCATTGGTGCCATAGTCTGAAACGATGGTCTTCCATTTATTTCCATAATATAAAACGATGGTTCATTGGTGCCATAGTATGAAACGATGGTCTTCCATTGGTTTCCATAATATAAAACGATGGTTCATTGGTGCCATAGTATGAAACGATGTTCTTCCATTGGTTTCCATAATATAAAACGATGGTTCATTGGTGCCATAGTATGAAACGATGTTCTTCCATTGGTTCCATAATATAAAACGATGGTTCATTGGTGCCATAGTCTGAAACGATGGTCTTCCATTGGTTTCCATAATATAAAACGATGGTCCATTGGTGCCATAGTATGAAACGATGTTCTTCCATTGGTTTCCATATATAAAACGATGGTTCATTGGTGCCATAGTCTGAAACGATGGTCTTCCATCGGTTTCCATAATATAAAACGATGGTTCATTGGTGCCATAGTCTGAAACGATGGTCTTCCATTGGTTTCCATATATAAAACGATGGTCCATTGGTGCCATAGTCTGAAACGATGGTCTTCCATTTATTTCCATAATATAAAACGATGGTCCATAGGTGCCATAGTATGAAACGAAGGTCAATTGGTGCCATAGTCTGAAACGATGTTCTTCCATTGGTTTCCATAATATAAAACGATGGTCCATTGGTGCCATAGTATGAAACGATGGTCCATTGGTGCCATAGTCTGAAACGATGTTCTTCCATTGGTTTCCATAATATAAAACGATGGTCCATTGGTGCCATAGTATGAAACGATGGTCAATTGGTACCATAGTATAAAACGATGTTCTTCCATTGGTTGCCGTAATATAAAACGATGGTCCATTGGTTGCCATACTTTTGCCTTAGTGTATTGACTAACCTTTCAGCTTTCCGTGCCCCCGTGGCGCGTGTGTACAATCAAAACGTTGGCACGGCGACCTAAAATTATTTTACTATCAATTGACATCATTGCAGTACAAGACAGTCCTTTACAGAACTACACCCTGACAATAGCGACGGGCCATAGATTATCGAAACGTAAACTTCTTTACATAAATTGAAGGGAAATGTCGAATAAATTTCTGTTTTGCGTCAGTGTCGTGTATTACGTACCACGTAAGCGTCCGTACAACACTCATTAAAGTTGATTTAGTGATTTAGTCGTCCACGCACTACCTGTGTTTACTAATATAGACTCAGTGCACGTAGAGTCGGATTAAATATATGATAAAGCAATTAAATTTTTTCCTTATTCTATATCGCTTTGGTAATTACTGATCTTTATGGTCTAAAGTTTGTACTAGAGAGGTTCAACTTAAACCCGGAGATTGGATGGTAATGTCACGATGCTATTTCAGCTGGACCCTGTTTGAGCGCCCCCTAGCGTAACTATAAGCAATTATAAGATATCCATTAGAAAAAGAAAATATGTTCTCCTCTGTATTTTTAGAGCCGCCATCTACGCTCGTCTGTTATTGCACACATACATACATTCGCGTCCTTTTCGATTTCTTGTTCAGAAGACCCTGAGTGCAGACTAATATTCCCCAATACTCAGAACTGTACAAGAATTTCCAAAAGAAGAGAGAAGAATCCGACCCCAAAGGAGATAAATCCGCTGGCGTTCGCGTTTCTCCGCAAGTGGCGAATGTCTCCTGCGTACAGAGGGAGAAGACGAGTGGTGTCGCCCGAAGCCGCGACACAGGCCGTTCCACACGAACTGTGGAGCTCAGCTCTCAGCCGGGACGCGACATCGCAGAGTAGACGGTATTCTTTGTCTTTCTGTCCTCCCCCCTCTCCTTGCAACCTTTTCACTGCCCCGAAGATGATGTCCGAAAAAAAACCCGGAAACGGACGTCGGGGTCCTCGGCGCTCACTCTTGGTCCGAACTCCTCGCAGTTGGCGATAAAGTTTGTCGGGCTAAGGAGGCAGGAAGCCAAAAAAAGAGAGAGAGATATTTAAGGGTACGGCGGCTGGTCCTGGATTTCATGTAAGGAAAACTGCCAGGGTTTGGGATGGGGTGGATAGTTTCATCACTAAAATCAGTGGACTCTCAACGCTGACCGTAAACTACGCGTCGGCCAAGTCAGGAAAGCCGGCGAGAGAGGGCTTTTCTCGGGTCTCAAACCAAATATATATCAGACATGCAAGATAACGGTGTGCGGTTGGTAATATGGGTGATGAAAACCAGGATGCAGTTGATTAAGAGAAAGAATCAGACAGTGACAGTCAGAATGCGTTTGTACATAGATTTTAGAATATTATCGCGTGTATAATTCAATCTAACGTAACCCTATCTCGAATTACACTGCCATATATGCAAAGCCATCAGAACACGTTTGCCCAAGAATCGGCAAACGCTATTTTAAAACCCCATTCACCACGAATCATACGGATACATTTGGATACCCGAATTTTTAAAATAAAACGTTTCCCCACTTATTGGCACAGCGGATAATACGACCTTCATAAGCTTTCCAAAGACCTATTAGTCTCAGCCGAGGAGATCGAGTTAAAGAGTCGATGATCACGGGTATATAAAATACGTTGTGAATCGTTACTAACCCTGATCCCCGATACCAATACATAGCAACTGCTGGAGAAGATTTACTTCCAGAACTTCTTGATGTATCTTAGAAACCGGTGCAACGTTTAGTTTCAAGGCAAACCCTAACACTTTGAAGAAAGGACAAGCGATGCCTATACACTTATAAATTACCCTTATGCAATGCCTTTGTTGTATTAGTTTTTATCAGATCTTTTTCACCCGAGAAACATTTCGACTTGAATGTGTCTCTATTTGCCGTTACGAACACCACAATCGTAATTAGGACTGCTTACTACAAAAGGGTGTTAGGAAAGTGTGTATGTGTGTATGTGTGTATGTGTGTGTGTCTGTGTGTATGTGTGTGTGTGTCTGTGTGTATGTGTGTGTGTCTGTGTGTATGTGCTCGAGTCTTGACACCAGATTCCTCTTGATTCTATTTTGCAATCCTTCATTAAGCAGTTCTGATCTTTAGGTTTATTACCCTGGGCCGAGCCATTGTCTTCCTCTGTCTTTTTTTGTTTTTACTGATCCGCCACAAAGATTCAGAAGACGATTTTACCGAGTATCACATAATATTAAACAGGAAAGAGACTGGTACAAATTCTCTTGGAATAAAAGTCTTTGATTCCCTAATCTGCTCGCAGATTTTATCCCCGCTTCGAGCCTAAATGTCAACCGGTAATTAAAGCAACAAAACAAAAAAATGAAAGAGAACCAAAAATTGGCAGGAAATTACAAGAAGTTCATTATTTTGAGCAACAAATCTCAATTTCAGAGAACTTGACGCGAGTCGATGTTCGCTTTCTACTACATTCTCTCAGCAAGACAGCTATGTTCCCAGCCAGATACCTCTGAGGGAATGGGTAGGAGTCAGCGAACAGTGATGGCTCAACTGCTGTAACTCCGGAAATATCTGCTGATAAAAAATCTCTTTTCTACCCGGATTTTGCTCAGTGTAAAAAAAACCCCCAAAGATTGTTTGCGTTTTTTTTTTTTTATTATAATGAAGGTATTTCTTTGATCTTGAATATCGGACGGAGCAAATGTTATTTAAACACCACGACAATCCATTGACTTGTTAAAAGATTCGTTAACCCTCAGTCTACCGTGTATGTTTGTACCTCTGTTAGAGTTACACTCCAGCCTGGAAGCACTGGTTAGTTAGTATTCGTGTCGAACTGACTGCATACTCAGTCAACAGGTCCTCACTGCAGAACCCACGGGGGTCAGAGCCATATATTGATGGTAAAAGTACTGTGTGTTACGGCCTCAGTGGCTTAATACAGATCTGAAGGCCAGTGAAAGCAAATGCAATTCAGATGGTACACAAAAAGTTAAAGAGAAACATTTTCATAACAATATTCCGACACGACTAGAACGAATCCCTTATCAGCAGTCCAAGTTTTATCAACGATATGTTTTACCTCCAGTGTGCTAATAACAAACTGTTACGACTAAAGTCTGCCAGACAAGGAAATTCATAGAATTCCCATCGTTTTTCGGTAAAAAAAAAGAATGTCAAGTGATCGACCAAACGTGGAGAGCGCAATAACTCTTTATCAGTGGCTACATACAAAGATAATGGACATTTTAAAGATATATTGTTAAACCGGACACCTGTTGAAGTTCACCGAATTCGACAACCGGACGTCACATTCTCTCGTTGATTTCACCACTTCTCTGATTGGCTGGCTGAATGCTTGAGGGGGGCATTATTATCTTCTGCCCTATCGCCTGTATGCTTCGAGACCCACATTCCGGGCAGACAAACACAAGTTGCTTTTTTTTCTTCTTCTTTCTGTAGTCTTCATCAGCCGCTCATCTCCTTAAAGCCGCGGAGGTTTTCCTTTATACCTTCCAACTATACACTTCGTTTCTTGGTCAGGCTGCTTCACTTTTAATTCCAGAGGTGAAGCGATCATTTGAGATGTGGAAGTACAGCAACTTCTTGGTTTTTTTTTCATATTATCGCCACATTTTAAAATCTAACTTTAATATTAGAATTACAATCATATATACTCTCTTTATTTTGAGTAACCGATCTGACATAAAACCGGAAATTTATTTTAAAGGAGCTAAATGCTGTCATATTTATTCTTGCTAATTTCCATACGGGGTAAGCCAAAGCCATTTCTGTTTATGGCTCTTCGTTGCCCTTTTAGGACTGTTATAATTCTAACATTTTTTTACCCCCGATTTTCCTAAAATTGTCGTTTAAAAATTAGAAAAAAAAAAATTGTAAAAACAACAGCAACGACAAAATTCATGTAGTTTCGAAGCATCAGAAATCTCCGGAAATGTATCACCAAATCACCAATGAAGAGCAATAGGAGTACACAGCAGCAGCAGAAACATAAGTAGAGTAAACCTAGCATTTAAGTGTCCATCATTGAAGGTCCGGCCATAGACCGATGTAGTCGAAGTAGTTGTTTGATTATTCGACAGTACAGGGTGTTCCAAAAGTCTTGGGCACATTTAAAGTCCCCATATCTATTTAACTATGAATGGTAGTAAGATAAAAGTTGTGTCATTTTAAAGCTAATTACATTAATTTTTTTGTAAGGCTATTGATTTTTTTTATTTCTTTTCAGATATTAAGATTTTTTTAGATTAAGATTTTTTTAGATATCTTTTCAGATTTTTTAGTTAATGGATAAATTGAGTGAGAAAGAGTCTGGTGACTTCATTTTCCAACAGGATGGAGCGCCACCACACTGGAGCCTCAGGGTTAGACAGTTTCTGAACATAAAACTGCCAGACAGATGGATTGGAAGGTCTGGGCAGAATGATCACGATCTCATGTCCTGGCCACCCAGATCTCCAGATCTCACACCATGCGATTTCTTTTTGTGGGGATTTGTGAAAGGATTGGTATATGTGCCCCCTATTCCCAGAGACGTGGATGAGCTGAAGGCACGAATAACAGAAGCTGTTTCAACCATTGACAATGCAATGCCGGGACGCGTTTGGCAAGAATTGGACTATAGGCTTGATGTGTGTCGTGTGACCAATGGTGCTCACATTGAACATCTTTGAACATTCCATGTAAAAATTGAGATTACAAGCTTTCTGAATTTACCAGATGCGTTTTTATATCCTTAATAGTTTCCGAGATATTCATTGTAAAAATGTGCCCAAGACTTTTGGAACACCTGTACATTACTAAGTAGGGGGTCGGCACGGTTGTCCGGTGGTGCTTTACCAGACCGCTGGGCTGCTTGCTTTAGCGTACCTCTCTGACATGGTTTCTACTTTCTCCGGCGGGCGAGAGGCTGACGTCTGCACTTTACTATCTCACCGCTTGGTTTGGGAAACGGACACCAGAGAGTTTTCTCTGGCGGATGCCTCGTTTGCCGACGACGGCACGCAGTGTCGAATAAGATGCTACAGGGAGTGGGTAAGGGTTAAATTAGCTATCTGCGCAGTTTTGTTTAGAGTGTGATCATCTAATTATACGTGTAAAAGATTAAGTGTCAATTAGCCGTGACTATGGTTTTATGTAGGGGAAAGTCATTGATTAGCTGTAGTCGTAGTTTCATAGGCTGAATGTTTAAGCGACCATTAGTGATTTTTTTCTGAGTATTTTAAGAAGTTGCACATTGTAGTGTTGAAAAGGGGCCTTATTTTAAGCATTTGAGCTAATTAATGAAACTACCCGGAAGGTTGCTAAGCGAGAAATATCCAACCAATTCACCTCTAGTTTGTCGTTTACACTCTATATCAAATTTGTGCAAATTTTAGCAAAGAAAGACAGATGGCAATACAGTACAACCTCACGTATCCGGACCTCACTTATCCGAACAATCGACATGTCCCCCGAACAAAATCTCACGTAACCGAACTTTCACACTTTTTGGTTCGGTTGTCAACGTTCTCTTGTAATTTCTCTTAGATCTTAACCGAACAAAACATGGCCTTTTTTTAAAGTGAACAGTGGGGGGACCATGCCTATATAAGTGATTCATATAGTTTAACGAGGTCTGACTGTATATATAATGTACATCATTAACCTTACAGTATTATGACAAGCAAGACTCGTTGATCATGTGACCAAAATTTCTGCAGCCAGACAAAATGGAGGTTAACAAAGACGCACATGCAAACATTTTCACTCAAATTACATTGAAAATCTACAGCAATTAAGTAATACAGTACTTCACTTTGGGTTAGAAAGGCATTGTTTCGAAACAGTTTACACAAGTGACGATTAACACGCATAGCGTCTATTGTTCGGATAGGGTGTCAATTGGATGTTCGAATTTGACCCTCGGCCTGCTCACAGCAACACCTGCATTCGGTTTTTTCACGTATCCGAACAAATAGCTTGTCTCCGGGCTTGTTCGGATACGTGAGGTTGCACTGTATGAAGTGTTGGCCGGACAGTTATTGCCATCTTGTTAATAGCGAATGTTTTCGTTGTTTGTGATTTCTTGTCCTCTGTCCTCGGTGGTGGTGAAGTTTAAGCTGAAATTTTACACCGGACGTCGTCCTCTGTCCCTGGTAGCACCACTTTAGTTGCAGTTCTAACTATATAATTTTTTTTTTTTTCACGGTAGTAAGCTCTTCCGGTTAGTTTACTGCGTGTATGAATGTGTGCATACTATAGACTGTCACCCATCACGATGATTTGGCTTTAAGACAGGTGTGTGAAGAAATATATAGGGAGTAAACTTGAGATATCGTCGATCTGTTTTGCGGAATCAAGTTTCCCGTTTTGTAAAACGTTCGCACGAGAATCGGGCTGCCCCGACTTGTGTTACCCATAAGCTCGATTTATTCGCTACGTTAAGAAAATCTAGTTGTTTTAGGTGGGCTTTCTGTTTTTGTTTCCTACTGTATCAGTAGGTCCCCCCGCCGCCCTTTTTTTTTTTTTAGAAATTTGGCCATTAATTTAGTGTGAGCATTGGTTCTTTTTCCTCTCGCTATGCATGAGGTAGTATCCATAGTTCGCCCGATAAAGAGTAGAGCTGACACGCATTAGGCCGGATCTTTTGCCCAACCTTTACGATGCTGTAGCAGGGCAGGTCTCCAACTCTAACTTTTGTTTATATATATTTGTATACCTGACTTCGCGGACAGGCAGCACAAATATTACCACTGTTACCTACAGATTGATAGCTCCCACCATAGCAAAACGAGGGAAAAAAAAACATTCTAAACAAAGTATGGTAATGTCCTGCAGACATTAAAATTACCCCCCATATCTCTCTCTCTCTCTCTCTCTCTCTCTCTCTCTCTCTCTCTCTCCTCTCTCTCTCTCTCTCTCCTCTCTCTCTCTCTCTGCAATTAATCAGAACCATTTTGGCTTCATTGTGTAAACTCATTGAACGGAAATTAAAGAAGGCAGGAGAGTGGTAGCCGGGAAGACTCCGTAACTGTTACAGCTTCTCGGCGGGTGACGACTATCAAATTAATATCTGCGCGTAAAGCACGATAGAGGGAGCGCACAATGTCCGTCGTGCCACGAGAGTTCATGGTATACAACACCTGATATTCAAGGTGTGAAGCAGGTACAGCTATGCACTGCCCGATGTAAATACAATCCAGAATCTGTTCTCTAGATATCACCTGACCGAGTCGTTAAACACCGTCTGTTTCATCCGTTGCCATCACGGTTTTTGTTCACCGAGATATTAAAAGAAAATAGTTGCAACGCCCGTCTTAAAACGGATCCATGACTGTATGTTTATTGGAATTCTTGGAATGTTTCCTCCTTGCCTCTTCGCTCCTACAATCGCCTTGCTTCTCGATCGTAAAACGGTCTCCTTTGTCCTTCGAGAGCGCGCGACCAGGCTAATGACGCGGAAGAGGAGGAGGGAAACGGACACGGGTTTTAACGGTCAGCAGCGATAAACCCACTCGCTGACCACTTTCGATTCGTTTTCGGCTCATTCCGGATTATTCCGGATGCGTTAAGCAAATATGCTCGCGTTAGTCGGCAACGGCACGCGGTCGATTGGGGGAAGACACTTACCAGACGTATTGGAAAAAACCCTTTCTGTGTCGGGCAGGACGGCTCGTATTCTTTTTGCGCGGTGGGTGGTGGGGAGAGGGTTAGGGATTTCGCTTTCTGACGAGATCCAAACGGAGGAAAGATGGTTGGTTAATCCCTACGTCTATACGCGTCCTCGACATCCCTGCAGCACCGCATCAAAGAAACAATCAAATATTCCGCACAATTACCCGACATTAATACGCCATTACACATATATTATTTTCAAAGTGCTAAATGACAGCGGGTTAAATCTAATACGCACTTTTACTAGTACACGCCATTAAACGTAGTAACCAATCGATAAATAGCGAGGCAACGAGCGACACGCATAGTACTCCAGTAATACGATAGGTGTCGCTGCTGCCGCCACCACCACAAGCGAGATGACGCATCCGGTTTCCGCCTGCATATTTGTTTGCGCTAACGCAGGCATTTTAAATAATCACGGAAAAAGTGAGAACAAATCACTTCTGTCGACTTAAAAGCACCTGCTACCGTTAGGAGGTTAACAGGCGTCTTTCGGATAGTGGTTTTTGTTTGCTATTTCTTTGACTTATTTTCCAGACCTTTTTTTTTTTTTTTTAGCTGTAGGACTTTGTGCCGGGTTCTCGATGGCGCGCCATTGTACGTAGATGCGTTTCCGGTTCCGCTATGTTTTATATTTCCTCGCGCCTGGCCGTTTTCGCCTCAAGACCCACCGCCGACAAGACCGTCTGATGGAGTGGCGAAAACGGGAGAGAAAAAAAAAAGGGTTAGATCGGTAACTTGGTTGAATAGTAACTCATTAGTATGGTAACTGGACGCCGTGGTAATAAGACAGATCGTTGACGGGTCGGATTGGTAACTGAATAGACCGACGGCGTGGTAAATTGCTAACAGCGGAGATTGACGACAAGATAATTTGCTAACCAGATAAACTAGTAAGTTGGCACGATGACGAGTACGGTTTGGTAACGCGAGAGATTGGTAACAAGATAATCTGATAACGAGCTAGCCTGGCAGCGAGATGGTATGCTAAAAAGGTAAATAGGTAACCGGTATGGTAAGGCAATAGTCGGATAACACGATCGACTCAGTCATGATAATTTTGTAGCAAAAACATATTTGTAACAGGAGACGCCAGAAGAGAGATCGCCTGATTTAAAAAAAAAAAGAAAGAAAGAAAGAAAAAATGGTAGAGACCGGTTGCGGGAAAGTCTAGTAACTAGACAGCCTGGTTATTGGAGGTTCCCTTTATTTTATGAGGTTTTCCGCGAGAATTTCTTGGCGAGTAGTTGAGCAGGAATATAAGATGTATTTATGCTCACAGCAGATTTGTGCTGCTTCGTTATTTATCTAAGAATTTTTAACCAAACAAGAAACGGTACTGACTTATTTGGACCTGGGACACTGGTTTGGGGGAATAAAGGGCTTCAGCGACGGCAACCGTTGGACGAGAAGGTTATGAAACTAGAAGAAACAAGGAACCGCGGTTCGAACTATTTTGCCCGAGGGTCCCGTGCGGCGATCTATCGCTGTGTTCGCTCGGCGACTTCCAACAACCCCTCCACCCCACCGGCGCTAATATGATTACCATCCCGATTGGCTTTACAAACTGAGTTAAGAAGCAGCGATCCAAACAAAAGCCAAGAGACATTTTGGTCAGAACTGGAAAGCGCTTCAGATTTACGAGCCACTGTTATGAACCTCAAATGCACACCACGTCGTGCACATGTGGAGATAAATAGCGAAACTCCTGTTCGTTCTGTCAGGGAACTGTCACTCATGCACACATGTCCGCTTCGTAAAGCTGGCCGTGTGTGCGTCACGAAGAGCGCATGCGCTGACAATAACCGCGGGGAGGGGTGGGCCGGACGTGCCCTGACTCATCCCAGAACGAAAACCTCCCGTCATTTACTCTCGATCCGCCTGACAACCCCCCCCAACCCGGAAAGCAGACGCGAGCGTAATACCTTGTTTGTATTTTTCCTCTCTCTCTCTCTTTTTAAAACTTATGCCGAAGACAGTTCGTAAATAAATATCTTCGTGTTATGGTAAAACTGCTGACGGCGTCAAAGTCGGGGCTATTCTACGGTGATCGCACCTGTCTCGCCGACGATCGGAACTGTCCAGGTCGGTGAATGTAAAATTAGAGAAATTCGCTCTGATCTCGGATGCCCTTGGATGACCCTTAAAAGGGGTGTCGACGCCGATGCTTCCCTCTTCTGAATGATCGCAAACTGCAGCTGTTCGCGTCGATTGCATCTGTTAACGGTCATCTCGCAAAAGCCAACTGCCCACGTTGAGTATCAGACCGGTCCGCGTTAAGTCTGTAGAATACGGTGTCCACCCTGATCGCACCCGCGGTCTGCGCATCGGAGATCTTCTCATTTTATCTTGAGTGTCTACAGTTTAGAGGCAGGTCCACGATAATTACGCTCTCCGCCAGAGGCCCATACGTCTGAACCGTCCAACCCGCTGTTCACTTCTTTTTTCAGGATCTTAGATTGCCATTTAAGGGTATCAGACCGGTCCGCGTTAAGTCTGTAGAATACGGTGTCCACCCTGATCGCACCCGCGGTCTGCGCATCGGAGATCTTCTCATTTTATCTTGAGTGTCTACAGTTTAGAGGCAGGTCCACGATAATTACGCTCTCCGCCAGAGGCCCATACGTCTGAACCGTCCAACCCGCTGTTCACTTCTTTTTTCAGGATCTTAGATTGCCATTTAAGGGTAATTAAATACGTAACGAAAGGTCGAAGAAGAAAAGCAGAGAGGGAATGATGCGAGCTTTCTGCCTTCATCATGTTCACTCCATCTTTCTTCCTTTTAAACTATTTAGTAATTATTTCAATTTTATAAAAATGCCTATAGAAAGGACCAAACAAATGCCACATGTAAGCATAATGGATGGCAGCTGTGGGATTCAAAACGCTTGCTGCTTTAGGATGTTTATACACAGCATGAGAATGGGGAGTTGTACTGTTAGAGTAGTCTCTCTCTCTCTCTCTCTGTACTAACGTCATCTCTCTCTGTGTACTGACGTCATCTCTCTCTGTACTAACGTAATCTCTCTCTGTGTACTGACGTCATCTCTCTCTCTCTCTGTACTGACCTCATCTCTCTCTCTCTCTCTCTGTGTACTGACGTCATCTCTCTCTCTGTACTAACGTAATCTCTCTCTGTGTACTGACGTCTCTCTCTCTCTCTGTACTAACGTAATCTCTCTCTCTCTGTGTACTGACGTCATCTCTCTCTCTGTACTGACCCCTCATCTCTCTCTCTCTCTCTCTGTACTAACGTCATCTCTCTCTCTCTCTCTGTCATCTCTCTCTCTGTACTAACGTCATCTCTCTCTGTACTAACGTCATCTCTCTCTCTGTACTGACCTCATCTCTCTCTCTCTCTCTCTCTCTCTCTCTGTACTGACGTCATCTCTCTCTTTTCTGTCGTTCTGCTTTCTCCATTTTCTTTCTTTACCTCGTCGCAGTTTTAACTTCGAAGCGAAGCCGTAACAGATGACGTTACTGGGTGTCCGCTGAGTGAAAACCCTGAAGTATCGGTCTGATGCCACTGAAAGAAAACAGAAGAATCGCGGGAAAGTGAGTTCTGCCTTCTCCCGGACATTGATAAGAAATGACACAGCTGAAAATGTTTTAGTCCGAAATGTAAGCGAAGTTGTTGACAAATGCGAGAGTGAAAGGCATTTTCCGATTAACCCTTGAAAACCTAACTAACCGCTATAATTCCTGCGCAGTGAAAACACAACGGCAAGGTTTTCAATAACGGGAAGGACAAGGTATGATACGCCTCTCTCATCAATAAGAATAATCTAAAGAGAGAATATACTATTCCTCAATTGTCAGTTCTTTCTAGTTGCCGATCATCTCTCGGAACTGATAGCGTCAGTATTATTGTGGCTTTTGCGCGACCCAAAAGGATTCCACTATTATCTATTATTTCAGTGTAGTCTCCGGCCCAAAACAACGTAAGCGACCACATTTAAATGTTATCTCGCTGTAGCTGGAGAAACATTTGATAAACAGAGGCTCTTACTAAACCAATCGAACTGTTTCTTTCTTCAGTGCGTCGTTTCTTGCACTAAGATCCTTCACGACGGACAGCTGTTGCTAGAAATTATAAACAGTACAAGCTCACCGATTGATAAGACTCACGACCACCGGTGTCGTCATATGTCATTGCCATTCGCAGAGCCAAGAACATGGGGTTGATTACCTGCCGTCCCGCCCCCCCCCGTTCTGAGAAAATCTACTTACTTCCTTTGGACTCTGCGCTGCATCAAAGAAGGTAGGTGTGAATTACTTCACAAACAACGGTGGAGTGATTTCCGGAGGTTACAAAAATCCAGCGATATTTGTTTGATCTTCACCTGTAAGGCCGCCGTTGTATTACCCCCCCTTTTTTCCTTTACCTGTGTCTGAGTGTTTGCCTCTTTGAAATCAAGTCGACAAACTGCAATTAGAAAGGAGAGCAGAAAGGCGTTAGTCAGACCGACCGACGATGTTTCCTTCCCTCTACTCCGAAAAGATCGAGCTAGAAAGATGTAAGAAATTTTGGAGGGGGTGTGTGTGGCGGTTTAATACAGCGCCACCTGGACGCTGAACCAGCCAAAGGCGGCGCGAATATAGCAAGAGACGGGTGGTTCTTGAGCGTCGGGAAAGAAAGAAAAACACACAACCTGGCTGAGTGGGACAAAGGTAAATAAGCCGAACGGTTTTACCGCACTGGAGACTGCATCGCGTTATGCAAATCTAATCGACCGGTCGGCGAGCTGAACGTAGCCCCGGGGTTTCGAGAGATGAAGATTCAGGTGAATACACTTACAAATCCGACCCTGTGGGTAGGGCTTATTTCTACCTTCACACCCGGTACGCCCCAACAAACTGGTACATATATATATGTTTGTATTTAAACCGAAGATTTTGAACAAGTTATACGTTTTTCTTTTGAAAACACGAGAATCACCAATTCGGGCCCCAAAAAAGAGCACTTCCTTAAGTAAATATTCTTATAAAAAATATTAAGTCTGAGCAAAATACCCAGCTGAACAAAAACAAGACGCCTCTCTTTCCAATCTTAAAGAAGCATAATTCCTTTTTTTTCTTTGGAATTTATTTTATTCTTAGGTGTACAGTCTCTTTAAACTATTATTTTCTCTTAATCCACAGTGGAATTATTTAAAAACGACAGAAGACAATCAAGCGAATATCTGTGCCTGTCGTGACGAAAAAGATACCTTTACAGCTCCAGAAGCTGAAGTCAAGTAGGAAACGTTTCCTTCATGTACTATCCGGGTAAATATGCATCTAAATTAAACGTGTAGACGAGGTTTTACATTCTTCTTAGAATATACCGTTTAAAGAAATTCTCTTGAATTTAGCCGTTATTCTTTGCTTCATTGTTTCTTTCCAGTATAGTTTTGCTACCTTGAATATACCGAATATCAGGTTCACCACCCGATACACCCAACTAATATGACCTTGAACCCAGTCAGCATAGATTTGGTTTTAAGAATGCACGACCGGTATTTACTATTAGGTAATGATATATATATTACAAGGTATATATATATATGGTATCTTTCCTATTAATGATAAAATTAATTGGTATGGACGATGTTTTAGGAAATATCACGCATCCACACCGGTCTTCCTTTCTCCTTTTATGAGTTCCACAAAGAACCATCCTTACGGGATACTTACCTGTCATTAAATATGGAAAATAACGAATGTACCGTAAATATATTTAGCAATGGTCTCCCGGTTCCTTATCTCAGTCATTCAGTGAAGATGCAAAATCAAGTTTTGTCGAGCCCGGTAAGTTTTCAGCAGGAAACTGCTAATGGAAAAAAAGGGGCAAAAGTAGGTTATAATGTTTTAAAAATAGTTTTCTTACGAGTATAGGTGTGGTAAGTTTAGCTGTGGAGAAGGAGAGGTTAGAACTACGTACCAGACCTGGATTAATGGGGACGCTACTCGTTCCTTACGTAGGGGGGGACACCTGTCTCGAATTCGTTTTAAAGCAGCTTCCGGTAGACTCTAGCTCATCTTTCCTGAGCGCCTTAGGGTCTTCTCCTGAAATGTCTTCTTCACAGAATCAAATATTCGAGAAGGTGAAAGGTCACTTAAATACCGCGTGAAGATGGCGTGTCGCTTTCAAGGCGATCATTAAGGGACGGATAACGAAGAGTTTACGAGAGTATGAGAACAAGAGTTTTCCTGCTGTTAGCTAAAAGGGATTCGAGTGTTAAAAATCGTGCATATTTGTTGTCTGGCGGATCGCTAAGGTTCAGGGCTTCAGTTCGAATCCTGCCCGACCCCCAACCCGGCTCCGGAAACTTACTTCGGAACCTGTATTCGAGCGCGCTCTCCGGATGACACGGCGTATCGACGATTCTTCGATTTGATGTGAAAATGTACAGGGCTATTTGAAGTTTTCTTAAGCAGTCTTTCGGGAAATGCATCTGTACACCGACTTCAGCTGGATCAGTAACGGACCCCAGCCTCTTTGTCCGTGCCGGAAGAGCGAGCGTCTTTACTCCCAGATCAGCCCTACGGTTCTGTCTCCACCGAAAGGTCGACTTAAATATGTTGTGTTAATTTTAAACTTTAATTCGCGGAGTCAGCACGAAAGTTGACCCTCACCTCTGCCGTCTATCGCACGGACCTCGCCGCGCAGGCCGCAACCTCTCTCTTGATGGTTCTGCAGATCAATCACGTCCACGCACCTGCACGGCGGCCGGTGACTATACTACCACACCGCCAAGTTCAAATCCTGGCCCAGAGCATCCCGCTTTTCCTCACCGCCGCCCGGGTTTTCTCTCGGCCATCCCAGTTTCCTTCCACATCTAGCAATGAAAAGCTCTGGTAAGCATTTACCTGCCGGAGTCGGCAAACAAAACATCAAGCGGAACAACTCTTCAGCATCAGGGTTGCCTCCCCTTGTAGGTATTATTGTTAAACAAACAAAGGTACAATCTGCACCTGTCGCTGGTACCAGGCGATTAAAATATGAAAAATTAGATATTATTTGTTTTTAATATATCTATCTGGCATAATTACATTGTTATTTTAAATCCTACATTTACTTGCTCGTAAATCTACTTCAAGCTCCCGCACCAGATGATCGAACGGCTTATAGCGAAATCAATGTTTTAAATCTTTCTTTACGAAAGCCCCTTGTTATCCGTCTCTTTTCCAGAATCTGTCACGTGCTCCCCGTCTCCCTCTTCGCGCTAATTATAATCCCTTTATATTTGTTGTCAGTTTTAAAAATATATATATATATTTGAACAGTTAAACGGCGTTCAAATGAAAACAGCAACAAGCAAATGGAGAAAGGGAGATGTTGTTGTTTTTTTTTTCTTTTCCCGATGGAGGACCCGACGCGGGAGATGTTGGAGCGGACCTCTGCCTTGATTACCACATGAATCACCACCGTCGGCCGGCGATTAGTTTTGATTTTGACTCATTACCGTTGTCGTGTGCGCCCTTCGAGTTGAGTGTGTTTGTCTAGGGAGGATGTGCGATGACGTCACGAGAGCTACAATGCTCTCCACCTCTTGATTTCTGAGTTTGATTGCTTTTCTCTCTGTGTATTCAGTAAAAGGTAAAAGAAAAGAAAAGAACCTGACAGCGGTGTGTGTGTGTGTGTGTGGGGGGGGGGGGCTTCAAATTGAGCTTCAAGACAGAGCAATGAGGACGTAGGTTTACATTAGCGTTCATAAAACAACACAGAAAAGCTAATTTATGCTTAGTCGACACCGGGATTGTTCCAATATGCACTTAACATTAACTGATACTGATGGCTGTCTAATGTAACTGTAAAATCGTAAATAAATTTAAGAAAAACAATAAGAAGGCATTACGTTACCTGCCATTTTCGGGTAGCAATATTTAAAAACGCCATTACTAGACTGTGATGTCAGATGCTGCTCAGTATCACCGTCCGTCATCTAGAGCGTCATCAAACCTGGTTCTTTTCTTTCAAATCTTGTCTCTTAAAACATCTATAATTGTATATATATATATACTTCTAGTTTCTACTTAAGCCAGCAGATGCAGCTGCCGTGACCTCTAAATAAAATGTGACCCTTTCTTTTCTTTTAAAAATAATTGAACTTATACTATTTATTTTAACTTTAACTGCAACACCATTATGATTAGAATTAAGGTTCAGTTATTTTAGTTATTTTAAAGAGTCATACAAGCCTCCTTAAATGACCCTATAAAATATGAATGTTGTGATGTAATATTGCGGAAAATTTATTCCAGCCCGTTAAACTTTTGTTTCCATTAGATAATTTTCTAATGCCATGGAATTTTAATCAGTTTATATGTGTGACCTTTAATATCAGTAGCTAGACAACCGAGAGAATTTCTTATTGTCTACATGTTCAAAACACGTGATTGTTTGAAAGCCATCTAGCGGATATCTCAAACAACTGTTTTAATTCTCCCCCAAGATAAGGGACTTCCTAGAAATGAGCATTTAAAAAAATATATTTTAGAGATGTGTCCACAACTTGAAAATATTGCAATCCCTCAAAATCGAAGATGTTTTTTAAGATGAATTAATGTAATTCTGAGGCCGAAAGTTGCGTTATTATGTACAAAAAACTTGGTAGCTAAGTTTCATGCGTCCTCTCAGTCAAAAAGCCCGTAACCTTCACCTTGTGTGGACATTATGCAAATTCTTTTAGTATCTGTAACAACCAGTTACCTTTATTTGGCAAATCGGATGTTTTTTAAATTTTTTTTAAAGCATAATACTGTAAAATTTCTATTTTCTTCAAACAATACCTGGCCGTTATATACTGACTCCATGGAATATTCTTTTAACCCTAAAATACCTTTGGATTACAGTAAAGCTAATACAGTATTTGGTTAGATCCCATCTAGAGCATTCACTAGAGGCTTGTTTATTTAAGGATTCTGGCAGCCTGGAAGGAGTGTAAAAGTATTTTAGTTTGTTGAGCGGTTAGCAAAACTTAAGCTTAATGTTATTACATATAAAAGATTACTTGGAAATCTAATGGAGGCAATTTTCAAAGAGTTTGTTATTCCGAGCTCTCAGGAAACAAAGAGTCATGATTTAAGACTACTTTATAACACAGTAGTCTTAGATACGCATCGGTATTTTTTTAGTAATAAATTGAAGAATGTATGCAGCAACAGTCTGCTTACTGCGGGTGTTCGGTTTAACGCAATGAATGTATTTTAAAATTAACTGGATGGATGAATGGAATAAATGCACACACACACACACACACACACACACACACACACACACACACACACACATATATTATGGATTATTATACCACTGTAGCAGCCTTAAATTACTATTGTCACGCCTCAACACTTGAGACATTTCTCTTCTAAATTAGGCAGGAAAAGTACACAACTTTCATACTACAACCATAACCGTCTTTTTAGGGGAAAATGTCGCGGAGAAGGCGGTGTTGTGGGTGGCTAGAGAGAGAGAGAGAGAGAGGAGAGAGAGGAGAGAGAGGAGAGAGAGAGAGAGAGAGAGAGAGAGAGAGAGGATGAGAAGAGAGACGAGAGAGAGAGAGAGAGATGAAAATAGAGAGAGAGAGAGATGAAAAGAGGAGAGAGAGCGATGAAAAAAATAGAGTGAGAGAGCTAGAGAGAGAGATGAAAAGAGAGCGAGAGAGTGAGAGAGAGAGGAGAGAGAAGAGAGAAGAGAGAGGAGAGAGAGAGAGAGATAGATGAAAGAGAGACAGAAGAGAGAGAGGAGCTGAAAAAGAGAGAGAGATGAAAAAAAGAGGTGAGAGAAGATAGAGAGATAGATGAGAAAAGAGAGCGAGAGAGTGAGAGAGAGAGAGAGTGAGTGAGAGAGGAGGAGCGAGAGAGAGAGAGAGGAGAGAGAGAGAGAGAGCGAGAAGAGAGAGAGAGAGAGAGAGAGAGAGAGAGATGACGTCAGTACAGAGATTGAAGAGAGATATGGCGTCAGGAGAGAGAGAGAGAGAGAGAGAGAGAGCGAGAGAGCGAGAGAGAGAGAGACGAGAGCCTTGACTATCTTGGTGAACTCTAAAGGACTTTTCATCGTGGATATGTCATAAAGTTAAAAAAAGAATAAATGAATGATAACACCGGTAGATGGCATGAAAATGGGAATTCCTTAAAACCAATTCCATAGAGCGAAGTGCGAAGTATCACTGACGCCAAGGTCAGTTCTCGGCGGTTTCGGGTGTTAGAAATGTCGGTTGTGTTGAGGTATCAACGTCTCGATTATTAGGGTCGTGGGTGGTTGGGCAGGGTGGTAACTCCCTCTTCCCACCGGCATGTGTGTGTGTGTGTATATTGTGTGTGTGTGGACGGAGATTTGGCGATTTTCAGAGAGACGATCGAACGACGCTTTCCATTATCCGCGACGTGAAGACTCGATCCCACCGTTCGCTGTCATTCAATGGGACTATTATTCAGAAAGATTTCACAATGCGTACTTTGTCAGAAGCGGCCGTCCTGCGTCAGCAGCCGACCACGCGCAGACTTATCACAGGTGGGCCGAGCCCCTTACGGCAGGATCCTCCTACATCTTCACGAGTTCGAACCTAGCAGACGGCCTCCTGCTCGGCTGACTGGCGTTTTACACCAATTTCAGCAACACTAGAACTAAGTTATATACCCCACCTATCGGCTGTTAATTAACTAATTACTTGTGATGTCTTCCGTAAGTGGTCTTTCTTTCTCCCTGACCGTCTCAGAACGACAGCTCCTATTCTCTTGTATCGTCCATGGCTGCCGCATCTCTCACATTGTGATAAACGCTTCGCCTTTTTTCTTCTTTTCCACTTCGTTCCCTTCTTCTTTCTCTCATTTGTTTTAAATCTCCTCAGTCTCTCTTCCTTCCTCTCAAACTCTCTATCTGTTTTCTTATTTTCATCATATTTTTTTTCTTTCTGCTTTTCAAATTTCTTTCTCCGTTTATCATTTTGAGGTTGAAAGCCTCATAGGTGAGTAAATCTCTGCGGAGGACCCTCAGAGAGGCAGGCGCAAGGTTGGTAATTCCTTTATCTTTCGGCTAGTCACCAGGTGGCGCGCGACTACGTCACCTAGGTTCGCAATGGGGGCGATTGCTCCATTTGCTTCTGTCCACCTTCCTTTTCTTTCGATCGTCTGTCGTCCAGTCTTGCTGCATCTTCTTTTATCCCACCCCCAGCTCGCAGTTAAGGTTGCTCGCTCAAAGCGACCGGGTCGAGTCGTTCCTCTCAGCAACTCTAATCGAACCCTTACCCCTCGGATCGATTTTCTCCAGCCGCTACCTTTTCAAGAGGCAAAAGAAAAACGAATCCGTTAACCAAATATTAAGAAAAGAAAATCGGCCGCTTGTCGGCTCGACGAACATCTCTCAGTAACGAGGAGGACTCGACAGAGAACAGGCCACTTGTCTTTACGGGATGCGATGCCACTGGCAGAGCCTCGTTCGGAAGTCCAACTCGCTCAACAACAACAACAACAGCAACAGCAAAAAAAAAAAGGGCAAAAGGGTTCGTTGTATATCTTACTAGCTATTTAAAATATCCGAAAGGTTTTATGAAAGTTAAAAGGAAGATACAGCGGGTAGCGCAGATAAATGATGCACCACTACTGCTGGAGAAAGGAAAGTTTCTGAAGTAAAAGGTTTTTGGCTCCGCAGCATTTACGGTCAAAAAAATTAAAAAAAGAGACTGATGATTCTGACTTAGATCCTCAGAATTTAGGTCTGTGGGTAGTCGAAGAATGAGATAAATTCTCACAGCGGATTTGATGAACTGATGTAGCCAATTACATGTCTGTGAAAAGGGTCGCTGTAGATGTGAACACATCTGGTGTTTGGTTCCTTAACGCCATCTTTCAGGGGTTTGAACTCCACCCCGACGGTGAATACTTCGAAAATGTTCGATTTGCTGCTGCTACTTTGTAAAATATGAGCATAATAAATCGGATAAGAGTCCTTCAACATTGTCTACAGGTGTATGCACTGACCCAACTGTTTCTTTATAGCCGTTGAAGGTATTGCTTTCTTTTTGTGCTGCTTGCTTAGATTATAGTTAAGCTTTTGGAGAAGTTTTCGGTTAAAGTCGAAATCTTCTTTTCTACGAAATTCCACAAATGGCTTTAAATCGTGGACATGTGGAGAGAAGCTAACTAATCATTCGTCAGATTTTCTACACCAATTAAAGTTTTAAGGCGTAAATCAGTTTATCAGTTCACACTGTGTACTTATACCAAAAAAAAAGAGAGAGGATCTCCCCAAAAATCCGGTCTATTTGAAAATCCATAAATGTAACAAAAAACGTTCGTTTGTACTCCAGTCACAAGACTTTTGATTTTCCCCCAAAAAAGTTCCTCCCTTATGTAGTTTTACTCGTGAGTTCACGATATTTCTCGCGTCCAAGTCTCACGAAGATCACGTAATTTCGCTAAGAAAGCTGAAAACATTTTAGGACTCATGAATCGGATATGCTAATATTTTCCCCTTGTTTTTTCGTTTCCTTTTTTTTAGCCGTTAATAATTACGGATTTTAAGAGACGTAATTAGAAATAATCGGCTTCAACGTGATCCATCACCTATCGTATTGTGACCATGTTTATAGTCTTTGTAACCAGCAGATACAAGCAGTCAGCTGACGAACTGTCCGCCATGAAAGCAAAGCTGCTTTGTTCCGATTCCTTCGGAGCTTTGTCCCCCTTCCACTCGCAGATTTTAAACTGTCATGTACTGAACACTCACATGATCTGACGTTCGAAATTCCTCTACGCAAGACCGCTAAAATCCCTGTACCAATCCCGAAGGGATACTCTGGCAGCCATAATTATGAAATCCTGACTGAAATGTTCCATGTCTCATGCTTAATAAATGAACCTTGAGCGAAGAGTTGAGGAATCACTCCCCGGCAACAAACTTCGTGAGCATCATCTACACAAGAGACTTCCAGAAGCGCGTATTCCCAATGCTGGTTTCTCGTAAAAAGGAAAGGTCTGTATTTAATCAGAAAATGATTAAATATTAATTAGATTTACTTTTATTTATTCTTTAAAAACTGGTCGTATGAAAACAGCTTAAGTCTCTTACGTCCATCTCACGGCGACGCACGCATTCGTACCGATGCAGATTTTTATCTGGAGTGCGTGCGTGTGTGTGAGTGTGTGTGTGTGTGTGTGTGTATGTATATATATATGGGGGGTGTAATTACGTCACGACCACGACTGATGTCCTTGCTGTAACTGGGCCCGGCCATGCGAGGTCGTCGTGTACTTCCGACTTTCTTTGAGCAGACCCGTGGAATGTGAGCGGCTCAGCCTAGAAAGTACGACAGTGCGGTGCGCTTGACGTCATGGGTAAATTAGCGCTCCGACTACACCGGTTTCCCTTACTCCCAAAGCTCCAGCCGTCTACGTAAGTCCCCCCCATCATCCTCCTCCTCCTCCTCCCACCGCCACCTCGCTCGACCCCCCTAGAAGTTTTGTACTCGACAGCTGCTGTGCCCCACACCACAGATCATTTGTGCAGGTGTGCGTCGTCATAATTCCGCAGGGGAAGGGAGCTAGGCGAAGTGCTGGTAGACAGAGTTTCGTACGCGAAGTGCTCTGTAAAGTGCTGGTAGACAGAGTTTCGTACGCTCAGCATGAGACCGTCGGATGAGTAGTAATTGCCGGGCTAGGGCGACTTCGGATCCGCTGAATTGGGCCCACGAACATATCAGATTAAAGAGGTAATACAGATATTTTTTTTCAAATTTAATGCTTAATGGTACCGATGGGCAAACAAGGTTCAGACATTTTTTTTGCGAGTTAGATTTCTCAAATAGAGAATAAATGCATTTGAACGAACGAATAAAAATGATGAAGTTGGCTCAGCCAGGGTGCACACGGTGTTTTATAGTGAATCGAATGGAAAAAGGCGGTGTGGCTCATAAATACTACCTGATAACGAAGAAGGCGATTAGACTGAGCTGAAGGAAGTCAGGGATAACGAACAGCTGGGTTATATCCATAAATAACCCTATTCTTTATTTCTGTTACGACGACGAAGGTTTCGTACCATCTAGAGCCATTTAGACCGAAAGAGGCATCTATCGACCCATGTCAACACGTAGAGCCGGTGGTGCTTCATTATCTTATATGACGAAAAGAGCTCCAGGTTTGATGTCTGCGGATACAAAAAACTCGATTCTTGAAAAGATACCACCCCTCCGTTTAAGGCTACATTTTGTCACTGGTAGTGAGTTCGATTCTGGTCATCTGATTTAGTTTCTCTCTCTCTCTCTCTCTCTCTCTCTCTCTCTTCTCTCTCTCTCTCTCTCTCTCTCTCTCTCTCTCTTTTTTAAAAAAAAATTATATAAACTTTGTCTTGTTTATTAGGATGGGTTAGGATGGATAGCAGGGATATGTCGTTCCGGGCATTTGCTTGTTTCAACTTCCCGTGAACACTCCCCATTGGTTGCTAGATAACTGTTTTCCAGGACAAAATACCACAAACTTAATGCCCGCGCTAATTAACTAACTAGCTGGCTGGCTAGAACAAAACAAAGGTATCCATTAAACACGAAATAATTAAATGGCATTAGACGTAATTGCTTTGTACTAGATCACCATCTTTTTCGGAAGGTTATTCGAGTACTTATTGCGTATCGGCTGTTTCCTCGTCACTGATTTTAATTGCTCTGCGCTCATTTTTTTTCCTTCCAAAAATCCTTTCCCCACTCCTGCTTGTTTCTCTTTGTTGTCCTTTACAATTCACCAAAATTTTTAAAAAGGGCAAGGCTTAAACTAAGTGCTTATCGCGACAGCCAGCCTTCCAAGCGGTGCCATTTTGTTTCTATTCGGCGCCACCGTCGCTGACGTCACTTCCGGCTGTGAATAACATACAGCTACAAAAGCACGATTAACGTATACTCTCCTCTATAAGATAGGATATTTTATGATATACAATATATTATATTAGTAAATTTTCTTTGCAATGCAGTAGGTTTTCTTTTTTTTTTTTGCAAACATTTTTTGGCATTTTAACCCTACACCTACGACGTCCGTGTTTACTTTCCTTCCCGCAGCCTGGAATCTCTAGTTAGTACTCGCCTTGAACTGTCTGTACGTTTGCTCAACACGGTCGTAATGCAGAAAACGTTGGGGGGGAGCTTGGTGAAATATGCAGATTTGTCCTTACAATGGGTCATATCAATAAGGGAAGTGCTATGTTGTCACAGCCTCTTCGGCTCAACCCCTGCTGAGTAATACAGATTTGAAAAGCATGGGACGCCCCGGGTGGTACGCAGAGGGTTAACAAAACGTGAATGAAAAACAAAAAAAAAGTTTTTTGCAACAATGAAATGCTAAAAACCATTACCTAGGAAGGTTGTAGATCAGCTTTCCAGCCGCCATCAATTAAACGATTGTTTTCGTACTGCAATGAAACGAGACCGGAAGTTGAACATAACGAATTGATTTTCGTTGTTGTTGTTATTATTTTTTTTAATGCTGCAGGCAGTATTCTAGAAGGGCGCCTTCTCTGAAGACTGGGGCATTCGTGCGTATTCTCCCCTGTGCTTGTCTGCCGGGTTTAAGCCGATTTCTCTGGGAGCAGACGGCAGATAAAAGACCCTACAAGAGACCGAATTTTAGCGCCACATGGCCCAAGTAGACGGATTTGTTCCTAAGGGGGGGTGTTCTTTCTCTTTTTCTTCATGTAAAACCAAGAAAGAAATGAACAAGTAAGGGAAGAGAATCGGTTATGTAGAAATAGTGGAAATGTTCAAGGAGCCCGGAGTCGGACCAAAGGGGCCTGTACCGCGCCTTGATGATGGTGGGAACATCTCACGTCCGACATATACTCGCGCGCTTCAGGTCCTCGCATAAGCCATGGTTCCTTTTGCCTTCTCGTGTTGTAACTAAACTAAATACCGAAGAAGAAAAGGAACTCCGAGAGCAAATAAATATATTTTAAAATGCGTTCGTGTTAATAACAAATAAAACATCTTTGAGGCAGCAGAAGCACAGATGACGAGTTCGGTTTGATTGATCATTTATCTATCTACTAAGTCGGAACAATGGCGCCGTTAAGATGGCCGACCGCGAGCGGCGTATGACGTCACTGAGTTTTACTGGAAAGTCCGGACCACAGACGTCTGTATCCACTGGGCACCTACGTCTAATCAGCGGAGATTTGACGGGGTGGGCACAAACAGGTGAGTTTTAGTCTAGTTTTAAGTGACGTCAGGTTATCGGTGTTGGTTATTACTTCCGGGTCTGAAGGGCGGCAGCGGAAGTTCCTCCTTTTAACAAATCCCTGTGAAATGTAAGTAAATGGGAATAAAAACGAAACGAAAAAACGCTAAAATCTGCACAGAGGTAGAGTCGTCCCTTCGTGGCTATGTCGATGAACTCAACCGCCAGCAGGTGGCGCGCAGCCCGAGCCTTTGTGAAATATTACCCACAAATAAAATCAACGCAGATCGAGAGCAGCTCTCGCCGAGTCTCATCTGCTGAACATTCGTCGTCGCGCGATTTATAGAGTGCGAGCGGGAATCCACGATATCCCGATCAAGAACCGCTCCCTACTTCTTCTTTTCTCCATCCAGACAAATAACCCACCATTCCCGCCCATAGACGTGTAGCCCCTCAGGCACCAAGTTACCGCCCCGCATCGTGGCCCCACAGACGCGACGAGGGCGGTCAGCTCCCGCCATCTTCACAGACTGTCCTCTAATCTGGCTCTAACTGGAGCCAGAAGCAGGCTGTTGACCCGGTAGAATAGCGAGGGGTCACGAAGAAGTTATTGGCGGGGTAATAGGGTGTGCTGTGAATTGTTAACGGCATGACAGGACCGAGAATGTCTTTTCGGGGCTGGAAAAACCCTGGCATAGGCATCTATGAACATTAGGGTTGTGGCTGGCAAAAACCGAAGAAGTTAAGTTCAAGAGGGAAGGTGTTCGCAGTGCTGGAGAGACTGGCGGTGATTCCCGCAATACAGTGGCGTACCGTACAATGAGAGAGCAGGCCAGTTTGCTGGCAGTACCCAGCCATTTTGAGAGGTGGAGCTAGAACAATCAGTTACGCATCTCTAGTTGAGGACGGAATTGCAAAGGAGAAAGCTGAAGTAGCGAGCAGCCATGTAGTTAGCCGGGGAGCAGAGAGAGAGAAATACCGGAACGATGGCAGAAGGCGAATTTCGAGGGAAGCGATCAACGTGTCTCGGCTGAAGGGGTTTACCAGGAGCCTGAGGAAGTTGCTTGAAAAAGAGAAGACTTGACAGAGCAACCCCACCCAGATGGTATCGGCATCAGAGAGCGGTCGTCGAAAGTCAGGTGTATTAGCTGGCTCCATTTCTAGTTGGGAAAACCCAGAAATATCCGCTGTCGTATTTTTACGAGATTTCCCATCTTTAGCGTTTAATGCCACGTTTTCTTTGTGTTCTGCTTTCGGTTCTTTATGGCAGTCATTAAAGGACAAGTAGAGAGGAGATCTAAATCATTTGTGCTGATGTTTACTTTTGCTTTTTGCGCTATCACAAGTGAGTAAACAAAGGAAAAGAGGGTATTAGACACGCCAAACAGAAATGTCAACCTCTGCTTGTTTCTCAGGGAAAGTGGCTGGAACAAAAATGGCGAAAAAACAGGATTCCACCAACTGGCAGCCGAGAAGTAAAGTCATCGTTCGTGATCCGTCTAACTTCAGTTTTTTGACGACTCTCGCACGACTGTCCAAGAAATATTGCCACGCTTCCAGATAAATCTTAGTACGACAATTAATCTCTATCCGCAAAACGTGTCCACCATTCCTTGCAACTCTGCCGTTTTCATCATGCAAAAAAGGCTCTGCGTCTCCAACTTATCGTCAGTTTTTTTACCACTCAATTCATTTAAAACAAATCGTGACTTCTTTCTCTTTCTTCTTACTCTGCCTGACACATCGACCTCTCTCTCTCCTCTCTTTCTCTCTCTCTCTACTGATGTCATATATATATATATATATATATATATATTATATATATATATATATATATCTGAACTGATGTCATATCTCTCTTTCTCTGTACCTACGTCATATCTCTCTATGTATTGACGTCATATCTCTCTTTCTCTGTACCTACGTCATATCTCTCTATGTATTGACGTCATATCTCTCTATGTATTGACGTCATATCTCTCTTTCTCTGTACCTACGTCATATCTCTCTATGCACTGATGTCATATCTCTCTACTGATGTCATATCTCTCTTTCTCTGTATCTACGTCATATCTCTCTTTCTCTGTACCTACGTCATATCTCTCTATGTATTGACGTCATATCTCTATTTCTCTGTACCTACGTCATATCTCTCTATGCACTGATGTCATATCTCTCTACTGATGTCATATCTCTCTTTCTCTGTACCTACGTCATATCTCTCTATGCACTGATGTCATATCTCTCTACTGATGTCATATCTCTCTTTCTCTGTATCTACGTCATATCTCTATATGTACTGACGTTATATCTCTCTTTCTCTGTACCTACGTCATATCTCTCTACTGGTGTCATATCTCTCTTTCTCTGTACCTATGTCATACCTCTCTATGTACTGACGTCATATCTCTCTTTCTCTGTACCTACGTCATATCTCTCTACTGATGTCATATCTCTCTTTCTCTGTGCCTACGTCATATCTCTCTATGTACTGACGTCATATCTCTTTTCTTCCTTTTTTACATTCAACTCTGGCACAATAATGACAGCAATACGGAAGGAAAAAAAGGGATAGTAAATATTTTCGCCAACAGGTTGGTGAGCAATAATTTTAGAAAAGCAGCTTTAACCCAGGCAAAAGGTGAACAAAATAAACACGTTCGACTAACCAAGTCTGGTCTATTTACCATAGATGCATACAGCTAAGCGTTACCTGAATATTGCAGAGGTGTTTATTAGTCTGCTGACATCTAGACTGAGAAATCGCCCGTGGAGTTCTGTCTTAAGTATATAAAGATTTGACTTTGGTTCCCTGCTGGCATCAGGCTGGCACAGCGTAAGCTATGGACAGACAACATTTCATAAAGCTGACGTAAAAATAGAATAGTCTGTTTCTTTGTTTTAATGTGACCTCACGGCGTGACGAAAACGCCTTATTTAGCGTTATTTCCGCTCTTTCATCCTGTAAAGAAAACTTCACTATGGTCTATGGTAACATCATACGCCCGTCGCATTTGAACTGTTTAAAAAGAAAAACAACAAAACATTTTACGGCTAATTTCTTAAGATTCAGGTAAACAGGTGCTTTGTTTGAAAATTTCCAAGCTGCTCTATAACCAGTGAATAACAATCCGGCGTTTCCGCTAACGGAAGCGGGATAACTGATGCTGTGGATGAAGAATTCTTCAAGGAAAACGTTAATATTCACTGTAAAGTTACATCACAACTTTTGGAATGTTCGTTCACCGTCTTGGATAGACCCGGACTCCCAACAAGTACTGGGCCGGCCAAGACATCTCGTTGGCGCCAGGAAGCAGTACTCTCGAATGTTCTGCTGTTTCGATAACACCACAGAGAAACACCCGCATTAATCAAATCTAAAGTGTTTATACTTTCGCTGGGGAGAGTCTTGATCGGCCGTCCCTGCATGACGTTAACAGGAAGACTAAGATGAGCTCTACGGGGGCATACTCGACAGTTCGGCAGCCGTCAATCTAACGAGGCCACCGGTCCATGGCCGTCAGAAACATCGAAGAGGTATTTGTTCACGAACTAAAGGGATTATTAGAGGGAATGTGTCTATACTATATTAATACATCTCCATTAGTTTTTTCTTTAAGTTAGTGAACGTAATTATAATCATAGCTCTCACCTGAATTCTGCTTCACCTGTTTGTTCGTGTTCTATTGTTGGTAATGTCCACGGAAATGCAAGTAAATCTGCCTACAAATAAGAAAATAACCATGAACGGTTATAAGATTTCGGTTTTTCTAAGTTTACAAAACCGTAAAATAGAAGAAAAACAAAGTAAAATTAAATTATTAAACTGAAATTAACCAGAAAGAGAGAAAAAACAAACAAAAACATATGGTTCTAGGTTTTTGTTACTGTGCGCATCATCACCAGAATTGTTTGGCAAAAAATACAACAGATTTGTAGTCTATATGAAGTACCACATGTAAACAGGAGCAGCAGCAATTAAAAAGGGGGCGGGCAGGCTTTTCGACACATGGAAAAACTATTACGGCGATTATTTGTAGGCCTTAATTATTCAGAACGGAATCCGCCGCTAGATGGGAAAACATTCTGACAATGAACCGATACGGGAGCTGAGAGCGCAGCTCAGTTTGGTTGGAGCAGAACAGATGTAAGTATCAACTACAGAAAAATTTGTTGTAATTAATGTCAAAGATCATGGACGCTACATCTACGAAATGAAAAGAGAGAAAGAAGACAGATGCTGACAAGGAATTGGGTCTCATGTTCAGTTCGCGAGATCGGCTTTGGATGTTGCATGATGGCCCGAGCGTAATTTGGAATCCTTAATGTTGTTAGCTCCGCTATGGTAGATCGAACACAATATCTCTCCCGCCTTCCACGGGTTATCCTTCTGTCATCTGTATAGGAACCAGGTAATTTTGCGTGCACGTATCAGCGAGTTTGCTTATCTTCTTTCTTTTGTTTTTCTCGCTTAATTATTGTAAATTGGTTTTCTCTCTGCCTCTGCCCGTTAACACTCACACTCCCCGACTACCCGCCGTCTCATCTTTTTAAACCACGATAACATTTCCCGTCCTATTGTCTTTCCAAACCGCACCGTGACCCGAGCCAACCAACCACTCGCTGGTGCGACCATCGTTCACTTCAGCAGACTGCGATACAGAGGCTGGCGAAACCGAACAACTGTTCTGTTACCGCTCCTTAAATCGTATTGGCACTTGAGCTAGCGGAGTATGGTCTGGAGAAACGTCTAACAGTTCGATTAGTCAGGTATCCGAGTAACCCACTGTGTCGGACACTTTAACCGTAGTATCGCCTTGCTCTAGCTCTAAATATGACGTGCGCCCATCAGCGCAGACACACGACGACTGCTTTACCTATGAGACGCAAGCATAAAAAACGGTGATCCATGTAGCTGAAGAGCAGGGTTATCCGCTCTTTATTTCTCCAGCCCCCGGTGGAAACGGTTGGCGAATGGAACCTGAAGTGAATCACGTAGACAAGTAAAGTCTACTGCGCATGCACTGAATTCTGACCCTAACCCTAACCCAACCGTGGGAGGGTAGAGTCCAGTTCTATCTATAAATATTTATTACAAGAAGAAGGGGAACGCGACTGGATTAGAAATGTTTATCAAACGTGAACTGAACGAAACTCTTTTGAAAATGAAAGCGTGTGATCTGTTGTATCAATGAATGAACCGCGAGAAGTTACAACCTCGCTAATAACTAGCAAATAGATTAAAGGGGAGGGAACTCTGCTGATACCGGTATATTACTGCGTGATTAAATTCTACACCGAACATAATCTTGATATGAAACAACAACAACAACAACAATAATAATAATAATAATAATAATAATAATAATAATAATAATAATAATAATAAACATGCACAAGAACACTGATTTGAATATGCCAAAACGTATCTTGTGATATCGGTGAATGCCAGGTAACGGATGATGCCAGAGAGACATAATTCGAGAACACAGGTGAGAGTACCCACCTCGCTGATTTCCTGCGGCTAGGAATCAGAGTGAACCGGGTGGTTTGTGGACCCGACAGGGTTAACGGAATCTGATCCTGCAAGAGGGAAAATGGCGCTGTGAAATATGTCTGCTTTAACATAGTAATTACGTGTTGTTTATTCCAGCATAAATATTCCAGCTTGTCTCCATTGCTTCCTTAACCTTAGTAACAGTTTTCAAAGGTTTTGATATCTAAACTTCAGTAAGATTCGGAAAGGCGCCAAATCCCTTCACCGGTTGTTCCTAATCGATTTACCCGGACAGGGTTTCTCCGGTTCACTCTTTGCCTCACATCTCACGGCTACTCGAACGGAAGACCCGAAGGCCCCCCCCCCCACTTCCCCGCCATTACCCTTTCGGGCCACTGTCCTGATAGAAATCTTATCCAGTCCCACCCAAGCAGGTCCCTTTGCGCGTATCTATGCATGGTTCTAACTGACCGTCTCCTTGTCAAGTAATACAGCTACAAGACAGAGCCTCTGATCGCCGCTCTCAACAACGGACACCAACAACTTCTCCAAATCTACCCCCCCCCCTGCAAAAGGCCCCGTTTTACTCCGGCAAAAACTTTATCCCAGAACTCTGCTATTTAAATCCACAATCGTCGCTTCGTCTGTCCCACCCGGCCCAGACTGACGGCCTTCCGTCTTCACGGCGACTTTCCGGAAGCCCGCGCCTCACGTCTTGGACCAACAATGGCGACCACCTGCTGGCCGGTGTCGTCAGCACTTCTCGCTCCCCTAGCAGAAGTTCCCGCCGTAACTCCTCGTGTGTTTTTTAGGTATGGAAAGAAACCGGAAGAAACCCACGCGGTCGTCGTTCTCGGCTGTGGCAGTCCAGTAGTTTAGCCGCCGCCCCACCCTCCAAAGACTGATTGCTCTGAGGTAGATAAATCTCCACTGGGGTCATCCCTGGGATTTGGGCTCGAGGTGGACACTGCGTTGGGACGACTAGTAGACGCACTCAGACCTAATCTTAGTCGAACTACAATTCCGACTCAGTAAACGTTAAATAAGAGATCTGACTGGATGGCAGCGAAGCTTACCAAAACCTGCAAGGTAACGTCATTGGCCTCGCCGGTATGTAAGAGTCGTAGGAAGTTCGGGTCTCAACTCGGCTCACCGAACTTCAGGCTAACGCGCACCTGTCTCTTCCATGAGGTATTCTGTTGCTATCTCGACCATCGGGACGAGTTTTCCGCTGACGGTGATGGTAGGACGTAAACTGCACGTGAAACCAGCCAGGTGCAAAAGACGTGTGTAGGTGTTATTAATCTGGTTTTACAAGTCAGAGAGGCTGCAAACCGTCGGTGGGGATGGGAGGCAAAAAAGTATAAGGTGGACATCGACTCTTATTTACAATATAAACTATTTCTATTTTCAGATGAAAAAAAAAAACAAACGTTTAGTAATTCCACAGGGATGATTAGTATCCAAGCACTGACCTTGAGAAGAGATTTGGAAATTAACATTAACTAAAGTCTTAACTAGGAGGATGGCTATTAATACAGCTGACAGGACGTTAGCAGTTGTTACCGAAACCATCATAAAATATGAAGAATAAAGAAATTCTAGTCTTAATGTACAATCCTTAGATTGCCCACATCAAGAATATATAGAATCCTTACTGTATTTTTTTTTTTAAAAAGAAAGATGTGAGACGATTAGAAATCGTTCGACGGTAATACGCTCGAAGATATCCAGGTTTTAGAGATTTAGAAGAAGAAAGGAGAAAAATCGAAGGACTAGACTTCGATTAGATTTACCTATTTTGAATTTTAGTGGCAAAAGAAGAAGGGAGACCTGACGGCGGCTTTCGGAAATGTGGACAGCAACCAAGTGTTTAAATCTTCCACAATTTAGGGGTTGATAATCATTAACGAGTAAAGAATTCAAAACTGGCAGATATTAGAAAGAGATTTTTGGAAATAGAATAGCAAATGGACGCATTTATCTGCCTGCATTTGGTGAGTATTGAGAACGTAGATCAAGTGAAAAAAAGCATACCGATCGAAACGGCAGTCTGTCTACTGGAAATAACTGAACTAGGCAGGGACTGGTGGCCGTGATGGAGGATTCCCCAATAAGACACCCTTATCCTTTATTCAGTCCGGTATATAACTGTTAGATACTGGACGAGTCTACAAGTTTTGTCTACTAGTGTATACGTACGTGTTCTGATTTTTTTAAAAAAAGGGTTTATAGCTACAATAGCGAGATAAGAAAAATATAGTCGTTCTGATTCTTCTCACCCCCCCTCTAATTATTACAGTAAAGCTGACGAATAGAGGAATTTGATGTTTGTTAGAAAGTAGCCGGGGGTCAGCTGACCGGGTCGGCTGAAATCAGTGACCTATCGCCATTGGCGACAGTGGCGCACTCTAGGTAACGGTGGAGGGGAACTCCAAACTCAGGGCTGAAGACAATGCAAATCTTTAATTCCTACAACTGAAGAGTGTTCGAGTTTAAAGAAAGAAAGAAAAAGGACAAGAAGTAAAACTATGCAAACAAAAGCGCGACGACGAAGTTATCTCGTTCGTCTCTAGTCAACGTCGGTGCTGGAAATGGACCAAGGGAGGGAGTGACACGTGGGTGGCTGGACGCAGACCGAGCACGTGGTCCGAAGGCGCGACGCCACACCGAGTGTATTTAAAATCATCACGCGAAGCTCTCTCCTTTATCAGTAAATGCCAGCAGATGTCTGGCGAAGATCTTGATCTACCGAGACTAACTAAATACGAGATTTTGTCTGATGTCGGTAATCTCGAACCCAGCCTTTCAAGACCGGGAAAGAAAAAAAAACAACAACAACAACAACAAAAACCCCTTAAAGCGCGCGTCCAGAACATGGGGTCTAATTAATAATTTAAAGGAAAAGTTAGACACGCGCGGGGATGTGAATATTTAAAAAAAAAAAAAAAACACCCTGCAAAGGGCAACAAAATAATAAATAAACATTTAACTGGCGTCATTTATTATACCAGAATCTTGTTGATGCGCCACGACACCTAGCGATCAGACCAGACAGCGGCAAAAAAACTGGTCGGTCCTCCCACGGGAGCTACTTCCCTCAAAAATCTGTGGATCGGATCACATAAACGGCAAGTTCTCTTGGCAAAACCCTGTCCCCTGCAAACCGCTGATTCTTCGTCTGAAACTTTAATTTTACCTTCTTAAGTTCCGAAAATCGGCCACAACTTTACTTCTCTAAACAGCCCCTCTCCCCTCTAAGATCCCCATCTTCCTTTTGGTAAACCAAATATGCACAGATGACCAATTACCATTATTATTATTATTATTATTATTATTATTATTATTATTATTATTATTATTATTATTATTTACAGAGGGTAATGAAATCAATCCTTGGCAAAGTCCAAACCAAAAACAAACTTCAGTTTACAGGAGAAAGACCCTGTGTCGCTTCCCTAATCCTGAAATAATTTGCTTCTCGTTGAATCGTTGATTTAACCAAAACCTTCTTTTGTAAAAGAAAATATCGGACGGCTAATCACTTAATGCAAATATGTTTTGTGCGCTTACCGAAATCAGTCGTTAGATTTTAAAAAAAAAACAAACCGCAAATAAATTACTTATTTTTTGAATTCCGTTCACATGCCCGTGTTTGTTTTTTGATAAAATCTCTTCAGCCAGTCGAAAGTTAGTGTTCTATTGTCACATAATGTACACTACACACAAGAACCCGTTCCCTGATTAATCTGTTTATCCGTGTTAAATGTGCCCCGGATTAGCGTCAGAACAATAAATCCATTTCGTCTCAAGCTATCGAGTCAAAATTTTAACTCTCCATCTAATCCCTTGATCGCCTGTTCTTACCCAATGCTCCGTTATGCTGCCACCTCTCTTCAGTCGTGGCGGCAGTAAAACTCGCGGCGGAATCGCTCTCTGCGCTATTTGTAAACGTTAAGAAAGTTTAAATCAAGGCCGGAGACATTTAAGTTGGCCAGGAATATCGCCGGCTACATTTCAAGCGCTCCTCCTGTGACAATCAGGTGCGAGGTCCGCATCAAAGGGAAAATAATACTGATTGCGTGTGAGCCTACGGTACGGCCTAGAAATGTAAGGCCGCTCGGAATTTAAAATGGGCAGACAGACACGTATCGCCAAATCTTATTTTCGTACACATTGCTCAGGTCAAATGGAACAAACAATTCACCGCTCCAGATGCTCTTCCGCCCCGGCAGCTTTTCTAGAGTTAACGAAAATAGCAGTTTTTAGGGAAGAGGTTTGATAGGGTTAATTAATGCACGTGCATTCATTGTTCGGAATATTATTTATCACTCTAAACAGTGAAGTAGACTGGAGATTAGCTAATCCTAAAACCCTCACCGCTTAGTTTTATATCAGTGAAATTGTTCTTCAACGCACCTTCCCACTTTGTAGTAATTTTTTTTAAAAAAAACAAACTTTTAATTCTGTGACATAAATAGGTATTTTTAAAAAAAAGAATAATAACTTATGTGTGTGCGCGTCTTTCTGCTGTGCGGATACCAGCAAAAGAACTACAAAGAATTACGAGAATATGTAAACATCGAACCATCTTTCTTTGGAATGAAATGACGTCATCGGTTTTTACTGTCTTCGACGCGAAGCTCACGTGACCGATGACGAGGCCAGGACGTAGCTCTGAGGGTGAATCACCGTACATCATTAAAGGGAAGAGATTCAAGAGAACAAAGCTCGGAACCGCCGCCGTGTCCTGTATATTCGTCCTCGCTGTACTAGAGATAGAGAGAGAGAGAGAGAGAGAGAGAGAGAGATGACGTCAGTACAGAGAGAGAGAGAGAGGCACCACTGAGATTTGCCGAGCAGTCACCTGAATAATGCAGGACAAATATTTTCCAAATGTTCAGCAAAAAAAAAATCCATGGGAATAATAATTTAAAAAAAAAACAACTTTGTGACGTCATCACGGGGCTGAAACAGCAGCTCTGCCGTTTGAAAGTCTGAAGAGAAGAGGAACCGGCCGCGAAGTCTTGTGGGTGATCAGCGTGAACCCTAACAGCCTGGGTGTCGTGCGGGACAAAGCTGTACTGGCGTCTGGGCCGCTTACCCGCGAAGAGGGCCCCGTGATCGCGATGTTTACCCCTTTGCCGAAGTGTTTACTGAATACCGGCGTATATCTATAATAACGCCCCCCTCCGTACAGTCCGATCCCCCGTTAATGTGCCACTCTCCTTCAGTCTTCCGAAACACTCGGGTGCCCGGCCAATTTTTACGAGCTGTGTTGGAACAGTGAGCGACAAATTAAATTTATTCGCGGTAAAGTTGACGCACCATTTATATGGTTTGTGGTCGAAGCCCTAACGGGGCCACAGTTCTTCTTAGTCGGCTTTTCCAGCGAGTCTTTTAAAGGAAATGAAAGGACAAAATCAGAGATGCTGGTTGTACGTGAAATATCACTGGAAGAGAGAAATTAACCATGGTGACACAACCTTAATAAACAGACTGGAAGTTTCACAATTGAAAAGAGTTTCTAAATTGTTCACTCAAAATTCCAGATTGTAGATAGTTTTCACTTCGTGAAGCTGACTCAAATAAGCAAGTCCTCAGACCCATGCCCTTTAAATAGTGTACTTTATTCCACGACCTTACGAAGTGGTGAAACATCTCCTAATGTTGTATTTGCTGTATCACTAAGACAAACAATCGTGAATGAATTCTTGAAATCCACGTTATTACTGAATTTCATAGCTATGCTCCAGATGATTTATAAAGTGTTTCAAGAACAATTTCAACATCTACTGTAAAATTAGTGATATAATTTTGTTAGTTTCCCCTTGTCTTCAAGACGTCTAAGAACTCCATTCTTCTGAAATGCATCCGTTTTTTTTTTTTTTTAAATCACAACACAATTAACTGCCCGAAGAAGTTCCCGTCGTCTTCGCACATTCCAACTTTGGTGAAGTACTTTGTCGGCTTGCTTAATAAAGAAAGGGAAGCAACTTTTGTAGAAACTAGCTACGAATCTATAAAGAACGATCAGAACATCCCAACACCAACCTACCCGACTGTTTAATTTATTATTATTATTATTATTATTTATTATTATTATTATTATTATTATTATTATTATTATTATTATTATTATTATATTATTATTATTATGTCTACCCGCAGGGGGGCTCAACCACATTCCACGACGTTTTATCTCTATATATTTCACCCGGGTTTTCCCGTAATAAAAACAGTTTTTAAGGAAGACCATAAATTTTGCTATTCCGATTTTCACGGTCCGCGGGAAGCGAACACACATCTGTTTGGACTAATTAACGAAATCGTTTCTCTTTCGCCTCCAGCACGACATTATTAAAGCGAAATATTATCGGAAAGAGTTATGGTTTGGCGGACTGGTTTGTTTGAAGTACGAAATCTTTTTTTTTCCTTCTTTTTTTTTCCCCAGAAAAAAAAAAAAAAAAAGAAGAAGAAGAACAAACAAATATTTTCTTCTTCGGACGATAATACATCAGAAAGTCAGGGATCGGTTCGTCACTCGGTTTGACGTGCACACCGCGTGCTAGAATTTATTGATGCATAATAAGTCAAATCATTATCGTACCCTTTAATTGTGGGCTTCGAGGCCCGATCGAGCACGTGTTTTTTTTTCTTTTCTTTTTCTTCCCACCCGCCCGCACCATCTCTTAATTTCGACTTTACTTGGATCCATTCATTCTTTTCGGTCGTCCGGCCGACGCCCCCTTTCCTCTGCAACCATCCAGTTGCTCCCTAAAGCAACGAAAGCGTCCCTTCATTCAGCTTCCTCTCTCAGCACGGCCAGAATGGCTTAAGTTTCGCACATGCGACTTCTGAACATCGGCTCCTTTTGCATCTTCACCTGCTTCGGACCATCTTCATCTCCTCTCTAAAAGCCTTCGCCAGGAACCAGGAAAGCATCTCCCCCCCCAACTCTGCAGCTTCTATTTTCTTCTCGTCTTTCAGTGTTAGAGTACAGCCTTAGTAGCGATCCCATTTTGCGGATATTGCAATACGAGTATCGCTCTTCCGTGTATATCGAACTGTGCATCATAAATGTTAATGATGATATTTTTTTTTTCAGAAAGAAAAAAACGTAGCTAAAAAGCGCAGAATATTACAAAGCTTTTAATGAAGAACAAAATGCGTAATAAAACCCTAGCCCTGAAATAGCATCCGGACGGATTTTATTTGGCCCTCCTTTGTGCTTTA
>JACATO010002458.1:377500-455802 GCA_018389105.1 Nautilus pompilius
ACTACCATTTACTGTCTCGCTCCGCTCATTTTTATCGTTTTACTCGATATTTAAACAGATTCATTTTCGTTATCGACATAAAAAAAAATTACGTAAGAATCATACGTGTTGATGAGGCTGCAGACCACTTACTACTGGTTCCGTCATTGGGCGACAGGTATCACGAGGAAACTAAAACGGTCTAAATGAGACCCCCCCCCAAATCGCGACATGTGTAAACTCGATTTCTCTACAACCATCGATGGCCACTTATTCCATTCACTTATAACTCTAGTTCTACTTTATTTCCGACGTCGGGCAGGTGCGATACTTTGGTTAAAAGAGTATAGAGGCTTTGAGGTACGCGGTAAGCTTTCATTGCGCACGGATGATGACTTACATAAGAGACCCCGGCCGGTTGCTGTGGAAGAATATTACGCAATCTCTGAGATTTCGAATGTCAGCGGAGTCTTCCAAAGTGCATTTCTCGAGACGGTTTAACAGCTACAGAGATGAAGTCTCTAAAAATATTACAAAGTTCTCAGATAAAAATCTAAAAGTATAAAAGGATTACCAGTGATGTTTCGGGCATGCGGGTGATTTAAATCGGTGATCTATTTAAATAAGTTACAAATTAAATATAATGTTTTTTTTCAATCGCGGTGCCTTAGCCTCCTGGCACAGGTTGAAATAAACAACTGATGCGAGCCACACTGGGCTACAATAAGATAAAACTTTAAGCATTGGGAGAGAGTCTCAGAACTAACAAGGCTTTAGCTGGTTATGTTAAATCGTTCTAAAAATAGTAAAGATTTACCAGCAATGTGCCCTTTTTTAAAAAGTATGCAGCAGGCAAGGAAACTCATATTATGCATAGACAGAGATATCTTGGAAAATTTTTTAGAGATTACGTTATATATATATATATATATATATATATATATATATATATATATATATTAGTTACGAAGAAAGATTAGGAGTTTCGGATGTCTAATCTGTCCTACATACATTTTCGTATGGTTGAAGCTAATTTTTCTTTCTTTTTTTTTGGCATGGAATGCGCAAAGATCGATCAATTCTGCTTTTTTGTGATAATAGCAGCAGCACGTATCGATGGGCGTCATAAGTAAGAAGCGGTCTCGATTAAACATTAGAACACCCCTTCTAATAATCGTGTAATGTCTGCCTTGAATTCTATGTAAACCCAAGTAGTGGAAGCAGAAAGTGTAAATATTTTTTAGAAAACATATTAATAATACGCTGGACGAGCACTTTCGCCAATAGAAGGTTTGAATGCACCTTGTCCTTGTCTCTCCGACTCTCTATATTATATATATATATATATACAAGTACATACCTCGGGTACGGTTAAACTGTAGACAACTCAGAGATATCTGGGATTGTCTAAACGTCCACTGCTCTCCAGTCGAGTATTCTGAAGGCTTCTCTCGGTTCTCGCCACAGACTTATAAAGTAAAGACCTGACAAATCAAATAATGTTCATTCTTCTACACATTCTAAATGCTCAAAATCTGGAAACATTTTGGAGAACCTATGCGGAACTTCTTCTAATTAATTCAGTATTTCGATATGGATTTCTCGCTTGCGCAGTATATTAAAGATGCGTGCAATACAAGAACTTAGAAGATGAAAGTGATATTCCGTAAGTTAAAAATTTTAAGTTTGTAATAATTCTACAAAGTTCGAAATTCCTGAAGATAAGTAAAAGTAATCATCTCGCATTCTCACGTACAAACATTATTGGATTAGGTTATATTAGGGTTAGGGTGAGAATTAAGTTAAGTTTATCAACAAAATGAGTGTTCCCCGTGTGTTAGAGGTATATTACAAACCATTCTCAATGCTTAATATATTAAACCACATTAATGTAGCCAGTTCTTGTGGACTTGCGACAAGGGAGTAGATAATGAAGTGAGCGACACGGTCACTCCCGTGCTTTGATGCCGCGACCTAATTACAAACGATGAAGGGGATAGTGAAGATAATTTGCAACTCCAAAGGATTTGTAAGCAGTAAGACATCAGGACGAAGAGTTAGACGCGGGCTCAAGCCGAGAAGCAGTCTATGTGAGGAATGTCTGAGATGTCTGTTGCCGGACCTACCTGGCGGGAAGTCTCCAGAATCACCTGAAGGACAAAACGCCCTTTCGGCTTTTTTTCTGTTGAAAAAAAATAAGCTAAATTCGAAGAATTTCCTTCGTCAATCTATTGTTATTTCCACGTATGAAAGATAAACAACGACAATAATGGAAGAAACGCGAGACAACAGAGCAGAAACAGAAAGAAAAAACCCCACACACACACTAAAGGTGCATCTACCGAACTGGGTCACCGAGCCAACTGGCGAGCTGCCATTTGGCCGGTGACCTCGATAGGTCGGATGACCCAATGACCCAGTTCTATAAGCGCACCCGTTGCTGAAGACGAAATTCCAAAAGACTTAAAAAAAAAATTAAAAAAAAAAAACCATTATCTAAGTTCATAATAGCGGCATCTGGGGGGTGGGTGGGTGGGGTCGAATTCGCTGGTAGGTGAATTGGTTAGGGAAAAAACGCCGAAGAGAGCCAGCTACCAGGTGAACGGAACAAGCAGCTTACAGCGTGAATGAGAGAGACTTCACGGGTGGACTGGGCGTTCGAAAACCCACCCACATCGAAGACAAAGGAATAGAAGTAACCTGCCGCTGAAAGATCGACTATATTTATGGCAGGGAAACAGAAAAAAAAAAAAAAAAAATAGACAGGCAAGATTTCTTAATAATCAAAGACATTTTTCATTCTTTAAAATATTTGTATTTATTTGTTTCCATATCTATTTATTTCTGGTTTCGTGTTCGGCTTAACTTTTAATTTTTAACTTGAAAAAAGAAAACGAAACTTTGCTATAATGCGGTCTTTTTTAAAATAATATATCTCTCCTTGTTCAAAGATTGGTTTAGGAATATGTTTACTGCTAGCCTCGAGCCACACACACGAACACACACACACACACACACACATACGCGTATATATATATATATATATATATATATATATATATATATATATATGAATAGATATTTTAAGGAAATTGGTTTTATGCAGCTGAAATAAGGATTAAAAGAAAATTTGTTTTTAATTCTAAAGCTTACGAGCCAATATTAGAAGTCCTTCACCGTGGTGAACGTTTTGACTCGGCGCTAGGTGGGAGAGGAGAGCCTAACCGACCGACTGACTGTTCTGCTAGACACGCTACCGACTTGGAAGAGAACCGGAACTCGCTCAGACTGGACGGTTTATAAAGAAACTAAAACAAATAAGCTTACGGTGAACTTAACGGAAATTTTACACATATCAGGCATAACAGAAACACGGCGGACGGGAGGGAGAGAGAGAGAGGACTTCTCTTCATGAAGACGTTGTATTGGGCATGAGGAACTCCCTGCGCGTACACAGTGCATGTCTATTATTCATTAAAATACTTGTAGTTTCGGTAGTCAGAAGTAGAAAGGCCAGAGCCGAAAATTGTTAAGCTATAAATTCTAGCGAGGAAATACGAGTATTTTTAACAAATAATCGGTTTGGATTTGAGGCAGATATCTTTGGAAGACAGGTGGGGAGGAATTTGCGTCCAAGAGAAACATCACTAACGATAGGATCTCTCTCTCTCTCTCTCTCTCTCTCTCTCTCTCTCTCTCTCTCTCTCTCTGTGTAAAGAGTTACCACTGATATCGCAGGCGTTTACAAGTGAATTTGGATTAACCATAAAGGTGCAAATACGTTCAAGACATTACTGATCTGTATTACGGATAACATCATACGATAATTGAGCACAACGTTCACAAAGGAGGCGGCGCTCTCTCATTTTCCTTTAGAATATTCATGTCTAAACAAAGATTTTCCGCAAAGCGTTTGAATAACAAACTGTCGGTGTTTTTGGTTGCATTACAGACATCATACTAGGGGGAGAAGGCACTCCTTAACCGTTTATAACAGGGTAGTGCAGGTGATTCCTAATAGAAGTTCCATCAGTAAAATAAATGCCAGCTTAGGTTCATCTTTAATTGCATTAAAGATTAAAAAAAAAAAATTTTCGCAACTCAATTATCATCAGGCTCTGCATTTAAGGCGGCTATTTCTCGCTGTTGGGAGACCTCCATTTCGTAAGTAGCAGTTTTATTGTTGTTTTCCGATCGTCATCGTCTACAACTGTAGACTTACCTATTGAGGTCGATTAGTGCTGCGGTTACCACTAGCATGCGTTGCCATTCCTGCGCATCGTCGGGGTCTGGCGTTTTCGTCTTCAGCAGGAAATGGAAAGCCTTTGCTAGAACTCCTCCACGTAACTGTGAAAAGAAATAGTGCTCTGGGAGCTTTACCATACCGAGTAGATCCCAGCGGGGATCGAACCCGCGCTCTCGACAACAATAGACTTGTAACGACACGAACTCGGCCCAATCCACCGATATATAGTTGTTTTAATATTACGGCTTTGAACGGTTTGCACTCGTCGTCGAAATACATCGATCATGAGAGCCAACGCCCCCCTACCCCTTCCCCCAGTTCGAAGGAAACTACATTTGGTGAATTAGTCTCACCAAAACTGACGGAATCTGCCCAACCTAATGTCTATTGGTGTCAGATAAATTCTATCGAGTCAAAATGATTCTAGCAGGTCCATTTTTGAAGCCAGCCCTTTATCTGCTCCGGGAAGAACGTAGCTTTGTGGGGGTTTTTTTTAAGTCATCTACTATCAGCTGGGTAAATGATTCGAGGTTCTTTCAGCCGCCCCACTGGACACAAGCTCTTCATGCGCTATTTTGCAATACAGAACGGGGTGGACTCATCTTTCACGAATTTTAGAAAAAAGTATATGATCAGGATATGAAGCGAGGTTGCTGATCTAGTGCACGAGTTGTCCCAGTGACTGGACCAAATGAAATACACGTCTACCAGGCAATAATCATTACACCATTTCACCTGTCCCCGCAGACATAAATAATTAGTTCGCAGAGTATTCGCATACTTTTGACACATCTGCAAAACGTAAGAACTACACAGACATGACGGCACAGAAATAATAAAGTTTGAAGCGAACTCTTCTTCTCATCTCTCTCTCTCTCTCTCGCGTGGTGTCTAAATTAGACGAGAGTTACGTGACGTCAGCAGCCTATCTTATTTGCATAACCTCGCGTTATTACGGGCATCAGTTGCTGTGTAACTTCTCAAGTCGCGTGAAGAGACTCTAGAGAAGAATCTAAAACTCACCTGCCGCTGATATCTTGATAACTATATATATATATGTTCGAAGTATGGTTGACGCACGAAGAGAGACAGGATGGGGGCCTATCCTAATAAATATTCATCTTCTGTTAGATTAAAGATAATTTTATTTCCTTTTTTGACACCCGTCGTTCCAAAAAGGAACTTCAGACCTCTCCAAGTTTAAATTCTCTGCATGAGACGCCAAACGGCGACATCCATTTAACTTATATTCATCTTCTGAATCAAGAATGGCAAAGAAAACAACAACACCAGACGAACAGACGAGCCGATAGATCACCTAGTTACTTATTGGCTGTACACACGGCTACAAGGCTTACTGGGCCGGCTTTCAGTGTTCGCTCTCGATCCTTAGAAACCGGAAGAACCGAAAATGCGCGGCAGCTTCACTTCCGTTTACTCTTCGGTCTCAGAAATATGTCCGTGCACGTATAGAGATATCATCAGTAAAATCGTATCGCCATCGAGCTTTAGTGCTGGCTCAGGTTGGCTTCTATCCCTGAAGGCGAAGCTCCACGGACCAATGTTTTAAATGACTCGTTTTGCTCAACTTCTTTGCTTCTTGTTCCCCTGCCATTCTGTGTAACAACCACGAAACACTATAAAGATATCAAAACCATCATCTGTGCGTGCGTGCGTGTTTTTTTACTATCCTTTTCAATTTCTTTTTCGGTGATCTTACTGATTAACATTTCAAAACTTAAACTGATCATCTGAATCTGGGTTTTCGTCATAGTTGTCTCTTTAACACCATTGCTACATTTTGGCTTCTCAAGTTTAAATTTCCCATGTGGCGACATTACACACACACACACACACAGACACACACACACACACACACACACACACACACACATATCCGGTCTGTTGTGGATGCGGGCCCGGATTTGGTTACAGTGGTCATCCGACTCGGTCTGGTTGTCCCTTGCGGAACAGTTTCTTCTCACCCCTTTGTACCAAGTCGGAAGCATGGGTTTCCGGCGGGCACTTCTTCCGAAAGCTAAACAAAGGAAGTTCTAGTAAGGATTTCCCCGGTATTTATGGTGAAGACCCTGCGAGTAATTTCCGACTGCCTTGTACCTTAACCCGTCCGTATGCGTAGGTAACTGACCGTTTGTTTAGTTTCCAAGGCTGATCGCCAACGCTCTCTCCCGCCTATCTCTCCACTGTGAAATGTACCCAGCCTCGAAATTAGGGGTGGGAGGGTTACAAAGAAAGAAAGGCATACACGTTTTTGCATTGTTTTATACGCCATGCACACGTGGCATAAGAACAGTTCACTTGTATTTTACATAACATTCCAGCAGATTATCACAGATTTCAACGTTATTTCTCACCTTTTAAAATAAATAATTAAAAAAACACAATGTTTCAGAATTCTGCCTGATCCGTACGATGGCCCGGGCACCATTCTTCAGAGATACTCATATGAGAAAGAGATGGAATAGTCATTAACGGGTTTTACTTCGCCGCTTAACGCATAAGAGAAGCAGACTTGTTATCTAAACACCCTTTGCCCCCAAGTGCAGCAGATGTTTGCATTTGTCGGCGATTCTCTCTTCGTTTTCCCGCACGATCCATTTTGAACTACCAGCATCAAAAACGAATCCATTTTAGTGAATGCTAGCGGTATTTCAAAAATTTTATCAGCTCTTGGGCTGGCGAATGTACAATGTCACTTAATATGAGGGACTGATTCTGTGAGCAATCCTTTGGTGGAAATGCTTTTCGTTTTCGTGATCACGTGCATAGGATCAAGAAATATATTTTATATTTAAAGAGACAGAATTCACCCCATCTGTGCACAGTCGGCTCTCTTATGACTTTAAAACTTAGGCCAACTAATCGAACTAAAAGCCAATGCGAGTGAATAATCCTATTGCATTTGCCTCTAGTGATCTAAGCAGTAATTCGCGCAGATTCTTGCTGTCTCATTAAAGGGAGAGTGGATAATCGATACTTTAACGAACGATCAGTCTGGTTCTGGTGCCAACAGATTCTGTTAAGTGAGCCTGATCTCTTCTACTCTCCGATAGGACTTTGATGCTACTCTGGGTACAGGGGAGGAGAGGAGGGGGCAATTCTTTCAGCCGAACCCCTGACAAGTTCGTTAATAAATTTCCGATATTCAGTGTGTACGTAAGTTTTCGACGGCCATCGTTGATCTTGGAGTTTAAGTTTGTAATACGGGTGCAAAGGCATTTCCAGCGTTTTCAGAATTATAGTCAGGCGCAGAGAGAGAGAGAGAGAGAGAGAGAGAGAGAGAGAGAGAGATGGAGAGAGGCTAATTGCCGCCCGCGAAGAGAATGTGTTCTCTGTGATTGCGTCCGGAAGTGGGAGCTTCACCCACTTATCACCGTGAATCTGTCCGTCCTAGTTGGGCTTTTCGCGTTAACAAAAAACTCCTTTCAGCTCCCCTTGAGTATGAACCTGGTTCGCACCACACACCCCCGCACCCACCTCAAAGGATTGTCTTTTCGCTTCGTTTCCTTTTAATGATGGATTTCCGCGACCATTTGTTCGCGGAGTCGCGCGACTTTTCCCGCAAAATGATGTCAGGATGTTTCCGCTCTTTCCGGCTAATCATCTAGAAAGCCAACCGCTTCTCTCTCTTTCCGTCTCCCAAACCTCCCGCCTTTCTCAGACCGTCCATCCTCTCCCCTCCCATCCATCCCCGCGTCAATCTGCCGCCCCGATGGCTGGACCCTAGCTCGCGCCGGCGGTCTGGGGAACAGATTCAGTCCGGTTCCCTCGTGCGAGAACAGCACCTTCTGGTCGCCAAGCGACATGTCGGCGAAATTTCAACCCTATTTTATTTCAGCATCCGCATCTGGCTGCCATAAAAAAAAAAAAAAAGGGGGACAGGCAGCGCTGCCATCAGTGAGGGCTCTTTGTTTTCGGCCGGCCCCCGAAATACAGAACAGAGACATCTCTTCATCTTCGCCACACCAACTGTTGCTCCTCCTCCTCCTCCTCCCCCCCAACCGAACACGTGTCGTGTTTACACAACTTGGATGTGAAGGTCCGCCGCAAGAAAAGAAAACAGACAAGCCACTTAACGTTAACACCGAATTACCGCCCCTCTACTGCCGATCTGATGGCTTTCCAATGCAGTGGATTATGAAGTTTATGATTTAGAAGAAAAGAGAAGAAAGAAAAAAAGAAAAACAAAAGGTTGACATTTTTTTTTTTCCTTTTTCTAAGCCAATAACATTGTTATTCTTGTTGACGTCTTCGGATCTTGTTTCCCTTCCCGCTCGGGTCGGAACACTTTTGATGCCGTCGTGCGCCATCTACCACCTGTTGGTAGGAAGAGCTGACGTCCTCAGCACGTGTGGTGTGGGGGGGGAGCTAGACAAAAGATAAATATAACGAGGCAGTAAAAGGAAGAATGGTCAAAATATTGAGACAATAAAGGACTTAATGTTATCTTCTCTCTCTCTCTCTCTCTCTCTCTCTCTCTGTACTGACATCATCATCATCTCTCTCTCTCTCTCTCTCTCTCTCTCTCTCTCTCTGTCTCTCTCTGTACTGACATCATCATCATCTCTCTCTCTCTCTCTCTCTCTCTCTCTCTCTCCTCTGCTCTCATCTGCCTCATCATCATCACTCTCTCTCTCTCTCTCTCTCGTCTCTCTCTCTCTCTCTCTCTCTGTACTGACATCATCATCATCTCTCTCTCTCTCTCTCTCTCTCTCTCTCCTCGCCTCTCTCTCTCTCTCTCTGTACTGACATCATCTCATCCTCTTTCTCTCTCTCTCTCTCTCTCCTCTCCGCTCTCTCTCTCTCTCTCTGTCTGACATCTCTCATCTCTCTCTCTCTCTCTCTCTCTCTCTTTTTTTTTCAGTATGTATCTTACATTTAAAATTTTGGAATTTTTTAAAAAATAATAAAAACTTACAAAATTAAGCTGAACCCAGAATTTTTCTGACAGATTCGGGGGCTTAGTTTAGATAAATAAATAAACGTAATCAAATTTCAAAAAAAAATGCAAAGTTTTACAAGACTGAAACTTTTTAATACCAAAAACATCGTGAACCAAAGACTTTCTTCGCGACAAAATCCTTACAGCCAGAATAATTATTTCTTTAAGCTTATACTTAGTTATATCTTGTATTTCTTATCGTTTTTATATATGTTTTCAGTATGAATTCATTATATGTTTTTTGTTTTTTTTTTCAAAGTTTGTAGGTTTTTTTAAAATTTTTGTTTAGACGAATAAATAAATGAAGAAGCTAACAAGAATTAAGTCTGTCCTATTTTGGATGCTAAAATATAAAAATAAATAATAAGGCCTTAAGATTTAAATTCTCCTGTCCATTATTTATCAGTATTAGTACAATTACATGTAAGCACCATTTTCTAGCGACATGAGTAACTTAACAAAGGCTGTAAAGTAGCGATGTCCATTTTTTCCAAGACAGACTCAGACTTTTGCTTATAAAGATGAACTTTACATGATATTTAACAGAATTTACTGGCAAAGATGGGATTTACATTGACATTTAGTGATACACACCTTAGTTGGCATTTATGAGCATTTACTAACAAAGAGGGCTTGACATTTATTGGCATTTAACAAGATTGCAATTTCTTAACACTTATTGGCATTTACTGATCATATAGACTCTAGTGACATTTACGGGCATTTGGTGACAAAGATGGCCTTTATGTGAACTTTATACTGATATTTATTGATAATGAATGTCTTCATATTTCATTTTTTGACATTTAGGGGTAACTGTGTATTTTACATGAAAAATAATACTAGATGACTATTTCTTTACTGAAGCAGAGGCAATTTGTTGCTTATATTGGAAAACTGATAATAAACTAGATTAATCTCGAAACTATATCCTGTTCGGTTGGGTGTCCGCGTCAGTTTTCCACAACCACCTTTCAGGTTGCTGACTGAGAAATTTCGCCTATAATCACAGGGTAACCGGACAGCTACCCACCAGTTGTTTCTTAAAGATTATCAAAATAATTACAGCAGACGGAATTATCATATATGTTGCTCTTTTAATTTGCGAGCAGCACTTACTAAGCACAAGCAATTGAAAATTCTACAACATATTTCAGGAAAGTCAGAGGAGGATCCTGTCCTAGGCCGCAGAGGAATTCTGGATGTGTCTAACTACCGCAGAGAGCGGTGCCAGGCAGTCGTTGCCTTGTGTTTCCCTGCGCACCCTCTTGCGTGGTAGTTGACCTGACAGCTACTGCATCACCAGGGTCTGGACTGTGCTTCCTGCGCTTTCTGAATGGCACAGATAGACTTCCATACAGAGGGATAATGATGCCCAACCAGTCGGAAGTACTTCTTGTTCCACCCTCGCATACATTGTTTGTGCAATGGCTATCTTGAAAAGTAACGATGTGTACATTCCAAGATGTAGGTTTGAAAAGGAGGATCTGTGCGTTTAATTCGGACAATACCTTTCTGGGGCATCAATTTGACAATGGCGTCCATCAACATAAGTGGAATCAAAGTATTTTAGGAGTGGAACGGCTTCTTCGGACACTACAATCCTCAGATATTCTATCCTTTCAGCAACTTGATCTATGGGGAGCAAGGAAAGGCCGCCATAACCCGATCATCATCAGCGCGGCAGGGCTCTACACGATCCAAGTCTTGTACTTTTTCCATTGCGCTTTGTGTTAAATGGTAAAGGCACTTGACTAGACGGGTCATATTCAGAGTTTCAGATCAACATCAGCATCTACAGCAGCACATCAGCTGACCATGGCTCTTCATATATCTTCTGTGTTGTCCGTTACAGGAATGCATAAACTACCGGGGACATTGGTCTCACTCAGGAGAACATGCCCCCTCTTGGAGATGCAAAAACTTTGGAGGTGTCACACGACATACTCTCCATCTATGAGAACCAGTCTCTGTTTTCTGCTGGTAGACGAAGGCTATCATTCGTGGCAACTGCGATTATCTTTATATCGCTTGATTTGTTGTCATAAAACATGAAGGGCTGAGGATCCAGGCCAGCAGTGTAGGTCCCAGGTTGTTGGATCCGGAGATCTGCCGGCATCCTTGGTTGCTCTGAGATGTTCTTGGTGCGGTTCCGTCTTATTGTGCTTTTGCATATATCTGGCAAGGGAAACATGGATTCAGCTTCGCTGGGAATATTTGACAGTTTTCCATTGTAAACAACACCTGGGTGATCAGCACTCCGACATGATTGGGTTTTGATTGCCTCACGACACTTGCCGACAACCACTGAACGAGGTTATGCTCAACCCTGCGGTCGGGGCTCCCTTGTGCAAGATCTGTGGTGAGAGTCCATCTGCATCCTCTGTTGAAGAGCTGACACCCCCATCGTATTTTGGCTTTCTTTTGTATCTGTTTAATGTACATACATCCATTATAAATAAGTTTTTGTTTTCCTCTCTGTGTGGTTGTGAATTCCATGGTAACGAAGGGCAAATGATCAGTAGAATTGCCCTACCATTATATACAAAAATAAACAATCAAATCTTATCTCTAACCTAAAACCCATTTATGCGAGAAGTCATTACTAAGAGGAGCCATTTCTATAAATAGGGTCATTTTCTTTGGAAGGACGCACTCACTCGTCAACTCAGTGAGGACCCAGTACCACGATAAGCCACTTAATACTTCTTTGTGTCTGCAGACTTGATGTAATAAAATGAAAACAGAATGTCCAAAGGGGATACTGAAAAAACAATCAACTGCTTTACATTTTATACAACAGTCTACCTTTTTTCTTTTGGTACAACACAGGTGTCTAAAATGTCCTATGATATCATTTTTGAAGGTTTCTAATGGCTCGGTATCTAGTTGTCTTGGATTCAGTCACCGGGACGACTCAGCTCCGTTCTTGCACATTTCCAGAGAATGGTTCTCAGTTCGACGCGCCATAGTTTCCTCTCTCCCGCTCTTCATCCGGACGTTAGCGTCATTAGGACAGGTGACATCGATTATCTGCACTTTCTTATGATGCCAAATGACAAAAATGCCGGGCCTGGTATAATGGACTGCTCTCTGGCTGTAGATATCGGAGGTGATGAAGACTGCCTTTCCGTTCCCCGACTCGCTCTGGCGATGTTCCCGACGTTACAACCTTTCTTATCTCACGCCAATGGAGATACTTAGTGAGGAAGCCATAACGGAGATATCTGCTCTCTTCCTGCTGAAAGACGGTCGACGGTTTCCAGGTGTTTATGGCAGAATCCGTAGTTGGAGTCGTCGTTCTTCGAACAAATATGATTAGCACAGCATAGCTACGATCATCGCTTCCTCCCCAGTTCTTAGGATAACTTACAGTCAACCATCTGTTGCTCATTTTCTTTTTTTCTTCTTGCTATTAAGACAGAGTTTGTGCCTGCTGTTCTTTCATTCGATGTATTTTCCAAGGAGAAAGATATACCGCCCTGTTTTCTTGTTCCTCAACTGATAGCAATCGCTTATCTCCTTTTATGTATCTGTAGTAGAGCCTCGTTTTCTCAGGTTTGCTTCTTATGTATCATGCATCCGTTGAGCCTCTTTCCTATGTATGTCTCTAGTAACTTCTGTTCCCGTTATCTACGTCAGATAAGTAGCGCTCAGAACAGGCACAGCAAAACTACTAGTGGAAGAGATCTTGCCTGTTGTCTAGAGGTGTCCTCTGGTGAATTTTCCTTCTACCTTATTGTCTTGTATCTCTCCGCTCTCGTCAATACTTAGCGACGCCACACACGTTAATATTGGAGTTCTATAGACAAACAGATGTATTCTTGATTAAGTCTTTGTTAAGTTACTAAACGTAACTCTCTCTGATACACGATAAATCTGATGCAGGTCAACCGACATTTCCCGACCCTTCCATAGTTTTTCACACTGACATTGACCACAGAGTTAATTTGAATAATTCGATCGGTATGAAGAAGTTAACCGTTTGCTTCGAACTGGTTAAGCAAACGGACAATTAGCCCCATGGACTTCAAATACGGCCAGCAATAAACAATCCCGAAAAATTAAAATAACAATAGAGAATTACAAAAACTACTAAGCTATAAGTATGCTTGGAAAGCAGCGGGGTTTATAGAATGTCCTATTCTCCCCATACTACTTTTGGTTGTCTTATGCAATGAAAGAAAGACTTGTAGCAGTCGTTTTGTTAATAGGAGAAATCTATCCCTCACGAATACTGAACCATACAGGTCACCTCGACAACGGCGCAAAACCGACTTATTGACGATCTGCACGGGCAGCCACGTTTCCAAACTGGAGAAGTTTCTGCTTCGTCTGTAGAGTATGGGCGAGCGAGTTCTGCTCAGGTTTTTTCCAACCGATTCTCAAGAAGATCCCGGCTCTGTCTGTCGCATCTCACCAGCAGTTCACCCAGTAAAAAGTGTCAATGTCTGATTTTGGAGCGAAAGTTCATTTTAGAGCTCTCTCTCTCTCTCTCGCTCTCTGTACTGACATCATAGCTTTCTGTGTGTACTGACGTTATACCTCTCTCTGTGTAGTGACATAATCTCTCTCTGTACTGACATCATCTCTGTTTGTACTGACGGCATATCTCTCTGTGTAGTGACGTCATCTCTGTCTCTCTCTCCATCTCTCTCTCTCTCTCGCTCTCTGTACTGACGTCATAGCTTTCTGTGTGTTACTGACGTTATACCTCTCTCTGTGTAGTGACATAATCTCTCTCTGTACTGACATCATCTCTGTTTGTACTGACGGCATATCTCTCTGTGTAGTGACGTCATCTCTGTCTCTCTCCATCTCTCTCTCTCTCTCGCTCTCTGTACTGACGACATAGCTTTCTGGTGTGTACTGACGTTATACCTCTCTCTGTGTAGTGACATAATCTCTCTCTGTACTGACATCATCTCTGTTTGTACTGACGGCATATCTCTCTGTGTAGTGACGTCATCTCTGTCTCTCTCCATCTCTCTCTCTCTTAAAATTTCACCCTAACAGCAGTGGACGCCGAAGCGCAAATCGTCAAAACGACAGTCGTACAGTCTGGACCATTCTTTTCCAGCACCACGACTATAATAAAATATGGCCATCACACTTCTCTTGACAGTTGTAATGCGTTTTTCCTTTTATTTTAATATCTAATAATTGAATTTTAAAATGGTATACACACCAGTGTTTGCAACAATCTCCAGTCAGGATCGTCAAGGTTAATCCAGTCCAATAAACAAACAAAAACAAAACAATACGTAATATTACTGGACCCACAAACCATAAATTCTCCGCTCGCTATACATAACTTCGAAGGTTTTTCCTCTCCATATGTTTATCCTAAGTTACTATGGTGATTTTATTTCTATATACTAGCAGAAATTACCCGCCTGACACAATAAGGGACTCCCCCGTTTCATAAAATGCAAAAAAAGAGACAAAAACAGCAAAAATCATTGACCAATTTGCCTCTGAGGTCTTTGTAATGCTTGGTAAAAGTTCAGATTTATTAATTATTATTATTAGTTTGACTGTCCATACGTAATCTGCCCCCTCCCAGACCACCCTCACCATGCGTCAGTCATCGCATTACTTACGCCTTCTTGCCTCATATCCCGTCCTCTTTTCTCCTCCTTGCCAGACTGGCTGATCCCCAGTATTTTCCGGTATAGGGTTTCAATAACCGCAATTATATAAAGTCGAGCGAGAAAGCGGACTATGGTTCATGGTACACACACACACACACACACACACATATATATTTAGCCACCTCGGTAACCCTACACCCCTATAGCTGGGACATGACGTCACAATGAAATTTTTTTTAAAAAAAAAAATTGGCTTGACGTCTTTTTTCTTCAAACACTCAAGAACGAAAAGTATGCAACCGCAGCTTCTCTGCGTTCTGCTTTCGCTCTAATTTGATCCCGCAAAAAAGGGAATTGGAGCCGACGTACAGGCAGCAAACAAGACCAATTGTTTACCAGCGCGAGCATACATACACTCCTTCGCACGACTCCCAAATGTCTTGAAAAATTACCACCCCAAGAGAATTAAACTTTCTCATGTACGAGAGCAATGAAGTCACGTAGGTGGGACACAAAGACCTAAGGTGCATTGCTCTTAAAATCCAATGGTTTATCATAAACAAGCCTACTTTATTATTATTATTATTATTATATTATTATTATTATTATTATTATTATTATTATTATTATTATTATTATTATTATTATTATCTTAATTTCTTTTTCAAATATATAATGGAAAAACAGTTTCGGATTTCAGCAATCGCCATATTCTTCTCTAATTTGCATTTCAGCGAGATTTGATTCCGTCAGAACAGCGTCTATCTAGCATCTTAACTGAGGCACCAGCTGCATCTTCTGTCTGACTTCTCGCTGTATCGTTTCCCTGCCCCAAGCCCTTTACATTTTGTTTAGCGAATGGGCAGAGCAAGAACTGCGGAAGTGTCGTTCTGAGAAGAGACGCGTCAACTAATACCAGAAGAAATAGAAAGTTTTCGAAAAGATAATCTTCGATGTATCAAGTTTGAAAACAGAAACACGGTCTGGACCATCATCTGTCCCTGGTTCGTTTGATGAAAACCGATTCAAGCGCTGTTAAGTCTTTGATCATTGTCCATCATCAGCAACAGACTTTATAAGTAAATGTCTCAGGGGAAAAAAGAAAAAAAAAAAAACCAGATTGTAAACTAATTTAAATAGGAGTAGTTGTATTGTGTTAATATTTCGATGCCCATATGAAATGGTTTTTTTTTTCAACTAAAATTTAAAGCTTGTTCTGATATTTTGATAATAATAATGATAATAATAATAATAATAATAATAATAATAATAATAATAATAATAATAATAATAATAATAATAATAATAATAATATCCGCAAAATGTTTTAACTCACGTCGTCATAACTCATTTAAATTTGTACCTCTAGAAAAAAATTCTTCCTTAATATACACGAAAATAATCTGAAATAAAACAAAAGTTTTTAAATACTTTATATTCTTTAGCCTGTGAGTTGATGATGAAAAGAAAAAAGAAAATAGAAGAAAATCTTATTCAATATGACGCTGAACTGTTTTTTTCTAAATTTATTAGACCTGATTCACAACCGCTTCCTAAACAATGAAGTCACCGCTGACGTAAGACCAAAAGTCCTGTTTCTAAGTAGAGTTATCGACCTTACTTGAACAGATGACATTGAGACATGTCGTGGAAAGATTGATTAAACCGTTCGGAGAATTAAGTTTCTTGCTGCATATTAGCGAGCCGGCGCATTACAGATTGTTTTTGTCTTATGCGGGATTAAGAGATTTATTTTGGTCTAGTGAACGTGTGGTTGGGAGACCAGTTTGAACAGGGTGATTAATGGAATTCTCTGAAAAGCGTGGGCTGGTGTTCTGTGACATCATGGCGTCACGATGGTTTTGGAAGGCCGAAGCTCTATTTATGATGACGTAGACGCGCAGTTTCATCCAATAAAACGATGACACAAACACCCAAAGAAAAGAAATAAAAAAACAAGGAGAAAGCGAAACAAAATAAATGGTCTGACGTCACACTTAGCGAAGCACCTAACGACGTCTTCGTAAACTGAAATTATCCGTATTCAGGGTACTTGGTGAAGCGATTTGTGTTCTTGTTTTATAATAAGCGACGCCAGATGAATTCCGTTTGTTCTGAGATTTCAGATATTTAAAATAAGAAATAAAGTAAACCATTTCCTTCGCATCTATTCGTTGGTGTAAAACGTTAACCAACAAATATAATTCTCTGTTCTCTGCGCCTTTTAAACTCGTTTTTTTTCCTCAATTTTCCTTTTCTTTTTTATGGGACTCGACGGGGCAGCTCAGGTACTAAAGTCTGGGGCGAGATAGTCACGTGATGTTACGTTTTAGTGTATTGAATCGCATAACAGTTTGAGGTTTTCCGCATAGTTAACTGGTTGATGACAACTAAAAAATGTGACAATTTGAAATCTAGCATGCAAAAGCGGGATCTCTAAAAAGACCTCGTAGCTCATGACGACGGGCGTGAGACTCAATTAGAAATGCATATTCAAAATCAGACCTCTAGAAGTGGTCGTGGGTACGCCTCGTTTCAAGACGGATTCTGTTGCTGCTGTTATTTCCTTGGTGAACGTTTGGGCTACAGCCTTCGATGTTGGTGCGTGCCATGTTTCCATGTTGATTTATAAGGATATTTTCAAACACCGTGGCATTAAAAAAGTAGAAATATATTTATCTATATATTCCAATATATACACTGCGGTTTTTCTTTCTTATAATGCATTTTAACTTCAGCATAGTCTATTTATTTCCTGACGTTGGCAACTAATCGGACGCGATTATATCATTTAACTGCCATCACATTATTAGGCCGTTAACTGGCAAAGAAAAGGATGGATAATCAGATCGATATTCCAAAAGAGGTTGTGTTTTTAAGTGAACGATTGGGGTCGATATTTCGTGCATTAACTCCTGTTTTTTATATATATAATTTTTTAGATATTTATATATTTAATATATTTATATTTTTTTATATTTCAGACAAACATCTGTTCGCATATTATAGAAAAGGAAAAAAGATAAGAAATACTATATAAAGATTTAACTGTTTTCCAGGTTTTATAAATATGTTGGAAATACTTTAGTTCTTTGGTGAGAATTCACATTCGCTGTCTATATTTTCTGCTTCACCTTTATCATTTTTTAAAAATATTCCGGTACCAGGATGTTGAAATAGCGTATATATCACACACACACTCAATGATATACCTAAATAATAAATAAAAGCACTCTTTGTTTTCTATTTCCTGTTTCGTTATAATTATCCCGTGGAACCACTAAGAATAAACATTCTCACGTGCTGAGTCTTCAAAAACATGAAGATGTTTTTATTTATCGACTTTTAATTTATAAAGCAAAATCTACACAAAGCTTCGGTTAATCCTTCTTCTCTGTAAGGTATTACAGTCTCACGAGCCCGTGTAGTGCTGTCCAAACCTGCTGATCTTCAAAGAGGTGTGTGCGTGGGCAACTATTTCGTGTAAGGCGAAGTATATTTTTTAATATCCCTATTAAACAAATAAGTAAATAAAAAGTCCGGATTATTTGGCTCCTACATAATCTGACCAGATAAAATGTCTCTCAAAATAGCGAAGAACTCAAAACGGGAAGCCCCTTTTTTTCTCCGATCTTAAGATCTCTCCCACATAAAGCGTAGCGATACACTCCAAGAATCCCTACTCCTCACACGCAGTTTTACTCTTCCGCTTCGCCCCCCCCACACACCCTATATACAGCCTATTTTTTTGCTGCATGCGCACCAAAATAGAAACAAAAGGAATGCCTCTGAAGAAAGCGCCCGGCTAGCAGAATTTTACAGAAATCCGCTAATTTGTCCTTTCCTATCTGACGCTTCCTTCTGTTTGCTTCTTCTTCTTCTTCTTTTCTTTTTGTTTTTCGATGTAATTTCCCCTAACAGTCTAAACCTTAAGCCGTCACGTGTTACCCGAAATCTAGCATGGCGATGTTGTAATCTAAGTTAAAGGGATTTTGCATTCCGTTTGCAAACGTTCCCAGAGTTTCTTGCTTTTCTTTGGCGCAGGAGACAGGTTTATTCGGTTTCCTTATTATTTGCTATTTCACTATCGGAACTTAACCTACCATTATACTTTCCTTTTTACTTGCAAACTGAAATTTAAAAAAAAACCAAAAAAACTTTGATTTTCAGAAAATCTTCGAAACCGACATTATTCTTTATTTTTAAATCGCGAGAACGAATCTACGACGAGAGACATTTTTTTTGATGCCTCTTTTTTTATCTAAACTTTTTAAATAAAGCGGGAGATCGGGATTTACGTAATAAAAAAAAAATTAGAAAGTTATAACTATTTTCCTGCTTTACTCATTAATTATTTTAATTAGCAGTTTTCTCTTTGGAAGAAGCTGGATATTTTTACGCAGTCCCATTGCAAGTGAAGGTCCTTTACTTTGCTAGGCGATCAACCAGGTGAAACAGGAAGTCTGACGCCACGAGGTAGACGTAGTCATAGACTCGCCAGGTCCGATGTCACGTGATTTCAATTTATTGTCGTTAAATCTAAAAGAAAACCAAAACGAAATGCATGAACAATAATGATTTTTTGGGAGACGAGAGAGTTGACGAATCTTTTGTCTTTGCGTGCGTGGAAAGAATTTTTACCAAGATTTCTGTCGAAGAAAAATTCTCCCATCACCAACCCAACTCCCTCCTCCTCCTCCTCATCCTCATCCGCGACCTTTAGCTTTCCGCAAAGCGACGCGCGTGGTTTTCAAAGAAACTCGAAACACGACTACATCGAAAATAATATTAACACCCATACACAATACTTCCCAGTGATATTTCCCCTTTTTTTTAAAAAAAAAAAGTCGCCGATGTTTTGTGGCCAATTTTATGTTCTGAATTAATTCAAAGCATATGTGTGTGTGTGTGTGTGTGTGTGCGTGTGTGTGTGCGTGTGTGTGTATGTGTGTGTGCGCGCGCGCGCGCGTGTGTGTGTGTGCGTGCGTGTGTGTGTATGTGTGTGTGCGTGTGTGTGTCCAGAAGGATTTTACGATAGACTGTTTTTCTCAACAGCAAAACCAAAGATTTGCCATAGAGTTTGAATTCTGTTTACCTAACCAATGATCCTCAGCGTTCACTTTCCTCCAAGCCTCCCACCCAGATCTAAGGCAGATCTGCTTCATCATCAAACTTCCGCTCTTCTCGTGGTACTTAATTTTTTTTCCCCCTCTCATTTCATTATTTAGCTCCAATTTCGGACGCGGAAAAGAAAGGAAATATTTCAGCTATTTTTACCCATATATTTTCCCCCCGCATCCCACGTTCTAAAGTTACAATATATATATATACACACACACACACACGCCAGAGACATCCAATGATGGCTTGGTGTTTTAATTTGTTGTTGTTGTAATATCTTAACAGCTTAAAGTTCCACTGACCAAAAAAATATGCTTTTGTTTAAAACGTATGGAGTCAGAAGAGGTAGCTAATGAATAATTTAATTGCTCGTGACGTCAGAGGGGGGCGGCGGCTTAGATATGTGGGTAAAAATAGCGCTCTCAGAGAATTTTCAAACGGTTCGTTTATCGTACGTTGCTGTAATGAAGCAGTGGGACTGAGGACAGTTCCAGGGTGGTAAAGAATTGTGTTTCTTTACACGTGACGATCTCTTTCTAGGACTGGAAATGCACTCCGCTAATGAATAATAAAGATTAAAAACCAGACTCGAATACAGACCGAATGTGGACATGGAAAAATTGGAATATTGCGGCAGTAAAAAAATTCGTAGAAATGATTTTTGATCTACTTTCGTCTTAGTTACTTCGAAGAAAAATTCTGCCTCTCAAACGAGACCCAGTTTATTTAATGTTCTTGATCTACAATGGAGAATTTTGTTGCTGTTGCTGTTTTTCCATAATGACCATCTCTCTCTCTCTCTCTCTCTACATGTACTGACGTGATCTCTCTTCTCCCTGTCTTGTAACGTCATCTCTCTCTCTCTCTCTCTCTCTCTCTCTCTCTCTCTCTCTCTACATTGACGTCATCTCTCTCTGTGTGTTCTGTGTGTGTCGCTCTGCATTGACGTCATCTCTCTCCCTCTGTGTCGCTCTGCATTGACGTCATCTCTCTCTCTCTCTCTATCTCTCTGTGTCGCTCTGCATGACGTGATCTCTCTCTCTCCGTTCTATTAACGTCATCTTCTCTCTCTCTCTCTCTCTCTCTTCCTCTCTCTCTCTCTGTGTCGCTCTGCATTGACGTCATCTCTCTCTCTCTACATTGACATCATCTCTCTCTCTCTCCTCGCTCCTCTCTCTCTCTCTGTGTTCGCTCTGCATTGACGTCAGCTCTCTCTCTCTACAATTGACATCAATCTCTCTCTCTCTTCCTCTTCTCTCTCTCTCTCTCTCTGTGTCGCTCTGATTGACGTCATCTCTCTCTCTCTCTTCTCTCTACATGTACTGACGTGATCTCTCATTCTCCCTGTCTTGTAACGTCATCTCTCTCTCTTTCTCTCTCTCCATGTACTGACGTGATCTCTCTCTCTCTCTCTGCATTGACGTCATCTCTCTCTGTCTCTCTCTCTCTATCTCTCTCATTTTTTTTGTATTATATAAATTCTATAGTTTTTAATTATTTCTATTCTATCAGCAAAGATATTAAAAAAAAAACAAAAAAACAAACTGTCAACAGTACCCACGCCGTCGCTGTAGATGAACTAAACGTGAGAAAAAACAGAGACGGATGGCAGAGGTCGATGATAAGACGGCACGAAAATCTCGTCTACCTATTACGTCAAGTCCAATATTTTACCGTTGTGCTAAATGACAGTTCTCGGTATCTCTACTGAAACAAATACAAACTAAGGAAAACCAGCCCCTACACATACACAAAGAAATAGCTTACAGTTTTGAAATTGTCGCAGAACGGATCACCAAAATCTTTTTATCCAGAAAAGTAGATTGGGAATCTGTGATTTTATTTTTAAATAGCCCGATGGTAAATGAATGCCTGAAGCTGTGTCTTTGACGTAATTGTACAGACAGATGGAAAATGCCTTGGTTGGAGGGATGGGTCTATAAAGTCAGGGAGTTGTATAGAAGTACTTCCTCCCCTTAAAGTATAACCAAACTGGTTGTATTGAGAAATGGCTGCGTGTTTACCGTATTTGAGCGGCGAGTGGACGGATGTGGGTATATATCCAGAAAGGTTCGCCTCATTCTTTTATTTCAGTAATTCCTTAAATACACTTGTGGGTCACGTGGCAGGGTCACGTGGCAGGGTCGATTAAAATAAACTGAGAACCGAAAAAACAAAAAAAACTGAAATATCAATTTAAAAAAAGTAAATAAAACTAACAAGAACCAAGATTAAATAAGTAAAGTTAAGTAATTTTAGGACTAAATATTTAAAATTAATGTATCTCACGTAGAAAGGCAACGGTGGGTGATATGAAGTGATGGAGAAAAATTGATAAGGCTGGACTGGACTGACGGACGAACATGTAAGTATATCTGTCTTTCGTAGCTGTTTGACCCACACAACTTGAAACTCAACCCCGGCTACCTCGTGGAAGATGTTTGCGCACGGAATGCCTCGTTAGCCCGACAAGGCCCGGATCTCGCCCGTCAAGCACCCCGAACCCCATGACGCTGCCAATTCTCAGCTTTCCCGATTCTTCCCGATATAGCTCGAAGCGAACGAGAAATCATGTGACCATTCCCATGGCGTTGTTAGCGGCGTGATCTGTCTGTAATGGCCCGGCAGTTTTCTATCCATCCGCTCTCGACTCGCTTTTTCCAAACTCTAAAATAGCTGTGAAGTTTATTGCGCTTTACCCAGTCGTTGTTTTGAAGTCAGTCCGTTCGCGACGACGTTCGTGGTCGGGACTGGACAAATTCGATTCCATGTGGCAGGGTTGGTCAGCTGGATTCATATAATTTAATGGCAGAGTTCCTTAAAAATCGTCTTCCGACGCCTTCCCCTCCCCCCTTCCTTCTAAAGTCACCAGAAGACGTAATTCGTAATAATTCCGCATCGAAAGACGTGGGAAGTCATTTCCGCATAAACGGAACTTGAAATTCTCACGTCACTACCAGGAGCCACAGCCATAGAGAGAACACGAAACGCGCCAAGATTTCGTTGCTGCTAAAGCAAAAACAAACAAACAAAAAAAAAACCACCTGTTTTCGAAAATAGAAGTCATTGGTAGCCAGCCTGCATGCGATTTCCATTGTTGTTACACCGAGAAAACCTTAAACCAGTGATTAGCGAAAAACAGTTCTCGATAAATTACTGGCCTTTAACAAGAGTAACAAGTAAAAGGTTCCGTTCAAAAACTCAAGTTGTCTGCCCCTCAACCGAGAATATTGCGACAACCCAATACGGAAAAGCGTACTTCTTTGCCTCACTGTCAGTTACCCCGACGGTTTATGATAAAACCTTTCGCCAACTTCGCTTCTTTTGTTTCATTGCCTTAGCAACGGCGTTTTGTTGTTGTTGTTGTTGTTGTTGCTTCGTTTTGCTGCAAACCCTTACTACGATCCTGTCTCGTCTGGACCTTATTCACCAGCCGAGCACCAAGCAGCTCAATCCTGCTATCGTCCGGTGAATTCAAAAAGGCCTCTCACCACTTTTGGTCAAACATGTGTTCTTTCTACGGAATTTCTCATCTTTAAATGCACCTTTGAAAACTCGGTGTCTCTCCTCAGCTCGCTCTGTTGCTTGCCACCTGATTGGGGTTTGAACCTTGGTTTGCTCCAGCCAGGTTACTGTCCTTCGACGACTACAGGCGCTTCGCACACGCGGCGGGCCAGCACAACACGTTGGATTGATTGCACCATGTTCTTTGCCTCTTGTCAGTGGAATCCTTGCAATACCAGCTTCCGCGAATTTTGTCGGTAACCACGTGTGATGCGCTGCGTATCGTTTCCCCTTCACAAAACTACTTCCGGTCAGCCGGCATGAGAAAAAGAAAAACAACAACGTCACCGGCGTCGGAGCCTCGATGTGACCGGCAAACAATAGCCACATTATCTGATGGCGGATCTCGGCTCAATGTAACCGAGGTGAAGTTCATCATGGCGAGTAATCGGATTTACCCGAACCTGGTGGCGGGAACTTGGCCCGATCTCATCTGTCCGACATAAATCAGTGGATTTATCTCCCGTGGTGGCGAGACTGTGTGAGAGTTTGCCCCGCGTGAAGGAGATCGCCGACTGTGTTCATTCTCTCTGCTTCCCAGTCTTTTGTTAGTTTATTATTATTATCCCCCCCTCTCACATGTTTATGGACACAAATCGCTTAATTTATTTGCAATTAAAGGCAGCACGCTGCGACCGTCCGTGGTCATCCGTGGGAACGAAATGATTCAGTTAAAGTCTATTTATACCGCACTATAGAACACTGATTAAATTCCCGTTAATTTGATTACCATCATTGTCGAAGATTTTTGAAGTCGTATTAGTCTCACCGGTGTCAAGCAGCTAAATCTAATGATGGTCTGATAGATGGCGAAACCGGGGAAAGGAGACAAGAGAAAACACAGCTTACGTTTGAGTTATCGGCAATGATTTTGCTTTCAATAGCCAATTCGTCTTATTTCCCCTTTCCTTCTTATTTTTTTTAGAAATGAAAAGTTTTAATTTTAAGTTTCGGTATATGGAAAATAGCGAAGCATCTTACTTTATGCTGACTTTTTGGATTTGAGTTAATTCGAGGTTAATAAGCAACCCCTCCCCCACCACCAGGGAAGATTAAATAAATCTTAAAAGATATTGGAACGCCATACGCTCTCCGGAAATGAGAATAATAAAATGTCTAACGGAACAATTATCAAAATATAAAAATAATACAATTTAATTATACGAGAAACCATAATTAGTATATAAAAATACTCAATTACTGCTTCTGTTAAGGATAAAGTGGTAAACAAAATTTCTAATAGATTTAATTAGATTTTGAAGAAAGGTAACGCTGATGAAATTTCTGAAACGAGAATTCCTAGTTCCAAAGAATGGTGTACGTATTTTGTTAATTCGAATTATTATTGAACCATTTAGTGGAGTTTTGATCTATGATCAGTCGAAACCGCGGCGCAATTAGCAAGCATGGCTTTAATACACCGAAATGCGGCTCGACGGGATCAGAAAACTTCAAATAATATTACACAAGTAAAAATTTTAAAAGTTTAAGTTAGCAATTGTCTTTTTTTTTATTTTAAAAGAAATAATAGTTGTGAGCCGATTTATTCATAAGTAATCGGTGAGATCGCGAGGTGTCTGAGAAGCAGCTGGGTCCAGGCTTCGAGGAGAGCTTCCCGAAGTGTTTGGGCAAAAATCGATGTGATCGAGCGGCTTTGTCATACGTCTGACGAGTGATCGGTGTAGACTTTGAGTGGGACGGGGGGTGGTGCTTCAGAAGAGTTTTCTAGATTGTTCAAGAAGGTGCTTGAAATGGAAGTTGGTGTAATTGTTAGTGAAGTTTTGTAAAGTGCTCGACGAGTGATCGGGTTTATTCTTATATCGGGGCTTTCTTCAGGGTTCGATTACTTTCGACGCGACTCCCGGAGAGCATCGCGAGTATCAGAGAGGTCGGGAACCAGCGTTTATCAGTAGCGCATTATTCTGATTGAGTCGAATAGTTTCCGGATAAAGGGCAAATGGTATTTCGCTAATTGTCAATTTGAGGTAATAACCCGAGCCATTAATTGCGCCATGTTTACAGACGGGCTTAATAACCCGCACTAACGTGTGCGGGGAGGGGCAGATACTACTCCGGGCTTTTCAGAAAACACCGAAACCCCCCCATCATTTCGTTTTGATTGCGATGTGTTGGACGATTCCTTCAAATGAAAGGTTTCTCGACTACGACTCGTCTCCAATTTTCCGAGCAGTTATTTGTTCGAGAACTCTCTCTCTCTCTCTCGCGCTCTCTTCATCTCTCTCTCTCTCTTCATCTCTCTCTCTCTCTTTCTCATCTCTCTCTCTCTCTCTTCTTCATCTCTCTCTCTCTCTTCTCTTTTCTTTCTTATCTCTGTCTCTCGCTCTCTTCATCTCTTCTCTCTCTCTTTCCTTTTCATCTCTCTCTCTCTCTTCATCTCTCTCTCTCTCTCTCTCTCTCTCTCTCTCTTCATCTCTCTTCATCTCTCTCTCTCTTCATCTCTCTCATCTCTCTTCATCTCTCTCTCCTCTCTCTCTCTCTCTCTCTCTCTCTCTCTCTCTCTCTCTCTCTCTGCCGCCGAGTTTTTAGCAAATACAAACGGTCCCTTAGATAAGGTGACCGACCTGGCTCCATCCAGTTTCAGTTTCTTTCCCTACGCTTTCCTAGATACTCCAGACAATCACCCCACACGCGCGCGACAGGGTTTTCGTTCCGTCCCCGGTTCCGTGTTTGTATTTCTCTCAAGGATGAAACCTTCACGCGCAAACACAACACCTATCAAGACGACGGGATTTCTCGTCGTCCAAATGTTTGGCTAAGTGGAGTAATCCCCTCTCGCCCCCCCCCCTGCCAACCTCCCTCCTCCCTCTCTCCTCCCCCTCTCTCTCTCTCTTTTCCTCTCGGGAGTGGTAGTAAATTGTTTCTGGCTCTCTAGCTTTCGTGGCAATAAACGTCTTTGATGTGAGCGGCCTCCGCGCTGCTCCAAGTGGCCGACAGCCTCGCGCGTCTCGTGCCGATGAAAACGTCTCCCTGATCAGAACATAAACCAGATTTTGATGACGGCTTCGATACCAATTAGGGAGCAAATCTGACTTCCTCACCAATAGGTGGTCGGTCGTGAGAAGAAAGCCGATTTGACGACAAATGTACCACCGGTTAGAAAGTCACGATTTTTCTTTATTTAAAATAACTTAAATAAATAAGAGGAAAAAATATATATCTATATATATATTACATTTATAATTTTTTTTACAGATTACGAACGTCTTTTACGGTGATTTTGGGCAACTACCTTTTAGGTGTAGTATTGTTAACGTTATATACCCTAAGCCAGCCTAGAAGCACCTGTTAGTAATTGTGTTACCTGGCTGTATATTTGGTCATAACGCTCAACACGAGACGCGTGAAGTTGGAGCGATATGCGGATTTGTCGCTACAAAGGGTCGAGGAAGGTACTATTTGTCACAGAGCCCCATGGCCCAACTTGTGCCGAATAATACAGGTTTGAAAAGTTGATGAGTACATCTGCACTCCAGAGAGTATACAGAGAGTTGGAAATATTTTTGTTTTGTCTGATTCGCTATAATTTTCTCCAGCCATTTCGCCTCGTAAATCTGTCACATAAATTCTGGGATATTGAAATTTGACATCATGTATCTAATTCCACTTGTGAAGTAACCACAAGTAATAGGAATCAATTTATCCCTTAGCTAAATCAGCTAATAGATTTTACTGAAACATTAATAAAGCAACGACATCAAAATTTTTACTGGCCTCCTACCGAGTAAAAATTCACAAGATAATTGACGTATCGGTAATTGGGGGGGGTGTGTGTGTTTGCTTGAAGCTCTTGAAATGAGACGTCTGGCAACCCCATCTAGTGACTCTTGCTACTTTTGTGTCAGGGCCACGCCCAGCCCGTGTAGGTTCTTGAGTCTTAAGCGTCTACAGAGGATGCTCAAAAGGCGAAAGATCTGTGGTCAGGGCTGGCCGTTGTAATGATGTTATTGGCCCTAATTTGGGTAGTGACAACCCCTGGCCCTAAGTGGTCTGACGTTGTCATTCTAGAACAAGAAACCCGACGAAACCTTATTCAGGTTGTCGCTGAATAAGCACCGAGTGTCGGTCTTACATTGCGAACCGTGGATTACTGACTAACCGGGCAACTTTGAACAAAGACTTCGACATCCCTTCAGCAAGCCAACGATTCCTTTCGAAGCGAACGACACAGCCTGCCGGAAGAGAAATCAAAAACCGAACATACTCTTGTCAGGAGGCATCAGCATCTGCTGCAATAACTTACAAGTTGCTCAGGATAATCAAGTTTGCGATGACAATTTCTCAAAGACAACAACACAGAGACGTCTGGTGCGTGACCCTGCGTGATGAAGACGGCGGTGGTTTGTCTGGACATTCTGTCTCCCTGACTGCCAGGAAGGTCTTTTTATATATATTTATCTGGGTAGGTACCCTGTCACTGAGAAGCCACTCGTCTGATTATCCGTTTATTTTGAGCATCCATGTAACGGAACTCGGCTAGGCTTGTCGTTGACGACATCGGTCTGTGTGCTTCTTCACGTGCTTCCTACCTGACATTGCTGCCCAACGAGCCGACGACTTCTGATGGGAACGCTCCTTTTCACCACTAGGCAGAAACAATAAAATGCACCCCCGACTCGAATATCTCCAGCATCTTATTCCCCTATATACCTACATACGCTGGCGTTAAAATGTCCAACCAACCCAGCATACGAAATCAATGTCACCTGCCCCCTTTTTTTTCTTTTTAGTGAGATAAACACGCATCAAAGCACATAATACACTGTATAGCTGTTATCACTTCAAGCATCTTTTCCATTAACAGCTGCACGTTTTGGGAACCCTTTTCAGCAATTTTCCAAACCCCTATTTCTTCGACAAGTAGCACCAAGGCTGATAAACATTAGCTGGACGTTTTGACTTTCCATTTTACTTTATCCCGCAAAAAGTTCAATGGCGTTCACGTTTGAAGATAAATAAGCCGAAACCACGGTGCCGAGAAGTCCTGACCAAATTCTTTCCAGCAAGGTATTGTGTGTCGAGCTAAGCGGTGTGTTGTGAATCGTAGTCTTGATGCAGTATAAAAGAATTACTTGTCAGACGATTCTCTAATGAAATTGTACGACCCTCTAGAATATTGTGACATTTCATTTTTTTGTCAGAATATCGTCAGTCCTTATCAGATCACCAGTCGCATTATAAGCAAAAATAAATAATCCCACACTTTAAAATCCCTATCACCATGATTAACCGTAAGGTAAACAAAACACAACAGGTATACTCTCGTATTACCACAGAACGATGCAGCATCTCTCCAAAGTGAATTCCCCAAGTTTAATACTCACTCAAGATGCTTTCTATAATCTTGTTTTACCATGCCTAAAAAAGGGCTTTCTATTAACTACTAGTTCAAGTAAAGCGTCTTCTCTTAACCGTTTATTAATAGTATAAAACATGCTGACTGTTACAGAGGAATTGTAGTTTGTAGCTAACCGACTGTCTAATTTTCAACAAGGAACTTATATTCCCGTTTCTTTTATTTTCCTTTCTGGAACTTCTAAGTTTACAGCTGAGCCAATGACCTTATTCTAGAAATGGCCGGTCACAACCTATTCTGCGTAACTCTGACTTTCTCTTCCATTGGGTGCCAGCTTCACAATGACGGACAGCTCGTTTCATATGTACTTTCGTTTTCAAATGCAATCGTCTACTGTCAAACAAAATCGTAGCTATCATTAACAATGATGCCAGTTAACATCAACAATAAATGCAAATCTGACACAATCAAATAAACTGTAGATGTCGTCTTTTTTGTACTCAAAAAGATTTCTTTCTATCTCTAAGTCCTTGTTTTTTTTTGATATTCTCTACATTTGGTTTCCAAGATTAAAACGATAGCTCCACAAATGCACTTGTTTGCCTGCCATGCCCCAAAGATTAGATGAAAAGTGATGAATGAATCAACGTTTAGCACAAAACGACATAAAAAAAAAAAGGTTTCTAATTCCTGATAAAGACTCCAAATTGTAGTGATCCATAGATTATTGTAATACGTCAGGCGGCAATAAGTACGCGTTTTGTCTCCTTTTGTCTACATACATATATATATAAACTCTGACCATTATAATCGTATAATCACCAATTAAATATTCTATCAAGTTATGTGCTTATAGTTAAATGTATGTTGGCCTATAAACGTACAGAAAACCATGTATGCAGAAGGAAGAAAAGTTATTACAACGAACGTTAAAACATGGGTTATCTGACATGTTTGCGGACAATTTCGTGAAAGCCTACTAAGATTTTACTAATGTTAAAGCCAAGTAGTAATAGTGACTATTTATACAGTATATTTACGGTACTTGTTAACATTTTTATATGTTTGTTTTAAAATCTGACCATTTTTTTGGATAATCGTTTTCAAATGAGAGAGCGAGAGAGAGACGGTTGAGAGGCCTGAAATGAGTGAGACGAGTCGATCGAGAGGAATTGGGAGAGAGAGAGAAGGAGGTAGGAGAGAGGAGGAGAGAGGAGGAGGAGAGGAGGAGAGAGGCGAGACGGAGAGAGAGAGAGAGAGAGGAGAGAGAGAGAGATGATGAGAGATGAGAGAGATGCGATGATGATTGATGATGCTGTCAATATAGACAGAGGGAGAGACGATGGAGGAGATGAGAGAGAGAGAGGAGAGAGAGGAGAGAGCGAATGATGCTGATTGTCAATATATACAGAGAGAGAGAGAGAGAGAGATGATGATGACGTCAGTATACAGAGAGCGAGAGAGAGAGAGATGGAGAGAGAGAGAGAGAGAGAGATGGAGAGGATATATATTTATAACCGAACCGAACCAGAGCAGTTGAGCGTGCAGGCGGCAAAGTTGATTACCCGACTAGCCCCACCTTCCTTCAGAGTAATTTCTTTTTCCTTCCCGGCTATCGAAGCTCCCTGATCTCATAAACCTGAAATCTTTAAGGTGTGCCAAAACACGTTAGTCGATTCTGAAGCGGGCCGAAGCCCCGCTCGCTGGCGCGATATATCTCAGTGCCCGTGCGAGGCTGGGACCTGCCATTGCGACATTGATTTTCTTATCGCCGTGTGATCCTCAAAATCCGTGCTAATCCAAGAAAAATCCCCGCTTCCTCTAGAAACCGTCCAAAAGTCATGTGCACCAGATTATCAGAACAACCGCTTCCCGTCCTCCTCTTTTTATATTTCTTTTTAATTAATATGGACCATAAAGTTGGAGAGGCACACACCGACGGCGACAGGGGTGGAGTATTTATGCACACGTCTATGCTATGTGTTAAATTAATTTTTATATTCCATGCACACATACATTCGCTCGCTTTCCACACGGTCTGCCTGCAACTATAAAATATAGAGGGGATAGAAAAAATGTAGCTCAAGGTTAAGAGACCGAATCCTAGTCAGCGGAGGGAGTTAGTGTTATTTTGCAGACGTATCAAGTTTGTGGTACACTCCGAGGTCATTATATACTTATATTTCGGTATTAATGTAACCACGAGTGTTTATCGCCTGCAAGATATGTTTTCTAAGAATGTCAGGAATCTCTGCGACCAAGAATATGTATTGGAAAACTGTTCAGGATAGTACTTACGTGGGGCTAAGACTGCGTTCAGGGTCTGAAAGGTTGGTGAAGACAGAACTGTCTCGGGCGGCGGTCGTTTTAGTTTATCGATAACTATCGAGGCAAAGAATTCCTCCGGGTTATTGCATGTTCCAGTCTGTTTAGGAAGAGCTACCGAGAGTAATCTAAAGGTCTAAGGATCACTTCTATGAAATGATTGTCCTTTAATTATTTGGGGACGAGAAAGAGAATTGGGCTGTGTCCATAAAGCAGAGGCTCTCTCTTACAGCTGTAGAAATGTGTTAGTGCCATCCGATATGAGTTGCCGCCGCCTCGGTTACGTGAACGACAGCTTCACAATCTCTTTTCATAGTCCAGGGGAAGTACGCCAGTTCGTGAAGGTTGGCTGTGAGTCGACTCACTCGACTTCCCAACTGATACGTCCGAACCAAATCTGGTAAAATCGGTAGCGCCTTACCTAAACGAGTAACCACTCCAGTCAAGTGAGATCATGAGAGAAAGAGAGAGAGAGAGAGGGAGAGAGGAGAGAGAGAGATATGACGTCAGTACACAGAGAGAGATGACGTCAGTACACAGAGAGATATGACGTCACTACAGAGAGAGAGAGATGGTGAGATCTGCAGACCCGTTAGTATTTCTTATGAGCTGGGAACTTTGTTGCGCATTGTTCGTGTGATGGCCTTTAAACTGTCACTCGTAACTTTAAATTAACAAGAAGCTCTAGTTGCAGTGGATCCTCTACTTATTTCTCCCATCTCAGCTGTCTGATGGCTCTCAAGAACACCCCCTCCCAAATCTCCACAATTCCTGCCAAAATTATGATCACAAGCCCGTCACGGTGGCTGACCATCTTGAAGCAGCTTGTCAATTTTCAACACTTCTGGAAACATCTCGAAACCTTTGTTTCCGAAAATTTCTAAAAATTATTTCACCAAATCGTAAATTGATGGTTCGTCAAAAACTTCCCGTAAAATCGACATACTTTCCAAGGCGGCGCGGTCCGGATGCGGGACAATGTTGGTCGTCGGTGGATGGCACTGGTTGAGCGATGTTGGTGTTGATCCTAAACTTTCACGGTCCTGTTAAGTTGACGCTTCCCTCCCTTATGGCATCACCCGGGCGCATGTGCGGTGCGTCAAAGCCAAAACGCTTCTCTTTTTTTTTCATTAAAGGGAGGCTATCCTCGAGAAGCGTATTCCAATCTAAAAGCTGTTTTTTTGGGGGAGGCAACAATGTACGATCATGAAAGTGTCCACAGATTCCTTGATTTGAAATCGAACAATAATTTGACACGAATTTTTTTTTTTACCCAACTTTTAATCAGGTCTGAAACCATTCTGGCAGATTTCTCGAAGCAGAATGCCAAAAACCCCCCCCCTCAAATTAGCTTTTACTCGAAATTAAAATGGCTGATATTCTAAGCACCGATATCGACGCCCTATTTATTAATGGCTCTCTCTGACAGCCGCTAAGGAAACCTTTTTTTTAATTATTATCTGAAATTACAAAAAAAAAAGTAAATTAAAATTAATACTCACGTGGCGACCGATTCTGGTCTTTCAAAGTCTACGGATAACGGTTTTGGTTCGCAGCAGAAAACCTGGTGTGACGTCATCACTTAACGGCTGGAATCAAATTCTAGTCGTTCGATATTTAAATCGTTTGATTCGCAAAGAACCACTCGCCAACCGTGTAGCAGTCAAAACCTTATTAATCGTATTTTATTTAGAACGCAGTTTCTAACGGAAAATTTAGTCTTTAAGATTCAATAAGCAGAAAATTCTTACCGATCCTTTGGTGACTTTCTTCTATTTGATAAGATTTCTGGGGAAAAAGGACCAAACCACACCAACGTATGATCAGGGTCAGGGTTAGGAAAACTCTTTGGCAAGGAAATTTTAAAAAAAAAAAACTGGAAAACAAAATAATTATATAGATAAGAAAAGGTGCAAGAGCTTTTTAATGTTTTAGAGATAAGGGAAACTGTGGCTCTGTTGCTAGCGTATTGTCGAGGGTATGACGACGTCATAAATCGATGATCATCATCTCTGACATCGACTACAGCTGATTTACAAGTTAACTAGAAATTAGTGACTCTGTAACAACTAGTAGGTCTCTGGTATCAACATAACCCCTTCTCTTTTGCTACAAATGTTCAAATCACACTGCATATATATTTAAACTCTACGCATCTCCTGCTCAAATTAATCGAGTACACGGACGAAACACTACAAGAAGACCAAACGTACTATTTCCGAGAATCTAGTGGAAAGAACCACTTGTAATTTATGACCGACCCTATGATAATATTTCATATGCACACCAATATTTTTCCAAATAATTTGGATATTTCACATCAGGTTATACTAGACATTAGTCGTTCTTCACAGCTAAGACCGCATAAACTTATTATCCGCACAACCGTTCTCTGAGCGTTTTCTAAAACATTTGCAGGCCCTGTATAAGACTGGAACCAGTATTCTAGCGAGTCATACCAAAGATTAGTAAAAAAAAGAAAAATAGAACGAACGAAGACTTGCGCAGTCCTCTATCACATTCAAGAACCTATTAGCTTTCAGAACACGCTCTTTTCGTAATCCTTTAAAGCTTTTAAAAAACAATCTGTTCTTTATTATTTTTTAAGTCAGAAGTCAGTGGCGAAAGTTTGGCTAAAACCTTCGCCTATTTAAAATGGTAATTTTAATTTTACAGTCTGGTTGACATTGCACAAGCCACCCGTCTGTCGCGATTCTTTTCTCCTCGGTCTTACGTATTATTATTATTATTATTATTATTATTATTATTATTATTATTATTATTATTATTATTATTATTATTTAAATACAGGAAAGTATTTTGATCCTCGCCGTTTTCAGCGAGTAAAATAAAGTTCCACTATTATTTATTTTTTTTTAAAGCTGAATAACCCGTTTTCCACGACCATTCCACGCGACTTAAAGAATCCAGTGATTTGTGTCTCGAAAGAGTAAGAACCAAATCGACGATGTTGTAATCGTTATCACCTAGGGGCTCGAGAACGTTATTACTTTTAAAGTATGCCCCATTATATATATATATTTCCCTTTGTTGACTAATTTAAAAATAGTCGCAAACTCGCCTGGAGGCCGGCTGCAGTCGTGGGACGGGTTCATCAGAGAGTCTCACAGCGAGAGAGAGAATGCAGACAGGCGACTGGCTGCAGCGGCATCGCTAACCGTTAGCCTCTCCGCACGTATTTACTCTGAGCAATCAAGATAGGACAATAATTGTTTCCCAAGTCATTAATATGAACCTGTCTGCTGACCAAATTAGATGCTGAGACTATGTCAACGCCATAAAAGCAGGTCCCAAACACTCAAGACACAGAGAGAGAGAGGCTCCCGAACGCGCAATATGCGTATATCGTGGACTGACGCCATTATATTAATTTTTTTTTTTTTAAAAAAAGGTTAAGGTTACATTTTATTCATTAAGACAAAAGTTGATGTTAAAACCTCGGCAGAATTATTGTCAAAGAAACTGCGGATGGGGAACGATACTTTCCCGTCGGACTTGTCTGACGGACTGGAGCGAACATCGTATTTAACGTTTATAGATGAAAGGTAAAGTTTTGGCGTGATGCATTTACTAGGAGCTGCATGATTGTTCTTCCTCTTTCGCCATCATCATCTGCTACAGCAGTGGCCATATAAGTTGCGTGGTGTCATGGTTACTACTACCAAGTGCTGCCCAGGCCTGCGTCTCGTGGGACCCAGCACTTCCGTCTTCAGCAGGAAATGGAAAGTCCATACTTGAACTTGTTTAGCTGGAAGAAGCCGGGACACCCACGCTGAATTTGTATTTTAACAAAAAATTGATAGTTACATAAAGTATGTGCATAATAAAAAGTTTTAAAAATTATTATTATTATTATTATTATTAGTATTATTATTATTATTATTATTATTATTATTATTATTATTATTATTATTATTATTATTATTATTATTATTATTTGATAAACTCGTTTTTATTTAGACTGTTCTCTTTGTTTGTCGTTCAGCTTTAATGAAGAGAAAATTTTAATTTTCTCATCGTTTACTACACGAACAAAGCAAAATAATATTTTATAAAATAATTAGATTATAAAGCAACCTTTAATAAATAATACTTAATATTTTAGCACTTTATCAATTATTATTTTTAATTAATACGGAATTTCAGTAACTTGATCGGATAATTTGAATAATTAATAATAATTGTAAATAACCCGGTCAGCTGTTAATTCGATTACTTAAAAATTATTTTAATAACTTGACCCAACAATAATTCCGAGTAATTTATTTTTAATATTAACTAACTCGATTAAATAATAAGTCTGAGTAACCAATATACAGTATTATGAATAACTTGAACAATTAGCAGTTTTCAGTTGAAGAATGATATTCTAAATGATAAACACTGGATTGTTTTAGCAAATTGTCTGTAGTTTTCTGATGTGAGATAGTACTCTCGGTATCGTCGAACTCAGCTGTAGCCTTGCCAACGTCTAGCTGAAAGAAATATTAATTAAAGGGGGTAATAAAATATCTTTATTTATTAATTGGTTTTTCTTATTTAAAACTAAAAAAGAAAAAAAAGAAAGTTAGTTGTTTCTGCAATGCATGTAAACAAACAAAGAAAGAACAATTAAGTAAGTTTTTGTAGATGCATGAAGTGGAAAGAAATTAGTCTACTCGGTAATTCCACAAGCACGAGTACCGTAAACAAAAGTACGATACTAAGCCTACACTAGCTGTACAAGTCCTCGTACTAATCTTTTCGGAATCACGACTGCTCTAATATCGGCACCATAAACATGCCAGGCGACGGCTGGCGGAGTTTTATGTCCCTTAAAACGTGAATCTCACCGTCAGGTAGGAAAATGATAAATTAAGGTGGAAATGTGAGCTGGTAAACAGAGACTTAGTCGCTGTCTGGTTGCCATCGGTTATCAAACAATAATATTTGTTCTTATGGTTAGACCAAGACGAGTGGAATAATCGGGACATACCTAATAGTTAATTATATTAAAAGAAGAGGGGGGTGAAAGAGTAAGGGGAAAGGGTAACATGTAATCAAAATAGAAACTCTCTCTCTCTCTCTCTGTGTAATGACGTCATATCTGTCCGTAGACGTCATCTCTCTTTCTCTGTACTGACATCATATCTCTCTCTCTCTCTCATTCTCTCTCTCTCTCTCTCTGTGTGTAATGACGTCATATCTGTCCGTAGACGTCATCTCTCTCTTCTCTGTACTGACATCATATCTCTCTCTCTCTCTCTCATCTCTCTGTGTGTAATGACGTCATATCTGTCCGTAGACGTCATCTCTCTTTCTCTGTACTGACATCATATCTCTCTCTCTCTCCTCTCTCTCTCTCTCTCTCTCTCGTCGGATTTTAGCTCTGTTTTGAAGTGCACTGATGTTAATTTACATCAGATATTATCATCCATTGCGAGCGAAAGCTGATGGGGGAAGTAAAAGGATTCGAACTTTCTTGCTGTCATCTCTATCGTCTGTCGGAAATTGTAGCCTATTGGCACAGTTCCTGCGTTATGTCGACGTAATGCACTCTACAGGTCAACTGGAAACGAAAAGAACTAAAACATTAACCTTATTAGCTACATCTATTTCGTACTTAGTAGTGTCACGTCACAGCATAGTATGGGAACCACGACATGACGTCACACACCCCCAAGAAATCTAAATAATAGCATGAGTATTTTTAGTATCCATTCTAATCCGCTGTTATAATTGCATCGAACAGACTAGCAATCCTGGTGATTTATTTTCCTTTGTGTTGGAACTTTCTTATGATAATCCGTTTGGTAGGAATGCAGAATTCTGGGGCATTAGCAAGGTGGCCGGCTATTAACCGGTGGTTTGAGGTGAAAGAAAACGATGGAAACCACTTACAGCCGGCGAACGTGATGGGCGATCTCGTCACAAATGTGGAAAGGAAACCGAAAACTGATGGTAAAACAACGTCGGCGTACCTGCTCATATCCGAATAGAGACTTTCAGCGCAGTGTGTACAGTTTGGCGGAAGTGGAAGAACTGCTGGCAGAAGAAGCAAAATCACGATCGCCGAGCACGTTCTCAGTTTTCACACCTAAAAGTGTTGGAACCTCCCAGTTTCGGGCCTCGCGCACTCACTTCTCCTTGCAAGTAACTTTATTTCATATGCCATAAACCCAGCAGTTTTTTTTAAAGCCTTTCCTCCGCTCGTACGAGGTATAATATGGCTAGGATACTTATGTTCCATAAAACAATAACTGCCCAATTCCGTCTGACGTAGTAACAGTTGATCCTTCTTTCGCTATCGTCATCGTCTGTGACGTTGCTTAATGGCCAAAGCAAGTGTTTTCCTTTTCTGCTCATGCCGGGTGTGGTCGTGTACTCTGAGCAGTAGTCAGTGTCGTTTTGAGCTTGTCATAATACGTGGGGGTCAGTGCTCGTATACTCTGAGCAGTAGTCAGTGTCGTTTTGAGCTTGTCATAATACGTGAGGGTCAGTGCTCGTATACTCTGAGCAGTAGTCAGTGTCGTTTTGAGCTTGTCATAATACGTGAGGGTCAGTGCTCGTATACGCTGAGCAGTAGTCAGTGTCGTTTTGAGCTTGTCATAATACGTGAGGGTCAATGCTCGTATACTCTGAGCAGTAGTCAGTGTCGTTTTGAGCTTGTCATAATACGTGAGGGTCAGTGCTCGTATACTCTGAGCAGTAGTCAGTGTGGTTTTGAGCTTGTAATAAATATGTGGTGGGGCGGTGCTCGTATACTTTGAGCAGTAATAAGTGTTGTTTTGAGCTTGTCATAATACGTGAGTGTCTGTGCTCGTGTACTCTGAGCAGTAGTCAGTGTCGTTTTGAGCTTGTAATAAATACGTGGTGGGGCGGTGCTCGTATACTCTGAGCAGTAGTCAGTGTCGTTTTGAGCTTGTAATAAATACGTGGTGGGGCGGTGCTCGTATACTTTGAGCAGTAATCAGTGTTGTTTTGAGCTTGTCATAATACGTGAGTGTCTGTGCTCGTGTACTCTGAGCAGTAGTCAGTGTCGTTTGGAGCTTGTCATAAATACGTGGGGGGGGCCGTGGTGCTCGTATACTTTGAGCAGTAATCAGTGTCGTTTTGAGCTATGTTAGTGCTGATTTTCACGTAATGTACTGTAGTAAAAAAAAAAAAAAAAAGAGATTCGCCAATCTACCGGCAGGAACAATCGTGAGACGACGACATAAATCAAAACCTTAAAAAAAATTTTTTTCCCAAGTCGAAGACAGATTGTTGTCCAGTGACAAAGAGCTGCTAAACATAAAATATGAGTTATTTGACAAACACCTTTTATTGTTTTGCCCCGCTTGACGTGCAAACGGTCATTTGAAATACGACGCGGCCACTTACGCTCCACGTCGACTCCGTTAATGTCACGATGTCATGGTCACGTGGTTATATCCCCAGCTGATGGTTTTTACTTTTTGGGATAGTATACTTAACCTTGTGTGTGTGTGTGGTGTGTGTGTGTGTGTGTGTATGACCCTGTCCTCACGCTATAGTTAGATGTGATAATTCGGTACTAGACGGTTACTGGAGCTGCGCCAAGTTATAATACTGCGTGGCTGGGGATTTGAAAAGGAATCCACATGTTATTTTTCTAATTCAAAGCGGGGATCAGCACAATATTTTCAGATTATAGTAACAGCGCCACGCGGTCGGCGCGACGTCATCCGTGCTGTGACGTCACCAAAATGGTGTCCTCTAATACGCGTTCTGTGAATCCTAAAGGACATTTTGATGAGAAGAGAAGTGCTTGTGTGACATTAAAGGTGTACTTTCTTTTTATCACCTGTGCTGTTTTCTCACAGACCCTAAACCCGCACTCGTGCGAGATTTACGCCGTAATAGACCCACAGTATTCGTTCGGCTTAAGTTGCTTCACAAAGCTAAGTCGCTCTCTATATCTAGGAAGCGATCGCCGTATTCTCCATGTTATGCAGCGAAAAGCAACTTTCGCTTAATTACTTATCGACATTGTCAATCTCAGGGTGATGGTTTACAGCAAATCTCTGTTTTTTTTGGGGTGTGGTGCTAAAGTTGGGGTGTGTGTGTGTGTGTGTGTGAATGTTCCTCAACCTAGCGAGAGCAGCGGGCGGGCTATCCAACTCCTTCGTATTGCACGCAGGAGGGGTAGGTTTATCCAGGCTGGACTCTCTAGAACAGAGTTTTCTCTCTGTATGTCCTTGAACTGAGAGGGAAATTTTGGGCCACTGTTTATTTTTCAAATTTCCAAATGGAAGTATGGGATGGGATGAGTTCTATTTTTATTTTTGCGGGATGATGGATGGAGACACGTTCTCCCTCCGTTTTTGATCTTTATTTTTAGTCCTCCCTCGTAGGGGAATCAGAGATTCCCGTGATCTTATTGGGAGAACAAGTGATCTTTATGACCACTGTTTTACTCCCACGTAGGGGGACCAAAGGTTCCCTAGCTGGTGGTCAAGCCGGGAAGTAGCTCGACCGTTACCCTAACCCTCAACAGTTTTCATTCTAAGTGCTGTTAGACGGGACCCTTTCTCCAGTAGAAACTCGCGCAGATCGTACGAACCGCTGAACCTCAGGCCACACTCAGCCATCCCCCACCTCCCACTGGAGTCGAACTCGTGTCCTTGGCCAGCCTAGCTCTACACTCCAAGCGAGGTCGCGCTCGTTTCTCACGGCGTTCGACCTGCGTCATAATTGTGCGAGAGAGTAAACTGTAGGGGGTTCTTGCATCACCACCCTTTCTAGAACTAGGGTATAAAAATGTCCACCAGTGGAAGTAAATTTGGCGGTGCGGACCCTTCCTTAGACCGTGGTGTGCCGCCGAGGAAGTCGGTGGGTTTGTTACACCGCAAAGGCGACGGGCGAACTTCAGAACCACGAGAGTTAAATGAGGCCGACGAAATGCTTCCTATGTCCAAGTAACAAAAGCCCATACTGCAGACCGTTTTGCATACGTGTTTAGCGGTCGATCGCTTCGTGAGCGGGATCATGGATCCTCGGGCTTTAAAATTCCGGGCCGAGATCCTGCGAGGCTTAGCGGCGACTGATACTGGGCTTGAAGATCTTTAATCGGTCGTATTAATAATATACTAATGGGGCGACTGGTAAAGCTCGAGCTAATCCAGTAACTTCCCTAAATAGCGCCTCACCAACGTCTTTCCTCTTCCCAGCGTTTCCTGTACGCTGCGACTTATACTTAAATACGCTGCCCACAGCCCGTGAATCGTGTTATGTACGGATAATTGAGGAAGAGGAATCTGTACACGTCTGTCTTCGGTGGAGCTTCTACGTGCGTGACACTCGGCCACCGCATATCGGAAATATTTCGTTCTTTAACTGTTGTACGAAAACCATTGAATTACTGCTAAAACGAATCATCTCTCGTTCCGAGTTAAATTTTACCGGTGCTTTTAAAAGCTAATGCCGGTAAAATGTCGGGATTACTTCACGCGACGTCACGTGACGTACGATTACATACCGACGGGCCTTCGTTGTAGCGTTTTACGGCTGTTTTCACGGCTCAGAGATATTGGGGGGGGAGAGAGAGAGAGACCGCCAATCAGGGATAACACACCTGTAAGCTCAGCGAAGCGGAGCACGACGAATGATTATCAAGCGTCGCCAAGGCCATCGAACACGCAACGCGAGAGTGGCAGGCACGAAACTCTCCCGGAGGAGAAACGGCGAACAGAACCAGCACAGAGGACACGAAGAGACCTCCTTTAAAAACATAAGTGAAAACAGGAGGTGGAGGGGAGGGGTGATGTCGTCTTCTCCAAGTCTCCAAACACTGATGGGAAAGACGACGCTATATATCAGAGAGATCGGCCGGTCACGTGACTCTGTCTCGGACAGCAAAAGAAGTTTGTACAGATACGACGTTGCCTTCAAGAACTCTGAGAGTATACATGATGAACCCTAACCCACGAACTATAGAACTGTGACACGCCATTTGCGCCATGGTATAAAAGGAAGTGTGCAAAGCCGAAGAATATTCGGTAAAACAGCCAGTGATGGTCAGGCTGATAGAATTAGTCGGAAACCACGTGCGTCGCTTCGGGGTATAGCATCCGCCGTGGATGTCGTTCGGCTGTCGAACTGGCAACAGGAAGCTACGGTGGACTGTCGTGCGCATGCCTGATCACGTGGTTGAAAGCCGCCTGTAGAAAGATAAATCTGTCAAAGTTAAATTGTTTTACTTAGTAATTTTTTTTTTTTTAATTCGATCTGAATCTATTAATGAAACTTTAAAAAAAAAGATTAAAAGTTTCCCCACTGATGGTCGTTACCTGTTATCGATCGCGGCCACTCTCCGTGTAGATCCAGCATCGTTCCGCCTCAACCGACGGCCATTGTGTAACTGTCGGTTCTATTGTTGGACTGCCAAAACGGATAAGTTTATTGCAGCATCTTCATAAATATCCCAGTCTGTGCCTGCCTGCCGAAGCCATTTAACGCTACGCTTTACGAACACCGCCCTGGCAAAGCCTGAGAAAATAATACTAATTCTATTTTCTTAATTCGAGTTAATAGGCGTAAAGAATTTTGGCATCCAAACCGTTTGATTGCTGAGATTACCAGCTTTAATGAGACCAATAACTGTACACAAACAGCCAGCATTACTTATGAATAAAAATTAATGCTAAAAATATCCAGTGGATACATATTTCAGTCTATACGGTGTTGTTGTTGTTTTTTTTTTTTCATTTTCAATTTCGGGAGATTATTTGGGCTTAATGATCTTATCATGAGGAACAGAGAACACCACCTTTCTATTAAAAAAAAAGGTAAGCGGAAAGGTATTAATTAAATATTCAAGTGTAGCCGCGCGAGTAATTTATACGTGTAAAGCTATTTAGAGCGACAGTCTACACCGGTATTTTATACAGGGTGGTCTGTTGTTTCCTAGACACCGCCCGTGGCGCTCTAATGGTGGCCGATCGAGAAAGATAACTCAGTATTTATTCCCCGCTTATCAGCTCATCTGTAAGCCAGAGGTACAGAATAGGGGCGGCTCATGATACCTCATCCTCGAATTAAGAGCAGGTAATAAAAAGAAGACAAAGTGGAAACCATTAGCAAGACACAGCTCAAACGGCGGGGAAACGGATGAGTCTGTCTTTCAATCCAGGTGCCAAGATCGGGGTTGGGGTTGGTGTGGGGAGGGGGCCCTGGGAGACCCCCGAGGCTGTCGGAGGTTTAGCACCCAGTTAGCCGCCCGCCTGTCTAACTGTCCGTGTTGCGAGTATGGTCTGGCTTCGCCCATTTGTGGCTGGTGATCGCCGCACCGCTGTTGTTTTGGCGGTAAATTAAATAAGGGGTTGGGAATTTGACGGCAGTGTATTCTTCTCGATACACCTGTGCCTGGGTCACGCGGTCAGTCAGTTCTCGGGCCTTGGTAGATTTAGTGTAGAAACAGTTCTAACGTAAAGCGTAGAAAGTCGTTAACCTCTCCCTCGCCCCGACTAAACATCATAGGGTTTCTGGAATCGTCCATTTTTTAAAATTCTATTTCATCTGTGACTTTAGTCACCATTCACTTAGTTTTTCATCTTTTTAAACATTAATCTCTCTCTCTCCTCTCTCTCTCTCTCTTCTCTCTCTCTCTCTCTCTCTCTCTCTCCTCTCTCTCCATCCGTTTCTTCGCTTTCGTCATTAATCTTTCTTATTTTGGGGGGGTACATTTTACACCTTGTCTGTAATAATGCACCTATCTCTACTATCCACTACTGCCTACCCCACCTTTCTTTCTTTCCGTTTGCCTTTCTGCAGTCCTTCCATTTTTCAGTCTGTTACTGTCTTGTCCTATTCATTATTTAAAAAAATATGTTGTGTTTCAGCGTATCTCTACACTAACACCCAATTTGTATTCTATCCTGAGAAATTATCACGATTAATAATTTTTCATAAAATTCATTTGAAGAAAAAGAGAGAAAAAATAAACATAGATAGGACTTTATGTTACTTTATATTTCACTGGTAAGTGACAAAACTTGAGAAGAGCCACTATAATATATTTAGTGAAAAAGCAACAGTGACGAGACTAGAGAGGCAGAGATGAACTGAAAGATGGAAAGAAACTAAAAAGCAATATTAGGAGATGATTGAACAGAGAGAGAGAGAGAGAGAGAGAGAGAGAGATCGGAAGAGAGAGAAGAGAGAGAGAGATAGAGAGAGAGAGAGAGAGCAGAGCGAGAGAGAGGCGAGAGAGAGAGAGGAGAGAGAGAGAGAGAGATGGAAGCGATGAGAGAGAGAGAGAGATGGAGAGACTGGAGGAGAGAGAGATCGAGAGGAGAGAGAGAGAGAGGAGGGGGAGACTGAGAGAGAGAGGAGAGAGAGAGAGAGACTTATTCATTCATTTGACGGACAGAGGCGGTTTCGACAGAAACAAAGAAGACTAATAACTATGGTGCGCAGACCTGAAAGAAATCACAAGAGATCAGATAAAAGTAGATAAAGCAAACATTAATCAGATAAATTATATATCAAATCTTTGTAATTTTTGTTATCATTATTAAGATAATACTAAGACAATGTTTATAATAAATATAAACTAGAAATCGTCAAAGGTGAAAGTAAGAAATATCATCTTAAAGACAAAGAGCATTGCAAATCTATTACACACAACACACACACACACACACACACACACACACACACACACACAAACAACACACACACAGGTATACACACACACACATACTTATAACATGAATACCTTGAAGAAGTTTGGACGGAGACAAGATAATGAAGCGGTATCATAGGGAATTATACAGAGACTGTAGACAGATTGACGAAGAACAGTGACAAGAGCTGGAGGCGAAATAAAACAAAAGAGTTAAAAAAGGGTAGTTAGAGAGTGGAGAAGAGAAGCGACAGACAAGCCCTAAGGGTCTTACCTATCACGGAGTGTAAAGACAAAACCAGCTGACAGATGGTGGCCCTTATTTAGTGACCGACAATCCCGGGGCGACTGTAATATTTGCCAAAATACTGAGACGCAACGCGGAAATTACAGACCGCCACGGATTACGGGAACGAATTTACAAAAGTCTCATGTATATAAAAAAGATAATAATAATAATAACAATAATAATAATGATAATAATAATAATAAATGCTTGTTAGTAGAACAACTTAACATCTACTGACAGTGTTGTCTCAGCGCCTCGCATTGTCACCTTTTTACCAAACAACTTTCATAAAATCCCAAGTCATTTTGTTTTCAAGCACAGTATACTTAGTTATTTACCTGTAACACGGTATAGATAGACTATACATAGTTATTTACCTGTAACACGGTATAGACTATACTTAGTTATTTACCTGTAACACGGTATAGATAGACTATACATAGTTATTTACCTGTAACACGGTATAGACTATACATAGTTATTTACCTGTAACACGGTATAGACTATACATAGTTATTTACTTGTAACACGGTATAGACTATACTTAGTTATTTACCTGTAACACGGCATAGATAGACTATACATAGTTATTTGCCTGTAACTCGGTGTAGTCTTTACTTACTTATTTACCTGTAACAAGGTATAGCCTATACTTAGTTATTTGCCTGTAACACGGTGTTACAGTACGAGTTACAAAACACTGTAAAAGAAAATCCGGAGAGAAAAGGTGATCAAATAAATATCTAATTTATTTCCTGTTGCTAAGGAATAAATATAACTGAAAATAAAACCAGAAAGTAAAGAACAAATAGAATTTAATCGGAAAGAGCAAAGAAAAAGGTAACTGCGTGTCGTTTCCTTTAGCTTACTGAGAACCTGCCGGTGACTTTGAACCGCACACAGGAGATACGTCACCTGTGACGATCTGGGGCGATTTCATTAAGTCATTTGCCAAAACATCAGCCAAGAAAATCGCATTAAAAAAAAATTCTTTATTTTTTTATGTCTGATAAAAATTCAGGTAGGAAACGGTCCGGCGATAAGCTTTCTTAAATCTGGGATCAAGTTGGATTGATGATGGGGAGTTGCTTACGATAGCTTCCAGCCAAACCGCTTTTATGGATGGAGTTTAGAATGAGTTGTAAAGCCCGAACGGAGCCAGAGAGGTTTTTGTATAAGCTCTATCTAGACTTCCTTCCTTTAATGCTTTTGTCTTCGAAAGGATTTGGATACTTGATAAAACCTTGCTTCATACATTGTTATTATTGATACTAAATATAACCGATATAACGTACTAAAACATTAGTGACTATTAAGCAGCTAATAATAGAATATTTTTAAAAAATACATTGTTTTTTTCTTTCTATTTTGAAGACTGTTCTTCCTTTCGATGATTTCTACGCTTTGAACCAGATAAAATATCATTTTAGTTAATCTTATTGAACGCTTTAAAGAACCAGATCTCTACGTTCATGTGACATCCGCCATTCCTCATATTGATTTAATGTCTTGTAAATATTATACGAAGATGCACTTTTGGATTTGTACGGCTGTCAATAAGGAGCCGATAAAGAAAACCTTTAGTTTTGATTGTTCAGCTTTAACGAAGAATGGCCGATACTTATAGAAATGTATGTTTGGTGGTTTGCTACATTAGTCATAGTGATTCTTCTTCACATCATGACGGAGCCTTCTTCCATATTTTGTGAAATGTGACTACCGCTTGGAGGTAACAGATCTGCTATTTACTCTGATCGAGAGAGAGGCTGCGGGTATTAAATCACGTGGTAAAACGGGTCTGAGTTCTCTCCCGACGTAGCCTCTTTCTCATCTTGTAAAGGATAGAGCCTGGCTGTTCGTAGCGCTCTAGCAAACGATGTACGTTCTATACGGCTATTTCTAAAATCAGACTGGTATCAGGACTTGCCAGGAAGGCCGTGTAAAACCCCATAAAGCCTCTGAAAGAAGGTGGCACAGAACCTACAGCTGTCGGATGATGAAAACCGTCATCGCTCTAGCGATGTCTTTCAGGGGACACCTCCAGAAATCGATGCATCGTGTTGCCGTCTCTGCTCTCCGCTCTTGCGACATCAACTTCCGCACCTGCAGACAATACCCATACTTCGCTGATTAAAGAAAAAACAACACAACATTCAATGACTGCACTCCGCTAAAAGGTTGGCTTCTCCTACAGAGGTCGCTGTCTCTGTTTTTCCTACATGATGGTATACCAGGAACCATGGCTTTTCCGAGGGCCCCAAACCTTTTGGCACGCTATTTAAGAAGCCTCCAAAGTTTCCTTATGGTAATAACAAGCGACACCAAGTTTTATTTACGTCATCTATCGAATCTAGTCGCCTTCTTCTTCTTCTTTTTAAATGTAGCAAACGTGGACGGGCGGCTGTAACCCGTTAGCTTGTTGACATTAAAGAAAATAAAAAGAAGCTAAATTAATCAAAATAATTGTTGTTTTTTTTTGCTTCATTCTTCTGACTTCGTGAAAGTGGATGCACTTTTAGTGGTGGTTAAAACCTCATCCTTTGCTCCATCCCCCCTCTTCCGGTCCCGGTACAGACAGAACAGGTGGAACAATCCACAAAGGAGAACAGCTCTGGAGAGAACGTTATTTCCTCGTTGTTGCTGCTACTCTCTCTCTCTCTCTACCCCGCTTCCTGACGGTCGCGTCTCAGGCTGTGATTACGTGTTACATCCCAGAGTCTCGCAGATGGGTATATTCCACCTGCGCGGTCCGACCGCGATGAACTGGGAAGTTGTTTCACGCCGTGGCTTTTCAGAGTTTTTTCCTTAATCGTCATCCCGTTTCTTTCATTTTGTTACTGATACGTATGTGTGTCTCCATGTCCCCCTCGATTTCCCTTGTTTCTCAGCGAGCTATATTTCTGAATACTAAAAGAGTCCGACTCGCCGAGAGGCGCTGCACCACATATCAGTCTCTGCTAATGGCGAGCCATCGACGGCCCACGAGTAAGAAAGGAGATCACAGACAGAATAAAAATAAACCAACAAGGTTATATATTTAAAAAAAAAAATCATTATTTAATTCAACACATTTTAAACTAAAATCTTCAAAACAATACAAAACCAGTCCTTTAAAAAGCATCTATTGCATCCTGACAAAAATGTGATAACCTTGCACATCAAATTTATGTAGACTATATTAATACATTAAAAGAAAAAGATAGATTAGAGATCCAGGTAATATGGACACGGAAATTTCTAGAAATCCAAAGGGTTAGTTCGGACCCTTCCCATCATCTCATTTGTAGTAACTGAACTAAGTAATAAATCTGTTTCGATGATCGCTTCTCGCCATCATCAGCGTTTTGGAGTGGGAAGGTGTTAATTTGTAGAAGATGCTGTTGGAGCGGTTGTTTCGTATTTTGCCTGAACTGTGGAGCCAGCAACTTTTGGTTTCTAAGCTTCTAATGTAGGATTCTCTCGTTTGTTTACAATAAAAAAAAAACTTTACCAGATTTCGCCATCGCGGCGCCATTACATTCTAAACCCTGACTGATGATGGCGTGAACTATCGAAACGTAGGCTCGTTAGATTATTTATCTACCACCGCCGTTAGCGATACTACACTAGAGTAGTTTGAGGATCCACAGACTTACATGCTTTTACTTGAATACCATCACCAATAACTCTCCATCCATTCACTTTATGTTGGCTTATTTCAATTTTAAAAGGTTTGTTGTTAACTGCAGAAGAAAATACCGGATGCAAACGTTAGAAAAAAAAAAAAATTTTCTTCCACAAATGTTTTGAATATCTCAAGATTTACTGGAAACCTCACTCGCAGATTATTCAATGGTTAGTACGTATTTAATTCCGTAAATCTCTCTCCCCATCTTTTTTTTTGTTGTTGTTGCAAAAATACCTTTATCACATATTTTAGTTTTGATTGTTGTTAAGTCGAGGTGAAATAACGTTTCCTCCATGGCTAGACAACCCACCAGGTACATATTTAAAAAAAGTCGCGACAATCTCCCCAGATGAGCTTTTCTCATCTTAATCTTTTTCCTAGACGCATTAGTTACCTGAGACCCATAAATCACTGGATAAGCAAACAGCTATCTTTGGCGTACACAAGCTTAAGGATACCACAGCGAACTGTGGAAGACCTATAGCCTGTTGAATACCTTTATAAGACCAGCCAGTCACCTGGCTTTGGCCCTCAGCTTTTAATCGTTTCGCCAGACACATCTGTTAGACTCGTGACAGTGACTAAAACGGTAAGAAACGTGATTCCCCTTTTCTATTTCGAACCATCCTAATTAACGCCGACTCTGGATTTAGCGCAGCAATCGCCAATACACTTGGAGCCGGAACATGCAGAAAAATTACAAAAGTAAACCATACGTGCTGTTAGATAAAGGGAATTAACTCTACGCCGATGGTCAGTAAAGGCAACAAAATCTCTTCCACGAAGTTCTGCCTTCCTTTCCCTTCTACATGGGATCCTTAGATTTTTTTTACGCGCCAGCTAGTCCCCGAAGAGCACCAATGAAATACCCGGGTTCTTCGCAGCTTGGTAAAATAAACCGGAAACATTGGATTTCAACTTCCGGCACTATTTTCGTCAGTAAAACTATCAATCAGAATAGGTCTTTTATTCCTTCTTTCTCGATACCAAGCCGACAGTTTCTGAACCGTACCGAGGTTTCGTCGACAAACCTGGTGAGGTCAGGAAAAGTTAATTTTACTAACCTGATTAAAGTTGACGGAATTTCTTACATCCGACAGCTACAATAGAACAAAGCCTCGGAGTAGTTATTCCTCTGGAGACTTACATTGTAGAGGACATCGCTAACTTTAAAAAAAATTGGAAACAAGAAAAGCCAAATTTACCGAAGTATTTAAAATTAATAAAGAAAACCGAGAAGAAATAATCCGGCTTAGGGTCCTAATTGTACACCAGTTCTAAAAGTTATTCGTAAGTGTTAGATGTTTTTTCTTCGCCTGAGTATTCAGACCAGCGGAGGGAAGGAAAAAGCCCCACACCCATAGTAATGGTTTTTGTTATAGAGATGCCACCACCCAGGTGTTGAACTGGATGATTTGGCCTTCCCCTGTCATCTAAGACGTTTTCAGGTTACTGCGAAAGGAAACCGAATTTTTCACGATCAGTAAAGGGGAGAGGCCTAATTTCGGAGAACAGTCGCGCCGACAGGTGAGACAATTTACGCTCATGATTACAAACATTTGGGCAGTCACGCCAATAAAGCACAACTCAGGAATGTGATTCTCTCATGGCCGCTTATTAAAGGCGACCGCAAATGGTCCGAATACTTCAAACGTTATTATAAAATTCATGTTTAAGAAAGTGGGAAGACGGTAAATACCCGCCCCCTCCGTGAACACGCTCAGCTTTAATATCAGCTGACGCCTGATACATTTCCTATCGATCAGTGACCATCTCGGTTTTCAGTTTCTGTTTTCTAATGATGCTAAATCACGTATTTACGTAACATAGGATTAAGACTGTAATCCGTCTATTCCGAATTTCAGTCATAACGTACTTAAAGCTGTAGTTTGCCCGTTTGTTTATAAAACGTGTTAAATAATAATAATAATAATAAAAACTAGTCCACCCGTTTCTAGGTCGTAACATAAGTTAAATCTGTTATTTATCTACCCGCTTGTTTTCAGACATTTCCCACTTAAAGCGGAGCCTCTCCGTCACGGCCAACCACCTGAACAGCTGTGTACAATTACAAGGAAATATTTCAGTCTGGCTGTCGATGGTAATAACAAGCAGGCCGATGCGATTTCGAAAAGCATCGTTGATAGTTAACAAGCAAAGTTGACTTTGATGTTTGAAAAGCTAGCGGTGTGCATAGGGGTGGAATTTAACCAAAACTGCATGTTATCTCAAAAAGTGACCCGGACCGCAAACGGGAACAGACAGGAGAATGTAGTCGTGCAGCACCGGTCAACACAGATTCTCTAAACAAACAAACAAGCAAAATGCATCCATACCCATTATGAAGAGAACAATATTTTAAAAACTAGAAATTTCTTCTACCTCAGTGAGCAGCTCTGTTTGTATTTACCCGAATGGTTTGCCAATTAGAGAAAAGGCAGTAATTCCCTAATATTGTTTACTATTATGAAAGGAAAATTGTTAATAGAAAGAATTATAATCCGTTATTTAAAAATGTTCTCAGGAGAATCATTATGTAGACTCAGAAGTTACATGACAGCTGTATGGGTTTTTTGTTTGATATACAAAACTTTACGTCCGTGACAATGTTATTCTTTTCTTTCAATGCAATTTATTGTCCATTTACAGTAAATAACGTAACATACGGGAAACGTTTGTAAGAGAGCAAACTTCATATAAATAGATGTATTATAAAACGGAAATATTTAAGTTAAAAAATACAAGTTTATTCCCGCTATGTAAAAAAACTTGCTATGAAAACCTGGCTATAGTTTAAATTAAACAATTAATAAATTATTTACAGCCAAATTCTTCAAACTCCTTTTCATGAATAATTAAACACCTTTAAACTTAAGCTTCTGAAAGCTGCTCAGGTGTCAGCTCATACGACGCCAACAATTCTCTTCTGAAACAAAGCTACTCAGGTGTCAGCTCAAACGACATTAACAATTCTCTTCTCAAACAATGCTACTCAGGTGTCAGCTCAAACGACATCAACAATTCTCTTCTCAAACAAAGCTGCTCAGGAGTCAGCTCAAATGACATCAACAATTCTCTTTTGAAACAAAGCTGCTCAGGTGTCAGCTCAAACGACATCAACAATTCTCTTCTCAAACAAAGCTGCTCAGGAGTCAGCTCAAATGACATCAACAATTCTCTTCTGAAACAAAGCTACTCAGGTGTCAGCTCAAACGGCATCAACAATTCTCTTCTCAAACAAAGCTGCTCAGGTGTCAGCTCAAATGACATCAACAATTCTCTTTTGAAACAAAGCTGCTCAGGTGTCAGCTCAAACGACATCAACAATTCTCTTCTGAAACAAAGCTGCTCAGGAATCAGCTCAAACGACATCAACAATTCTCTTCTCAAACAAAGCTGCTCAGGTGTCAGCTCAAACGACATCAACAATTCTCTTCTCAAACAAAGCTGCTCAGGAGTCAGCTCAAATGACATCAACAATTCTCTTTTGAAACAAAGCTGCTCAGGTGTCAGCTCAAACGACATCAACAATTCTCTTCTGAAACAAAGCTGCTCAGATGTCAGCTCAAACGACATCAACAATTCTCTTCTCAAACAAAGCTGCTCAGGAGTCAGCTCAAATGACATCAACAATTCTCTTTTGAAACAAAGCTGCTCAGGTGTCAGCTCAAACGACATCAACAATTCTCTTCTGAAACAAAGCTGCTCAGGTGTCAGCTCAAACGACATCAACAATTCTCTTCTGAAACAAAGCTGCTCAGGTGTCAGCTCAAACGACATCAACAATTCTCTTCTCAAACAAAGCTGCTCAGGTGTCAGCTCAAACGGCATCAACAATTCTCTTCTCAAACAAAGCTGCTCAGATGTCAGTGCAAATTCCTTCATAAATATCCTTCTTAAAGATGCACCAATGACAGCTCAAATTTCTTCAGCAATAATCTTTTGAAAGTGCGCTGATTGCAGCAATTTCGTTGAACAATTCGTTTTCAATGATGGAACTACTGCACTGAAGCTTTGGTCACCCAGCAACTATGCACTTCCCAGAGAGGCTCCGGCGATAGCATAATTTGCGACCACATTACTGTTTTCAGAACTATAATGATTAAATCTCAAACTACTGCATTAATGACAACTCAAACTTCTCCAACAGTAAACCTTATAAAGATGCATTGAAGACCACAATATCTTTAACAATGCTGTTCTCAATATCGCAGTGATAACAGCTGGACCACCCTCCCATTGGTTAAATACTCCTCTCAAAACTAATACAATTATGATATATCCATCTCCTTCGTCAACTTTTCTGGATGCTAATCTGATGTCAACTCAAACACATTTAAGAATACCATTCTCAAATTTGCAACGATGACAGCTTAAAATTCTTTATTAATTCTCTTCTCAAAGCTTTACTGAAGAGATCTCAGTCACATCAGTCTCCCTTCACAATACTATTCTCGTAGGTACATTGATGACAGCTGGTATTTCTTCAATAATACTCTACTAATAAGTGCTTTGATCTCATAGTTAAATTGTTAATAGCTCAAGTTATTCCAATAATACTCTTCTCGGAGCTGCACTGATGACATCTGAAACCGATTGAACACTACCCTCTTTTAATCGAACGATTACTGTTTAAACTCTTTCAAGAATACCTCTATTCCCAGATGCACTAACTGCAGGACTGGTATAAATAACCTTTCGCTTTTTCAACGCTTGTATAGATTGCTACCAGTACTGGCAAGTTTCATCATTTGTGTATTCGGAGAAACATTATATTTCTAAGAATAATACACGCATTTTTTGTTTATACAGGATATTGATTTTCAGTTAACGAACCGGTTGGTTACATTGCAGCTTAGAGGAGAAAATATCACGGCCCGGTAAAAGGAAGAGGAGACGAGTGAGTAGTGTTCAAAAACAAGTCTTTTAAAACCCTTTTCACCAGCATTGGCATTTGATGAATGACATAAAACGATTTTTGTTTGTCGCATCAATTTTGGTGTCTAGTGTAGCTGTTGATGCGATTTAATCCGGCAAAAAAAAAGAGAGAGAGAGAGAGAGAGAGAGAGAGAGAGAGAGAGAAGTGAATATCTGAGGCATTCTTCTCATCAGAGATCGAAAGTACAGGGTGTTCCAAAAGTCTTGGGCACATTTAAAGTCCCCATATCTATTTAACTATGAATGGTAGTAAGATAAAAGTTGTGTCATTTTAAAGCTAATTACATTAATTTTTTTGTAAGGCTATTGATTTTTTTTATTTCTTTTCAGATATTAAGATTTTTTTAGATATCTTTTCAGATTTTTTAGTTAATGGATAAATTGAGTGAGAAAGAGTCTGGTGACTTCATTTTCCAACAGGATGGAGCGCCACCACACTGGAGCCTCAGGGTTAGACAGTTTCTGAACATAAAACTGCCAGACAGATGGATTGGAAGGTCTGGGCAGAATGATCACGATCTCATGTCCTGGCCACCCAGATCTCCAGATCTCACACCATGCGATTTCTTTTTGTGGGGATTTGTGAAAGGATTGGTATATGTGCCCCCTATTCCCAGAGACGTGGATGAGCTGAAGGCACGAATAACAGAAGCTGTTTCAACCATTGACAATGCAATGCTGGGACGCGTTTGGCAAGAATTGGACTATAGGCTTGATGTGTGTCGTGTGACCAATGGTGCTCACATTGAACATCTTTGAACATTCCATGTAAAAATTGAGATTACAAGCTTTCTGAATTTACCAGATGCGTTTTTATATCCTTAATAGTTTCCGAGATATTCATTGTCAAAATGTGCCCAAGACTTTTGGAACACCCTGTAGTTCGTACCTGAAATTCGACGTTTCCGGGTCTGAAAGAAAAGGAGACGGAGCTGTGCATAACACGTGTGCTAGAAGTATTGGGAACCTTTGAAATTGTGTTACCACTCAAATGAGAATTTTTTTTAAAATGTCACTCTAAATAGATTTTTAAAGTGTTGAGAAGTAGAAAATTGAAGTTCCTGCACTTGTTTAATGTGGCAGTGTGCGGAAATCGAGAGTAGCTTATGTCTATCGAAAGCTAAGAAAGCGTTCCTATCACGCAAGATCACCGGAGTAGATAAACCGCTCGGCTCTGGTATTACCCGGAAGCAGGACGTCTGCAATCAAAAGAAGAACGTAAAACCACTCTGGAGATGATGACGGCGACGCTGCTGCAGCCAATTTAAAGGTAGATAGGATCTGCATTTAGTTCAGAGGTCGACTCCACAGTGTTGCGCTGCTTTAATGTTTTATTGATTATCGATGAAGAGCATCGACTTCGGAAGTTCATACACTTCTGCTTCAGGGAAGCCTTTTACAAAAAAAAAAAAAGGGCATCCTCTATCGAGGCGGGTGCTTCGATTTTCTATGTTTGCGGACTGGGAAAAGAAAGATTTGACTATTAGCGGGTCTGAAAATCCGTACAGCGGAGAGACACTTCTAGGCGTCCCGTTAATCAACACTCAGTGTGTTACGTCCGCCGCCCGATAACGAGGCTGTAACTCGGAGCCATCCGGTTCTTCCTCTTCGTTAGATCAGTAAACATGGCCGCCGCTACCTGCATTCTTGCAAAACGTTCTACCTGAAATCTACCACATGGTAGCAGGAACCCCATCAAACAAGCAAAAACACATGCTATTGTTACATTCTGGCCATGCTTCCTGCAGTCGACATCCTTTTTTTTTTTGGAATTGATGTAACATCGAGTGAAATACTTTCAAAGCAAACATCATATAATTCGGTCCAGGCGAACAATTAGCTCAGTGATTCTCAAGGTGGGGCGTAGAAATGTTTTGGTTGGGCGTGGGGTTAAGAATCTTCTAGCGAATTATAAGAATATTTTATGGTATAATTAAAAAGTTGGTTCGAAATGTTTATGGAACTGTTTGATCTCCTCAGCGAGTTCTTGAAAGACACACCTGAAATGAAGCTCCCGTTGACAACCGATGGAAAAGCTTGTGTGAGTTACTTGACAGACATTTTTGAAGAACTAAGTACATTGAACAAGCGGCTCCAAGGAGCAAATATGACGCTCGTTGATGCAAAAACAAGGATATTTGGATTCACAGCACTTCTAGAATTATGCCAGAGGAATATTTCTGCAAGAAATTTCAGTCACTTCTATTGGTTAAATAAGTGTGGGGTAACTAATGATGCTACAAAAGTCATCGTTGACCATTTGAAAATGATAGTTACCGACTTCAGTGATAGATTTTGTGATTTAAAAGCCATGGATTTTCTCTCTTGGTTCTCAACCATTGCTGGTGAACTTATCTGAAGTCCCCGTGCAATACCAAGAGGAGTTATCTGAGTTGCAATATGATGAATCTATGAAAACTCTGTTTAAAGTGAAAGGAACCGTGATGTGGCTCTAACGAGACTGAAAGAAAATACCCAAACTCAACTACTTTAGCAAGGGAACTATTGATACGTTTTCCATCGTCTTATTTAGTTGAATGTGGCTTCAGTGCTGTTAGTGATTTACTACTAGCTAAGAGAAACCGACTGGAAATTACAAAACGTGGAGATTTAAGGTTGAAACTTACAAAATTAGGCCTCCCCCCACGAATAAAAAAAATCTGCAGTCAGCATCAGGGGCAAAGTTGACATATTGAAGTAGTAGCTGAATATGAAATATATCTTCCGGTTCATTCGATATCTTAAATGCATTGAGACACAATTGCAAGTAAAATAAAATCATTTAATTAAAACTTTTGAAATTGTAATCTTTTCCTGCTAATGGTGGGGCGAAGTGGGGCCTAGGGCAAAAAAGATTGAGAACCACTGAATTAGCAGATCCCGGTCATGGGCCGATGACGTCGGGAGATCGCATAGCGGTGGATGTTGACGATACACCATTAAAGGGCACATTTAATAGAACAGAAACAAAATTAAATTTTAATCGATGAATATGAGGTGTAGCAAAACCGCTAATTATATGGATTTTTAGTGTTCGCAGAAGAAGTGCTTCCCATAGTGATATCTATGGGAGTTATGTCCCCTGGACGTCTATTTTGATGTTTCTAGTAGCATGTTTTGCTGAAAAGAGAAAGAGAGGGGAGGAAAAGACAAACGGAGGACGGACAGAAATACAAATGGGAAGAGAGAAAGAGGTAGAAAAATAGTCCGATGGGGCGGAGAAGGACAGAAAAAGAAGAACGGTGTGATAGACAGATAGAAACAGACAAAAAAAAGACGAGATTCAGACAGATGGACAGATAGGCGGTTGAAAGTCAGATAGGCAAATGGACGAGAATTAAACTAAAATGGAGAGAGAGAGAGAGAGATGACGTCAGTGCACAGAGAATTGACGTCGGTACATAGAGAGATATGACGTCAGTGCACAGAGTGATATGACGTAGGTAGAGAGAGATATGACGTCAGTACAAAGAGAATTGACGTCGGTACATAGAGAGATATGACGTCAGTGCACAGCGTGATATGACGTAGGTACATAGAGAGAGATATGACGTCAGTGCACAGAGTGATATGACGTAGGTACATAGAGAGATATGACGTCAGTACAAAGAGAATTGACGTCGTACATAGAGAGATATGACGTAGGTACATAGAGAGAGAGAGAGAGACAGAGAGAGAGAGAGAGAGTAAAATATAAAAGAAGTATGTAAAAATATTAGGGAAATCGGCAATCAATATAAAATAAAGGAATAGAAGGGAGAAAATTTTTTGACTGTTTAGCACTGAGAAATTACGAGGTTAATAATGCATCTTTCCGTTTTCTTCTCTCGCCGGTTCCCGCCACCGTATCCCACAACTCTCCACAGTCCACCGCCGTTTCAGCTACAGAAGGCTAAAAAAACGTCTTAACAATATTATGTTAAATATCCTTATTTTTCTTCTTACTTCTTGCCGTCTACTCATCTCGGGTTACTATGTATCCTCTTCCCCAGTCCTTCATCTCGGCCCACCCACCAAACTTGTTAAAACTTCCTGGCCTTCAAACGTAGAAATCCCTGACAATATAGTTACTTACTGTATTCGCCATTAATGCGAAACTAATCAGGACCTGTCTCTTCGGTGAACCCGCGCATGACAGCCAGCCAGCCGTACACGGTCTGGGTGATTGCGTCTCAGCGACGGCGACAGTCTAAGTTGATAGACAGATGATTTGTTGTATCTTCCACGTAGTCGCGCTCACTCACACGGCCGTGAATTTCTCTTAGATAGAAAAGAAAACCGCGAACAAGCATGCGAGGCCAGCCTCGTTTTCTTGGCGTACCTTTAAAAAAAAAAACACAAACCACGGATCTCGTTGTTACGATCTGACAGCTAGAAGAGAGAAATGCCTCGAACACCGTGCGAGTTAACCAAAACCATGGCTGCTGCTGCTGCTGCTGATGATGGTTTTTTTTATTAACCCCCTCCACTAAAGCCCGCCGATTCTTACCTCCCCTTCACACTCACGCCGCAGCCTTAAGAAGTGCCGTGTTGTACTCGCCGTAAACGCGCCCCGTAATGCGAACCACGTGGGAATCGAGGCGATACACGGACTTGGCGTCGCAGAGGGTTGAGGAAGACAGAGTTTGGGGGCAGCAGCGGAGGGCGTGGAATCTGAAAGGGGTTCTCACCAGTTAACAAAAAAATTTTTTTTTGTTTTTATTTTCTTAAATGTTCCCATAAACGCAACCACTTATCATCGCTGCCGAGAGGCGAGTCACACACCCCGAGTGGATCCAGGTCTGGGATGCTGCGACCGCGATAATATTCACGACCAAGAAAAGATCTACGTCAGTTTGAATTTTAAAACAACGGCCGATTTCCGTAACCTTTTATTGTAGGAATGCATTTCCTTAATTAACAGAGGAAGGGCGGGGAGATCTTGTTTAAGATTCCATCCACCCCCGAGCTTTCACTCTGAATCTTGTACGCCAACTGCTCGACTGTCACACGTATTTCATCATTTAAGGGGATTTTTTTGTTTTTTTTTTGGTTTCCCTTCCTCCCCCGTCCAAACCTGAGTATTGGCTCGCACACATGTTCTCCGAGCCATTGTGATTTCTCTCCCTCGTACGTCATCGGCTCCCTCGTCACCGTTGCTCTGCTCAGCATCGCGACAGCTTTCACAGCAATTCTGTGCAAGGGCCGCCAAAGGCCTGACAGCCCGCACTCACCCGACGAAAGATCTGCGCACCCACTGCAAACTTGGCAATTTAGTTGAGTGCAAAACTTTCCGAATGGCACCCAAAGCTTTAAACAGGAGAAAAAGAGTGGAGCAGGAGCAGCTTGAAATAAGGCAACATCATCCAGCGAATCTTCAAGCGCCAAGTAAAACCGGACGTTAAGGTGTCTTCGGGGAGAAGTTTCTCAGCTCCTCAGACGGTTGGCGAGATTCCATCTGTACTATATCCCAGCTTGTTCTGCTAGATAATTAAAAACGATAACCCTACCATTAAATCGCAGCAGCTTACAAAAAAGAGAAAAAGAGATGGCGGATGAAGCTTCGCAAAGTTATTTTTCGCCTGAAATTCTTTCCACGTTGAAATATTCTTTTGCAGTTTTCTGTGTTCGGTAGGTGTCGAGTCAAAACCATCAGGTTCATCGCTCTTGACCAGGTCGAACTGCAGAATAGACTTCTGCATTTATTTACGGTCTTTGCCGTGTTCTTGAGCTGCCTCACCGTCTCGTAATTGTTTAACTACGTAAAATAAATAACAACAACAGATAAACTGATTTTCAAAGCGACACATGCGCTTACAGCTCTTGAGTGATACGGTGGCGTGCGCTCTGAAACGTCCGCGTGGCCGCCATCTTCGGCGATGCTGAGTTCTGACGCGTCCCCTTCTAGCTGTCGGGTGAAATCTGACTGATCGAGTCGCTCACAGACGATCTGATGGATGGAAAAGGTTCGATATCCCGGAGGCTCTGCGAACTTGTATGGTCTTCTGACTGGTGCCTGGCGTACGAGATCGGTTTATATCATCAACTGAGAGCGTTTATTTAAAATACCCCATAAAACCCTGGTGGTGTTGACGGATGGGTAGATACTTGAAATATGTCCTCCTGTAGTTACAATGCAGTAACCAACTACAATTCAGCAAGAACAACTCAATTGTCGCCATTTTGGTTTTATGATATTTTTACCATTAAAGCAAAATTATTAATAAAAATTTTAAAATTATGGCTTCGTTATACAAGTCATTTTTTGGTTCTATCCCATGTAGTTAAACATACAGTAAATATTGAAACTCCTTAATAACTTTATAGACACCTTGTATCTATAGCACTACGGAAACGCTTTGGAATTGTTTGCTATAACTTCCTTTATTCTTGTATAAAGCTTAATAATAATAATAATAATAATAATAATAATAATAATAATAATAATAATAATAATAAAATATGACTTTAAGAAATTTAAATATTCATTACTATTTATGAATTTCTGTGTTAGTTTATAATTTCAAGACAGAAAAATATTAATGTTAGATTACTAGATCCTTAAATAATTCTTTTAAAAATATTTTTATAGAATTAAAACAAATATATTGATGGATTTACAATAACCTTGGTGAATTACGCAGGCATATGACGTAATACCGCTAGATAATGAAGGGCTGTTAACGAACATTGAAGCAGGAAAGGAAATTGGACGACCGATATTTGATGACCGAAGTCTGTTCACGAAAGATTAAGAAAAACATATTTTATCCGGAAACTTTTGACATTTTCCGACTAAAAGGCGAGAGCGAGAGAGAGAGAGAGAGAGAGAGAGAGAGAGAGAGAGAGAGAGAGAGAGAGAGAGAGAGAGAGAGAGAGACGAGAGGAGAGAGAGAGAGACGAGATGACGACATGAGAGAGAGAGAGCGAGAAGTGAGACCGAGTAGAGAGAGAGAGAGAGAGAGAGAGACGAACATCAGGCAAGCCAAGTCGAGTGGAGAATGGCTAAAGGAAGCGGTGAGAAGTGCCGTCTTGTCAGTCTGTTCTAACGATTCAAAAACGTTTGTCAGACTGAACCGCGTTCTCTTTCTCTTCCCCCTGCCATCTCTCTGCCCTTCGGTACACGCCAGCAGTGGGTTGTCTGGAGTCAGCGGCCGGAAGCAGCTCCACAGGACGTGCGCCGCCATCACCTGTTCATTTCGGTAGCCTCGATGTGGGAGCGTTCTCGCTCTCTGTTGACCGACCTGTTCCGCGGTGATGAGGAAACCACGACCATCAGGAGATTTGGTCCGGGTGGAAACACGGTCTTATTAGTAGTGCGAACTTCCCGCCAATTTATTCAGAGATGAAACACGAGAGAGAGAGAGAGAGAGAGAGAGAGAGAGAGAGAGAGAGAGGAGAGAGAGAGAGAGAGACTTGCAAAATGTAATCCCCCCTAATATTCTGAACAACACCTCTAATATTTACCCCTATGAGACGAGTAAACTTGCTTACGATTATCTACATCCTGTTTACTCGCAAAATGTAAAGTGGCCGTATAATATTTTTTTTAAAAATCGGCCCACACATACTATTTCCTGGTTCTACACGAACCTCTTTCTGATGGCATTGCGGCGTAGTGCTAACGACCTCAATGTTGCAGGAACTCTATTGACCTCGGCTGATTTACATATAGCGCGTTAATGAGTTAGATGTTTTGATTTATTCATGCTTCGCGGGAACCAGTCCTAAAGACAGCGGGCCAGAGAGTGAACTCTTCAATTTAACGCACCATCCAAGTAAAACATCCCAACCGACTTTGCTGCGTTAGCCGACGTAAGCTCGATGACGGACTATAATCAATTCTCGCGGGGAAATCGATCTTCGATTTTACGAACCATTCGAGTTAGAGTTAACCGACGGCAGGGGGATTAAGGTGCGCAGGACTCGTGAAACCATACCCGACTTGGGCCCAGTACTGGCGCTTTAAATAATTTTTAAAAAAATGGTGACCCGTCTTCTCTTCTGACTTGATTTCTAATTGTAATGAGAAAGATACAACGCTGACACATCAATCGCATTCATCACTGTGTCGTTATGCATTTAATGTCTGCCCCCGATGAACGGGCTTGTCCTGTTTCTTGTTTCTGAGGGAATCATTTTCGATAGCCAGCCAACGCGCCACACAGATTTCCCTTCCAATGACGGTTAATACGTTATTAGGACTGTCGGCGTTAACCACCATGGTGATTCTAAAAGTACGATGAACGGTAAACCGCTCCATGATTGATAGATAGCACACGCCAAGAGTATATTTTTTTTACTGACAGTTGAAAGTTTACATAGTTGAGAGTTTACTCTAAATGCCCGTGTCGGTTACTTGCCACACACACACACACACACACACACACACACAAATGCATTAAAGGGGAATAACTGCTGCGAGACATCGATTCCATTGGCACCTGACGTCTGCCGCGATTACCACCAACGCTGCTTGTTTTCAGTGCTCTCCTGCTCACCACGACGGAGAACTCTTCCCCAGCTTACTAGCCGCTGCCCACGGTAACTCTTTACGGCCGGGCGTGCTCATTTTAAATACACCGGTGGCCGAAAGTCCTCTGAGTTTCATCCTTAATGACCCACCAAACAGAGATAACAAGTGATAAATCAAGCAGATATTAAGTACAACGCTTTCATGTTCTTTGGTGTAGTGATAGAAGGAACGAGTCTCAGCAACTTTTTGTCCGGCATGGTTTTAAAAAATGTCCTGTCTGTATGCGTGGGTTTGAAAACGGAACAAGGGGTGTAAAAGCACTTTCATGGGAAGAGCGTTGGCAAGAAATCATCCAGTATACCGACAAATTAAGCTCCTAACAGCTGGTCCCAGGATCAATAAGCTTATTAATTTTTAATCATACTTAGTGCATTAACTGTTCCAGTTTTCTCAGGCTTGTTCGTGGAAATACCGAAGCAGAAAATACGTCTTTATATATATAATTACTTCTTTTATTGAAGCCTAAATAAATTCTTATATTTTCGATCAGAACTAGTTAAAGTTAGTGCCAGTGGGTCCTGCACGCTTAGCGAGCTATCGGGGCCGAGTTACGGGTGTGTTTCAGGGTTAGGATTGAGACGTTTGGTTTTGATAAAAGTCAGGAGTCGGTGGTTGGGTTAATAACTTTTCAAGACTGAAGTCCTCGGTCAGACTTCTGCAGAGGACGGGCCTGGTTTGGTTGGGCGCACGCTTTCCTGCTATGTGTTTTTTTAAATTTATTTTCCTTTACCCGCGTAGGTTTACGCTCCCATCTGAAGGAATACAAAGGCTCCAGTATGGACATTGGTGGAAAAAAAACACTGCCGGTGATACCCCGTCGATTATTCCTTACTCAGGGCGCAGCGGCTGAGGTCGTTCCTGTCCCCGTGTGGCCTGCGACGGCTCATAGCGGGCTTGGCGACTTACAGACGGAAGGACGGTCGAATTTTGCTGAGACCGTTTGAGCAGTCACTAGTGAGGCATTCAGTAGTGTGCTGGACTGAGCAGCCATTGGTGCCGCTTTGACTAGTTATTCCCAGCGATAATTTGAGCAGCTACGCGTGCTCTTAAATAGTCACACTGATCGCTATTTTGAGCAGCCATTGGTGTCGTTTTGACTAGTTATACCCAGCGATAATTTGAGCAGCTACGCGTGCTCTTAAATAGCCACACTGATCGATATTTTGAGCAGCCATTGGTGTCGTTTTGACTAGTTATACCCAGCGATAATTTGAGCAGCTACGCGTGCTCTTAAATAGCCACACTGATCGATATTTTGAGCAGCCATTGGTGCCGCTTTGACTATTTATTCCCAGCGATAATTTGAGCAGCTACGCGTGCTCTTAAATAGTCACACTGATCGATATTTTGAGCAGCCATTGGTGTCGTTTTGACTAGTTATTCCCAGCGATAATTTGAGCAGCTACGCGTGCTCTTAAATAGCCACACTGATCGATATTTTGAGCAGCCATTGGTGTCGTTTTGACTAGTTATACCGAGCGATAATTTGAGCAGCTACGCGTGCTCTTAAATAGTCACACTGATCGCTATTTTGAGCAGCTATTGGTGTCATTTTGACTAGTTATACCGAGCGATAATTTGAGCAGCTACGCGTGCTCTTAAATAGTCACACCGATCGCTATTTTGAGCAGCCATTGGTGTCGTTTTGACTAGTTATACCGAGCGATAATTTGATCAGCTACACGTGGTCTTAAATAGCCACATTGATCGCTATTTTGAGCAGCTATCAAAGTATTTTTGAGTAGTGTTGCTGATCGCTAGAGCGGTTACTACTACTAGTCTTAATTAATCACCAGGGTGATGTTGAAGATAAGCTCAGAAGAGGCAAATGTAGCAGCATCGTTTAATGTAGCAAATTGCAAGGCAGGGGTTTCCATCATATATCTTGCCCAGGGGTGAAGCTTAGAAATTTAAGAAACATGTCACCCACTCTCTACTTGTAGGAGTGAAAACTGCATTTTTCGAGCTACTGTAAACACCTGTCTGAGAAGGGGCGTGCTGAAGAGAGGTGAAGCACAAGATAATGTTGGACCGGCAACGCCATGTAATTAAAAAAAAAAAGGAAAACAGAAGAAGATCAGAACAGAAGAATATCGCCAACTGCACACGTAAAATCTAACTGAAAAGGACGAGTCGTGCCGGGCAGATAAAAGTGGTTATTCCAACAAATTTACCCGGCAATTTCAGTTCAATTGCAGCGCTTCTGCGGATCCGTTCTATTGAGAGACGTGTCAATTGGTCCATTGTTCGTCTATCTGGTGTCAGGGTGATTTACTTCAACGTTGAGATTTTTCTCATCTGGGGCCTGACAGGAAATTGGCGGGTAGTCGCCGGCCACCGACCGGATTGTGTCAGGTGCTCGTCACGAGAAGCTGACTGTTTCTCCGCCAACGGACCGACGGCGCGCCTGCGGCAGGGCGTCTCGCTTCCATCTCGCTTCTTCTTCGCGATTTTACGTCAGCATTCGGGCTCCTGACTCCCGTCTGATCGACGTTCGGTATACAACGCCCAGGTAAGCCGGGTTCCGCTGGCGATCTTAAGGGCGAGAGAATCCGAACCAAAGAAGCAGCATCGCGTACATTCGCCATTATCTCGTGGCGGCGCGAACGCTTTCTCGTTCTGTGCCCTATGTATTAACCCTTTAACCCCCTCGAACCAGTGAAAGAGCTGGGAAATATTTTCGTGAGCTGCTTATTTAGCTTAAACAATTCACGGTCTATAGACAACAGTTTGCTTTGCTTATTTTTAATTAATGGCGGATCGATTAGTCGGTTCAGTACCCAATTAAAATAGTACTCCGTTTTCATACTCAAAATTTATATCCAAAACTGGAACTGTACCGGAAATCATTTCTGGAGTTATGTCCCCCTACTTTCTATTTTCTTCTACAAGCAAAAGCTCCATTCGAAAAGGTTATCATTGAACTGAAGCAAAAAGAGATCCCGGAGCGAGAAAATATTTATCCGTGTAGTTTCAACTGTTTGTGCTAACAAAATGAAGGTGTGTGTGTGTGTGTGTGTGTGTGTGTGTGGTGTGTGTGTGTGTGTGTGTGTGTGTGTGGGGGGGTATTTAACCTATTCATTTATAATCCGCTCATTTTCTAACAAAACATTTCCTAATAAATCACCATGCTCTGTTTAGCCAATTTATATTTACGTATCCTATATTTTTAATTGTTGCTAATTATGAGAGAAGTTTTTTGTTCAGAGCCTGAACACTTAGTAATTTTTATTAAACATATTTTTAGATTTCCTCTCAAAATTCTACAAGTGATTTTAAATGCTCTAATTAAGGTTAATTTGTGCTGGGCCATTTTTGGTATCCTTCCTGTTTGTTTTTTTGTTTTTTTTCCCTTAAAATAAAGAGTCTTCCACCGACAAACGAAGGTCTGCAGCTTCCCTAACTTTTTACAATCTGTTTAATTACCACCCCGTCATCCTGTTAGTTTTATTAATTGGTGAAACCACCGAACTTTATATTTAAGGCTTTTGATTAATACCGATTCTCTTACGTAATCATGCAAATATCCCCTCCCCTCATGTACAATTTGAATAACCTGGTGATTTTAGTCATTTTAGAGATTAGGTTATCGACTTGTTTTGGTTTACCTGAAAAAAGCCTCTGTATCTCTATTTTTCGTTCTTTGGCCACTGCGATACACAGCAACAAAAACCAACGTCTACGCAGCATTTTCCATCCGTCATATTTAATGTCGAAAGATACCACACGAGTTGGTCGTTAAATCGGTTGAATCAGTCAGTAAAGGACAAGCGAGGACACATCTTCGCCAACTGTTACATCCGCCACGGTGGAAATAGCACCCGTGTAAATCAAGAACAAAGCAGAATCCAAGACCAATCGCTGCAATACGTCCTTAAACAGTTTTCTATCGAGATCTGCTATTTGAAGCTAGGTTTTGTCTTACTAATTATGCATTCCTCGGTATTTCTCTTCTTTGAGGATCTAGGGACAGAAAATGTCATGAAGTCCATTTAATGTGTTTTGTAATAATTCGATTCTTGATTCTTGCAACGCCAAAGCAAGTTTTTCCAGCCGCTATCATATATATTGAATTCTAGTTTTTTTTGCTTAGCAACAAATAATAAATTAAACAGGTAGCTAGAATTTATTGAGTTACACTCGGATGCTTTTCAAAAGAACACACCCCGTGCTTAAGTCACAAGTCAGTCCTGTTTTGTTGTTAAGTAAAATAGACAACAACAACACCAACAACAACAACAACAACAACAACAACAAATGCTAGTTTCCATCGGGAGAAGCAGAAGAAGAATAGGCAGAATGAGAAGAAAAAAAAAACTATAGATGTTTAGAGAATAAGTCTGGATTTAACAGATTTAGCACACAGCTTGTTCCTTCTTCGATGAGAGACAAGGTATTTCTTAGATTGAAAGGTAAAAAGATGGAAAGAATCCCGTTAACCGTTCAGAACATAAACATGACTCGTCGTAAATGGTTTTATTAATGTGAAAACTACTGATAAATGGTCTGGAAAATAACCTCGACTAATATTAATTTTGTCCACATTAAATATTCGCTTAACGTCCGGAATGGAACCAAGACTTAAAAATGGTTTTGCTAATAAGTCAGATGTTCATAAATGTTCCTGAACGTAATCATGGCTTGAAAATGCTTTGTTTATAGTTCAACTACGAAATTATGCAACGTTACAATGAAGGGATTTGTGGACGGATAACACGCATTTTTCGATAGTGTAGATGACATGCTAGCATCGTGTTCCAGAGTTAGCAGCTCGAGTTAATCAATCACCGTTTATAGATAATTTAAACCAGTTAGTCTGCTTATTTTTTGTCATTTTAAAAATATTAAATTAAAGGATTGGGGCTGAGTTGTCATTTTTTCGGTTTCCTTCCTTTCCCGTCTCTCTCTATAAAGTAAATCGTTCAGACAGTTAGGGACTAACGCAAGATTTGTCACGTGAATGCCCATCCAATGGTCTGTCAGTGAACTGATTATTTAATTTTAAAATGTTCCAGGTTATACCTGCTTTTATGCGAGAACTTGGCTCTTTTTGCTTGTGTTTTTCCACAGTGTCGAGCAAACCCGAGGTCTGAGAGGCATCGGATGGTTGCGTACGCAACTCAATAAAGACAACAAAACATGGATGTCGATGGGAAAACCCTGTCGTTAGTTCGGAACAAGAGGAAGCCGTGGCAGATATAGATGTGCGTAGATCAAAGGAACCTGGCGGTGACCGGCTGGTGCTGCGGTAGACAGGTGTTTGTGTGTTTACCTTAATCCAAAGATGCGGATGGAGCCACTGCAACACAAAGAACATAACTCTGTCGAAAGGTAAACACCGTCGACAGGTGACATTAACGCGGGGGAGGAGGGTAAACACAAAGCGAAAATCTCGTATTTCATCTCGGGCACGACAGGTAGGTACCAAGCATGGTGGCGGCCGGCCACCCGTGATCGCGATCGGCCTCGGCCCGTGGGTGGACAGCTAATCACTACGGATCCGACTTCCTTTGTGGGGACTGCACAAGCTACCTGTAAATTACTTTATATTTGTTTTCTTTTTTTTTTAGCACCTTACTCTCTTTCTTCAGTTATCCATCAATCTATCTTTTTTTTTGTACCCAATTTTCTCCCCTATTATGTAAATTAGTGTGTACTTTTTATGCAAATTAACTGGTTCGCTTGAATGATTTCTTATGAAAGAATAGTACTGGGATAACAGATAAACAAGCAGATTACTACTACTACTACTACTACTACTACTACTACTACTACTACTACTACTAATAATAATAATAATAATAATAATAATAATAATAGCCGGGGTTACTGATACGTTGGATGAGTACACTACCCTAGATGATCACCTTACCGACAATCCCTGGTTCCGTTTCCGATGTTTAAAACGATGTACTGAAAACAACTGACCCGTAAACATTATTTCATTGCCCGCTAATGCTGTCAGTACAATTTTTTCCTGCAGCATCACAGCATCCTAGTTTGTACAGTGAGAAGAGAGATGATGGGAGATGCCGAAAACTCTCCACACTGTGAAAACAACAACTCGGCCATAGACGGTTGGTTTGCATGCTGAGGACTGCGAACGTGTACAGTAACGATAGCCGCTGACACAGAGTAACCTAATTACAATAACTCAGCTGACAGAACGCCTTAATGACAGCAGGGTTTCTGTCCATTGTGTAATTACTGGTGAGTCAGATAACCTTCCTTCCCCGAGAGTCTTTGAGAGCGATGTCTTTCTACCCCTCTCCTGTATTTAGCAAGTTTAAACTTCAGTGGACGACTGGAGGCTGACTTACTTCCGTAAATCATTACTATAATTATTTATTTAGTTAATTTCGTGTTTTTTTTAAAATATCTTCCTGTGTATCCACGTCCAGTCTTCTTTTATTTTTTTACGCCAAAAAAATCGCTCGCATATTATGTATTCGCTGGTTCTCTCAGCTGTCATAATAACCCCGGTCAGAGAGATAAATCACGTGACTATGAAGAGGGTTAAACCCGGGAGAACTCTCAGATCCCCTGACTATCACGTCGCTTTATTTATTAACGCCCTGATTCTCTTGTTAATTCTTCCTGGCCCGGGCTCTTTTATAGAACGTGATCACTAATACGTAACGATCTGACTGTTATTTCAAGTGGTCTCCCAATGGGAAAGGAAATTATTCAATCAAAACACAGATTTTAGCACTCGAATCCATTTTCGTGGGGGGGCGGAATTACAGGCAAAGTAGGCAGCCAAAGGTTCAGTCCGTTTAAAATACTGCTTTAGTTAATATTTTTTCGTATTAGTGTACGGGTGCGCCACATCTACAGTGTCGTGCCTGCTACCGAATTGTCCACGTTGCTTATCTTCATATCATCTGCGTTTGTCTTACCGCGCGTTCATGCTGCTCTGGCCGTACTGCCCAGCTATCTGCGTTAGCGAGTGTCCATATTTCACTCTCGCACGTGTTACCAGCGCTTCCTTATTATGCAAACTGGGATGAAGACTGGTGAAACACTGATGATCTTCTGAGAAGGCTGGGAGAGATGCATGGAAGTTAAACATTCATTTTGTAAGTTCCCCTGCATCGCAGAGCGGGGGGCCAGATCGTTTCCATTCAATCCGTCCCGCTAGAGAACCTGGCTGCAGCAGCGCAGCTGGAGCTGGTACACATCATCGGAGAGCCGGTGAATTCTGCGCTCGTGTAATTCGAGAAGATTCTTACCGAGAGCAAGAATCCGCGAGCTCGGTCGCGAACCGCCGTGGATTCGAGCAACAGCAGCTACCATCGGCCTTACCAACGGGATCGCAGACACGAACAGAAATCCGCTTTCTGTTTGGCCTCGGGCATTCTTCGGAACAGAGCGAGATCCTCGTAAGAACCGGGCTGGAATGGGCATTTCGGCGGACGAACCCGGGCGCCCTGTTTCCCCTCCCTCCCGGGGTTAATGACGAACCGACCGAAAGGTTCGCTGATTACGGGGGCCGTTTGATCTTGCCGCGTTCTTGTCATTCCGTCTACCTTTCGAGGATGGGGTAGCGAGAACTGCCACCCACCCGACCTGACCCAGATCTGGCGCGAACCTTTGACCTCGTCTGACCCAAATCAAGGCGTCTGGGACTGAAACCTGCGCGGGTTTCTCTCCTGGCTCTGCGTGATTGACTAACGCAGATCTCTCCCTCCCCCTCTCGCTGTTTTTTTTTTGTCGTTCCTTTATGAAAAGATATGCCATAAACATTCCAAAATAAAAATAAAAAAAAAAAAGGGGGAGAAGACGAAAACAAACCGGGTTACCGAGATATCTCGTGACACCTTTTATGAGAGGGGGGGGCGAAATAAAAACGTTTTCTCAGTTGGTTAACTAGTGTTTTTCTTGTCGCAGATTCCGAGAAGTGATGGGAAACGATAAAAGGAATGCATCCTTTAGCCAGGTTAAAATCCAGATGCGATACAAGACACACACACCACACACACACACACACAAAAAGAGAGAAATATTGCAATGTGACGTCATCACGCCTCGCGCGCGCCAAGTTCTTTCCGGTCGGGTTCCGAAGATCGTCCGGACCTCCTCCTCCTCCTGACCCAGGAAGCTGCCTGGATACGTCCACAGCTTCCCGCCGCCGTCAGGGGTCGCGCTGATCTCGGCGAGCGACAATCCGTCGGGCTCGCAGCGATTAGGGAAAACTGGCTCGGGGGGGAAATCGCGGTGAATGCTCTCGGCTGAGATGGGTCGGTGATGGACGGACCGAGGAGGGATAAGACAGAAATCTTACTTCTCGCGGAAAATGTCTTGGCGCGAACAACGAAAACACAGGTAGCTGTAGATTTCTGGACCACTTTATTTTTAGGCCGAGGCGGGCAGCGAAAGACTGTACACGTTTATATGAACGAACAGATCACTCAGCATCCTAGCCTGAGCCAGAACATCACTGGCTCTAGATTAATCGCTGTCTAATAAGTTAGTAAACACGCGCATAACCATTCTTGTGCCAAATTACTGGGCACGGAATATTAAATCAGATCTCTGGAATCAGCAGCTGATGAAACTGCCCATCAGCCTTGTAATTCCAGGATAACGAATCATTCAGGAGGGCTGATACTGGAGGGGAGAAGTCGTCGCTGTTAATAACTAAATGCATATGGTCTGCCTTTATGGGAAATGCCACTGAGTATCGCGTAAAGGTGACGTTTACTTATCTTTGGTGAATCAGTAAACGGAAGAATTTGTCCAAAGTTTGTTTGAATAGATGCAGCATTTTCCTGCAGCAGTTCAGAAAGAAAGGATTTAAATAAGAATATAAAACATAAGTTATTACTACTGATACAATAACAACAACAACTACCATAATAATAATGTCACCTTTCAATATCTTTAATTATATATATATGTTTTGCATCTTTTTTGATTATGGATAATTTTTTTAAAAAATTAAGATTAGGTAAATCAATTTTTTAGAATGAAGTGCGGTGGGAGTGTGACACGGAGTGCTTCTTCGACCTTAATTATTTGCATAAAAGTTTTCGATTACACATGAGCCACCATATTTTATCGATTTTCTGTCGCAAAATATAATTTTCTTTTCTTTCTCCCCCCCATTTTTATTGGATTTCTATTTATTAAACTTTGCAGAAAAAAAAAAGTTTATTATGTTATTTCCTTTGGTAAACGCGCCATTGTTCTATAGATAACACGAAATTACATATCTACATCCTACGCATTTGCTATACATATTCAGTACCGTGTACTTAGAGGACAGTTAATGGACCTAGAGGATTTAATACCGGTAAAATAAATACTGTAGCTTGTGTAGATACAGGAAAATAAACACATTTTATGCGTAGTTCGAAAGGAAAAAAAAATACGACCAAAAATATAATTTTTAAAAAAAATCATTTTGAACTATTTAGTATTTGTCTGATAAGCTTTGAAAATTCGCAATGCCATTTTAAGATGATCTACAAACAAACAAACACTTCTTTATCAGATGTAAAGTCTAGCCAAGAAGATCAATACACACTCTAGTAAAGATGTTCATTCACTTTATAAAAATAATTAAATCGATTTAGGTACGATAATTAACTTCATAAATATTTACACAAGAATGGCCGACGGCTTTCATAATATGTTTATTATTATACATGCATTGTTACCTTTTCATAAAGGCAACTTTGTCCACCTGTATTTATTAATATTTGCCACCTGCCCTCAGGTGTGCACTTTTACGCTCTAACTAGATGGGGTAGCAAATGGCTGAATTCAATGAAACCGACACATCGAAGATGTCGCGCCAATTATGGCCGCCGCGCGCGCGTGTGCGTGCGCGTTGTGTGTGTGTGTGTGTGTGTGTACTGGTGGATACCAATGAAACAGTTCATCAAGCATAAAGTAAGTTATCTCGATGTAAATATTTCGTATGACAAAAGATCGCGAACACACTTTTTTTCTTAACATGCACGGATTTTCCAGCACTCTTAAACACGTGACCGCATCTATGGCCGCCTTTATGTATTTATATATATATATACGTATACCCACGCCTACGTTTTTGTGATCTCCAAAATTCAAAAGAACGATAGAGAAAGAAATAAATGTGTCAAATAGGTCTATTGGCAGCGAGGTTAGCACCAACAATTCTTCTTGTTCAGAATATAATGTGATGATTGCCGTCGAATCTGGGAAATCATCCGCACCAGTAAAGAAAGCAGAACATAACAAGTGGAAGAAGAAGAAGAAGAAGAAGAAAACAAATGAACAATAACCCAGAATGTATGGAAGGAGAGTAAGACGAGTTAGGAAAGACGGACACCGCCTCACTGTTGCTATTTTCGGTTTCCTATTCGTCCTCGTTGTTAAGTTTTACGAAAATGGAAATAGTTCACTGGGAAGCCAGTCCTTCAACAATCAATGAAGGTATGGAGAATAACTGTAAAGTTTTACGCCGCGTTCGTGTGTGGCAGCCGTAACTCATATTTCATACTTGAACCAGTTTTTCAGAGCATATAGTTACATAGATATATTAGCATATGCCATTAATTTCCGGAGATCTACCAAAGGGAAATAAACCAGTGGTATAGATTTTCTAGCTTTGGTCTACCGGCTCCTTTCTGTGTTAGTTTTCTCCGGAATACTCATGTTTCCCGGACATATAATTAGATGAGTTTCATAGCAGGTCTTCTTCTCCCCCGCTTAAGTCGGTGATATCGGGTGTGGAGGGGAGAAAGAAAGAAAGAAGCAGGATAAATTGAAACCTAATATTTTCCCCTCTTGTTTCAGCCACTTGGTGATGGAAATCTGCCAGTGGAGTAAAAAAAAGGGGGGGTGTGTGCTGTCGTTATACATTACAGTGTTGTATTCCTTTGTAATTAATTCCCCCCTTTATATTATACGCGATTTTAATGGGAAGTAATGACAGACGTACGAGCAGGACTTTAGCAGTTCACAAAAATAAAAGAGAAAGTGACGTCATGAGGTGGACGACATTCCAGATGTTTGAGTTCATCCGACAGTTATTTCACCAAGTAAAACGTACACGCGGCTAAACGACACGCGATCATAACAAAGGTTTTTCTTTCCTTTTTAAAGTCGTAACAATACATCACGTAATTAACATAATTCAAGATAGAAGCGATCCCATCGTCCGAGGGGGTGAGAAAGAGCAAAACTATCTCCTTTACGTCACAGTCCGGGTTCCTGGTTGACTTCGATGACGCCATAACTTTCGCTACTTGAGGCGATTGGCGAGATGAAGGAAACGAGGGATGGATCTCTCGCTACCTCGCTACTCAGAAGTTACCGGACCTGGGGGGGGCACGGGCTTAGCAGGAACATGAAAAGAGACCTCGCTGAAGTTTACTCGGTTTACGAAATTAACAATAGTGAAGGATACAAGCCCTTCTCCCGATCGCAAAGGTGTTAATTCATCACATTTCTAACACCAGTAGGAGTCATTGACTAAGCAAGCATAAAAAAACGCGAACCTGTCCAAGACCGATTCCATCAAGCCGTTGCTGATCACGCTATAGACATACAACAACAACAACAAACCCATACATGGCACCAGAAACTTTCTTTCCCGTCGATAATCCAGCCGTCTCGCAATGCATCGTTATGGAAGCCGCAAGTGAAGCTGACCAACTAAAGAGTCACCAAACTGAAGCTGGACGCCACACCTGCAACTAAATGTACCTTTGCAATCAAAGTAGGAGAAACTATCTCCATTGCAAACATAATCTTTCTCTTAGATATTTTGCACTAAATACATAGAATATCTGAACCATTTTTTCTCTTTTCCCCTCGTTTTCATAATTTTTTTTAAAAAAACAACAGTTGTTTTTTAAAAAAAACATCTAACACGAATAGCCACTAACAATCACTGCTCCTGCCACTGTTCCAGACGCCCACGACTGTAAGAATTCACGGTGATTGTCGTCGCGTTCAAGTTGTAATCTTAAAAAAAAAGTTTGTTACCGAACACTAAAAAAACGACTGGAAATAAATAGACTAAACATTCCAGCACAGACTAACAGTATCCGTATCTCTGTATTTTTTTCTAGATTTATTAGAATTTTAACGTTTGTTTTACTTTTCTGGACGGACCTTTTTGTTTCAGTAACTGTGAAAAGTATATTGTCCTTCACTGGCCGTATGTCTTACAGTCGAAAGAAGCAAATCGTAGGAGGTGACGGCAACGCCACCCAGCGGCCATTAGGGCACCTTAACGAAGACGCCCTCGAAGTACGGCTCGACTAAGCTGAAAAGTGAGCAAAAAAAAGCTGATAACTGGAAATAGTTTGGCTGGTCCCGTGTTCATCCGTTGACAGTGTTTGGAGAGTCTTTCCGAAAAGTACATCAGGTTGCTTAAACGTTTATTCGAAAGCTTGATCTACTTTCAGCTAAGAAAAGAGAGAGAGAGAGAGAAAAAAAAGCCATCCGCTCTTATTTGTTCAGACGGGTTAATAAATCAACACGCTGAGTAATTTTGTCTGCAGCAGTTTATAAAAAAAACAGAACAACAAGAGCGTGTCTGTCATCCCGTTCATACCCCGTGATTAAAAACAAATACGTGACAGGGCGACGTCCTGATCGCGAGCAAGGTTCCGCCAGTCCGTTCGTCAGTGCCCGCTAACTCGAAATCCCTCCATACTTATTTACTCGCGGTGCTCTCACCTCCAGTCAGGTGAGACCAGCTGAACGCTTTTTTGAGTTATCGCCGTTATACCCCCCCCCCCAATCTCACACACACACACAACCAAACTACTATGGTGGCCAGCCATCAGCTGGAATAATTCTGATTTCTTTAAAAAAAACACACGACCAGTACAACTCGGCGTTTGGCTGGGACGGGCTGGTCAGTCCGCCGGAGGGGCCAGAGGGGCCAGAGTTCGATCACCGGTTTGTTCTCACTCTCTTTCTCCAGTTCGTCTCCGGGGGCACTTCCTCCCACATTCAGATGCGCGGAATTCTAGCAGGAATATTTTTTTTTTTGTCTTGTCTCCCTTCCCGATGCAGTTATTGCTGCACGGCTGCACAACCCGGGGCAAGAACGAGGCGGCCAGCGGGACGGAGATGAGAACAGTTTGCCTATTGGCTTCGTTCTGCTGAAAACCTTGATGAACACTCGAATATTTTGCGTTAGAACGCGAGGCAATAGTCGTGGACGCCAGTGTGTGTAGCCTTAAGTCCCTCCACCACTATCCCGGTCACCGCTTCATTAACACGAAGACATCAGCCACTACATTGTTTCTAAAGCGACGTACAAAATAATAGAAAATCGAGGAGAGTGACTTTCGGTGCGTCTCACAAAAGGACCCTGATGTGTGTGTGTGTGTGTTGGGTGGCTTGTTTATTATTATTATTATTATTATTATTATTATTATTATTATTATTATTATTATTATTATTATTATTATTATTATTCTAGAATTTTGCTTCTACGATGTGTAAAAACATAAAGAGAAAATTGATGAGATTGTTTGTGAACTTCTCGAAGATGAAGCTAAAGATAAATGTGTGCACCCATTTGTATTCATGTTTGTCTCTGGACATTTTTGGGGGTCAAATCCCGAAGGAAATCCAGCGGGGCTGAAACTCTTCGTTCTTTTTAAAAGATGAGTGGGTGGTGCAGTTCGTCTCACCTATCACAGAGCAAATGCGTTCTGGTGGACGAAAGGGCTAACCCTATAACTAACATTTGTATCTCTAACTAACTCACACACCGTGTGTGTGTGTGTGTGTGTGTGTGTGCGCGCGTGCGTGCGCAGTATTCGGAGGAGGAGTCGCACGTCCGTGCTATTAGTCCGCGTCTTGGCCTGTGTCGGGTACGATTAGAATTGCGTTGTTAATGGTACCCAAGCCTGGCCCAGAATCAATGCGCAGTCATCCATTATAAAATAGATGATCAGGTTTCGAGTCAGGTGATTACTGACGCGGATAGGTAAAGTGTTGTTTTTATATAAAATTTTCTAGCATTTACCTACAAAAATGTATTTCGTACGAATTCCTCTGATTTTTGTCGATAAAGGTGGACTCTGCACGACATCTACTAACAAAGATAGATTTTTAAAATGTGCTTTATTTCCTTATACTGATAAGCGTGGAGTTTATATGAAAGTTACTAATATGTAGTAATAAACACACTATTTGCTAATATCTACTGATGAAGGTGGACTTTACACGACATTTAGTACTAAAGGTAGATTTTAAATTGAATTTACTTGTATTTACTGACAAAGATGAACTTAAACTATATTTTCTATTCAAAGTGGATTTTAAATGGTGTCTAATAATAAATATTTTATACGATGCTTACAAACATTCATTATCAAAGATTAACTTTACACCATTTTTACTGACCTTACTAATAAAATCATTTGGTATTCACAGAATGAATGATCTTTCTTCCTCTCTCTAGCATCCCGTTCTTGATTAGTTTTACCGATCGGTAACTCGATTAAAGGTACTGAAAAGGTCCATCGATGAACTCTAACCCCGTTTATTATCGGTGGGCTTTTCTGACAGAAACAACTGATACTCTCTCATCGATCTTCGGAATCCACCCCGTGCACCGTCACGTGATGGAATATCGGCCACGTGCGCGCGTCGTAATTTGTCGAGAGAAGGCAAAAAAAGGGGGAGGAAACTCGGTATAAAAAAAAACCCCACCCAGCAAAGTACTGCTTTCCACGGCCCCACCATTTTCGCCCCGTCGGGATACAGGGCTTGTTTACGTATTCGGTGGCCGGGGGGGGGGGATCGTGCCGGGGCTAGGAGAGGGACGGAAGGGCCAGTAGTCATCAGACCGCAGTTCCTACTCCCAGCAGAGCCCCGCGTTTCCCCCGCTCGACGGTGAGTTCCACTGTGTCGTCTCGCACCCTTTCCGACGATTTCGCTAACGCCGACGAGCCGTGACACACACACACACAAAGTCAGGTGAACACGTCATTTCCGGAAGAAAGTCCCGGCCCCTCCCTTTTACCCCCCCCCACCCGACCTTCAATTCACCTCTCTGAAAAATTTTTTTTCGCGTAAGTATCCGACAAAAAAAAAAAATGCGAGTCGCAACCGGAATCTGAGACCCAACGATAAGGAGCTCGGTTTTCACGAAGTTGGGATGGTAGATCAGTCATCTCTAAATGGTTCCTCACCGATCTTTCAAGATTTCGACGTTATTATTATTAGTATTATTATTATTATTATTATTAGTATTATATTATTATTATTAAATTTTGGACTCGTTTGTTCTGCTTATACAATAAAAAGAGCTATAAACGACAAACAGTATCTTAGTTTTCCGTAGCTCTCGAGGAGAGATTAACTGAATTAGAGACAGCAACCCAACGGCGGACACCATCCAACAACTCTCTCTCTCCATCTCTCTCTCTCTCTCTCTCATCTCCCTCCTCTCTCTCTCCTTCTCCTCTCCATCTCTCTCCTCGCTCTCTCCTCTCTCTCTCCTCCTCTCTCAGCTCTCTCTCTCTCTCTCTCTCTCGAGGATGAGATTACTGAATTAGAGACAGCAACCCAACGGCGGACATCCACCCACTTTCTCTCTCTCTCTCTCTCTCTCTCTCTCTCGAGCTAACCTGGTGCTTGGAGATGTATCCTTGGCACGGAGCCCTTATTAGCTGACCTCTTACGCGCGGACCTCAACCATAAAATAAGAGAATTGGGGTATCCCTGTAGATAAACAAAACCCTCTTTTTTTTTACCCTCCCAGAAAGTTATCGACGCCGTAGAGATCTCTGGATACTATTAACTTTTTTAAAGCAGATTTTGTTGTTGTTGTTTTTTTTTTTTGTTTAATTAACAACAAACAACAACAAAAAGAGAAAGAAAACTGGCTAACAGGGTCACGTAAGGAAAACCGAATGTTAAACCATCTCAGACAGCGCCACGCACGTGTGACGAATATCTTAATTTTTTTTTTTTTTTTATGCGTGGAAAGGGGAGGGGTTACTGAATGGGGAAGGTGGATATTTTATTTATTGATCATCGTCACGGAACATCACTGTCTGCGGCTGTAGACATCCGAGGTATTTAATAGGGTTGTTGGTGCTGCCCATCCCGCGCCTCGTGAGGTCCGGCACTTCCGCCTTCAGCAGGAAATAGGAGGCACCTATTAGAACTCCCGTTTGGAAAGAAACCCACGCCAACGGATTGGTGTAGGAGAGCACGGGGCGCGCTAATCCGATCCCTTTCCACCGTGACTGAACCCGGGGCCCCGTTCCACGCCAGGAGCTCGGTCACCCGACGCCCATTTATTTACTAATTTGTGATGTGAGATAGATAGAGAGAGAGAGAGAGAGAGATGGAGAGAGAGAGAGAGAGAGAGAGAGAGAGAGAGATGGAGAGAGAGAGAGAGAGAGAGAGAGACTTTGTCAGGATTCGAGAAAGTGCGAAAAAATGGATTGAGCTGAGTGTACACGTGTGTCACATCTGAACGGAACGCCCCGGGGGGTGGGGTGTGGGGCGCATCAGTTTGTATCTGTTCAGAGTCCGCGGGACAGGTATTCCCCCTTTGTCGGTTCCTTCTCGTATTTAAAGTGACCCCGCAAACCTTCCAACCGACAAACGGACAGGAGCGACAATGCGTCATGTAGAAAAATCTGTAATTGTCAGACTTTTCGTATTTTTCTTTCTCTCTCAGTTTTTCTACCCCCCCCCCACACACACACACACGCACTCCTCTCATCTCCGGTGGTGGAGGGGCAGCTTTCGCAGATGACTCGTAAATGCGTCAAAAACTATTATCCATTTGACTGTTGGCAACAGATTTCGCTGTCATTTACGGTTATGGAGGAAAGCGGTTCGCTCGCCGATGACAAAAAAAAAAAAAAAAAAGGGCGCAGAAGTTCTGACGTAACCAACAAAGGCGAGTTCGGAAGTATCAAAGCGATCTGGCAGAGTTGTCGCTCTCTGATGTCTGGGTGTCCTTCCGGTGGGAAAGTGCGGAGATCGAAAAAGAGAGGGGAGGGGAGAGGGGAGAGAACCGTCGGGAGGCCGTGGATTAAGTAAATAAACGAGGAATAACAACAGATCCGGTAGCAGTTAATTTTGAAACAAGAAAGCTCTTCCGGTAGAATGTGCATGGTTTAATTCCGAAATGAAAGAGACGCAGCCGACAGTCCTCT